>SWBL01000001.1:0-474183 GCA_024195585.1 Aureobasidium sp. EXF-3400
TGGAGTAGCTGGGAATCGAACCCAGAACCTTCTCCACTCAGTAATGCTACAAGAGCAATGCTAAGAAGATGTCATACCACTAGACCACAACCCCAATTGATGATGCACGACTTCATCATCATTGTATACAATGTTCCATTCAATTAGCGATTCGTGAGATGCGCAATGACATGTGAGACCCTGAAAGCTTGACTCCCCCACCAGCGGTGAAGCATCTCAAGCTCCTGACACTTTCCCTCTGTCCCCCCCATCATCCTTACCACCCACATCTCCAATATGGATTTCGCCTACGACCAAATCCAAGAGGAATCCCTACCTGCAGACCGCGAAGGCCAACCCTCCACCTCTTCCCAGCCTCCCACCGACCTCAACACCGAATTCCAGCAAGCCTTCAAAGCCGTCTCCGCCTCACCTTGGGGAGCACGTCTCGGCGGTTTCTTCGCCCAAGCAAAAAAGCAAGGAGAATCTTTATACTCTGATGCTCAAAAGGAATATGCCAGTCGCAGTGAACAAGCAGCAAAGGTAACAGGAGAGCTACAGAAATCGCTGGTGGAGAGCACGAGGAATATATCTTTGGCTCCTGATGCCGGTGCTGCGAATACCTCTTTCTCAGATCCCAATTTTGCATTGCCAGAGGGTGTAGCGGCAGAGACTAAGGGCAAGGAAAAGGAAGTGCAGGATACACAAGCACCCACACAAGCAACAAGACCAGACTCGCTGCCCGCCGATATCGTCAAAGAAGCTACTTCACTCGTCTCGCTGCTGCGCTCCAAAGCCGCCACCGCAACCGCAAACCTCAACCTCCAAAAGATACAAGCCGCGGAAGATGCAGCAGACGAAGCACTCCTCAAATTCGGCACTGGCATTCGCTCCTTCCTCCGCGATGCCGTTACCGTAACCGCTCCCTCATCCTCCTCCTCCAGCACAGAAGTACTCTTCGAAACAAACGACGCAGAAGGAAAAAGAGTAATTCATTCTTCGCGATTTGATGCACAATTGCATGTCATTCACACCTCGCCGCAAACCTTTACTGCCGATCCTGATAGTGTTGAATACACTGAGTTTGCAAAAGGGTTTGATATTGCAGCAAAGACAGATGGTATTGCTGCGGATTTGGAAAAGTATCCTGAATTGAGGAGAGCGATGGAGAAACTTGTGCCTGAGAAGGTGGAGTATACTGTTTTCTGGACGAGATATTACTTTTTGCGCAAGGTTATTCAGGAGGAGGAGGTCAGAAGGAGAGAAGTTCTCAAAGGTATGTGCATTCCACTCTCAACTCTTATCTTGCCCAAGACAAGCACTATAAGAGAAGTATGGCTAACGACAATCAAAACAGGAGCAGCACAAAGCACCAACGAAGATCTAACCTGGGACTCCGACTCCGACTCCGACGCCGACAACGAGGATGACTCCAAAACCGCAACCCCAACAAAAGAAAAAGCCACCACTACCACCGAAGCTTCCTCAACACCCGTAAAATCTACTAACCCCACTACATCAACTCCCTCTCAAACAACACCCCAACACGAAGAAGACATCAAATCCGTCTCTTCCACCAGCGACACTTCCTACGATATCGTCTCCGGAACCACCAGTCGAGCAGCTGGCTCCCCCAAAGATGAAAAGAGCGAGAAAGCTGCTTCTGCTGCACCGACGAAAATTGAGGAGGAAAGCGATGAGGAGGATTGGGAGTAGAAAGTCGCATTATCTAGACTGTCTGTTGAAATTTTTGATTCTGGTGATGGTGTTTTGTGTTTGATTGGATAATATGGTGGGATGGTGTTTTTGGGGGTATTAGGGAAACAAGGGTGTTGGTTGTTTTTCAGTTTTGATCGCAGAGGAATGGACAAGGCAGGAAGTAGAATTGGGTATACCTCTTTGAAAAGACTCGCTATGCTAATGCTGGTTGATGCTATGCTATGCTATGTCATGATATGCTACATTCGATGCAGAATGCTTCTCTCCGTCTTCCCCTTGCCTCCCTCGCCTGTAAGCCTCCTCACTCATGAACTCTGTTCCAAACCCGGACTCTCCCTTCCAAGCGGACTCTTGGGAATCGCCTCCTTAGTTCTCAAAACCCCCTTCCTACTCTTCTTCTCCGGCGTCCCCAACTCCCTGCTCGGAAAAGGACTCTGACTCTTCTCTCTCATCGGCGTAACACCCCTCACCAATGGCGAAGGAGAAGACGGCATACTCGACGAACTCCTCTGCCTCCCTGAGAAGTAACTCGGCGCAAACTCAATGCTCTGCCTCACATTCTCCCAACCCGCACTAGCTTCCCTATACCCCCTCTCATACTCTGTCTCTCCCCCCATGTTTCTCGAAGGTGTATTCTCACTTCGAGGATGTTGGAGGTATTCCTCTCCGCGCCTTTTAATGGGACTTTCGTCGTAGGGGTCAAACCCAACGCGACGACGTGCATCTCTGCGCACGCGTTGACGGTACTCGGCATTAGAGCCTGCGCCGGTGGTTGCGCTGTCTTCGAGGAAGAAGTTGAGGAGTTCGTCTTCGATGGTTAGGTGGGAGGATTGGCGGAATTGTTGAAGGGCGGTTAGGCGGATGAGCATTTCGAGGAGGGAGAGGGAGGTGCGGATGGTGGTTTGTGGAGGTGGGGACGTGTGGTGGAGGGAGCGTTGTTGTGGAGGTAGGAGTTGGTTTGTGCTGTTGGGTGTACTGGATGGCTGCAGGTTTAGAGTGGAGAGGTTGGCGGTGAGGTCAGGGTCTAGAGAGGCTTGACGGGGTCGAGGTGTTGTGAGGGGATCGGGTGTTGGTAGATCCTCTTCTTCGTCTTCGTCGTCGGAAGGGGCCTCTTCGGTGTAGACTTCGAAGGCTATCCATTCTGGGTCCAGATCTGGAGGGAGTCGCCAGTGAGCATCTGGATCTTGTCGTGGTGTCGTCTCCTTTTCTTCGGTTTGGGGTTGTGGCGTCGAGTCTCGTGGGATTTGAGCGTTGATTTGCGCTTGCTCGTCTGGATCCGTGCCGTCGCTCTCCCGAGTCCGCGGTCGCTCCTCTTCTTTCTCTTCTCCTTCTTCCTCGTCATCGTAGTAGTCTCGGTCCTCGGTGTATTGTCTCTCCATCATGCGCCTTGGTGGCTCTGCGTGAATGTCGCGTTTGAGCAACAGGACAGGATTGTTGGTCTCGCCATCTGAGCCGATATTGAGGATCTTGCCAGTATCGGCGTAGAATATCTTGGAGATCTCGTGGATAGGTATCACATCTCGGACACCTGCAAGAGCGACTTCTTCGAAAGGACCAGGTTGTGGTTCGTCCTCTTCGAAAGTGTGTACTCTGTCGTCGTCTAAATCTTCAATAACCACAAGCTGATACGCATACTCAACCGATGAGTTGTCAGAAGGCAGTTCCTTGGGAAAGTAGCGTGCGCCACTTGGTGTTGTCAAACGTCCGGGCAAATTGTACAGACTGTCCAGTGGCACGCGGACAAGCTTGACTCTGGCCTTGTGGATGACTTCCTTCCAGGTAGCTTCACGTGCGGTCTCCTCGTCATGCGGTCTGTTGGTATGACTGGCGAACAGCATGTAGACTGAGAGGGTGTAGACTGGCCCGACTTGGATATTTTGCCTGGGAGTTGCCATGTATTGTGAATCAGCAGCTGTGAGGAAAGTGCTGGCCTGCAACAGGCGAGAAGGTGAGACGGTAGCAGGAAGATTCGTAGACAAGTTGACTCCAGAGGTAGTGATGGCGAGATTGATCAGTGGCACAGCATCTTCTATGCGGGCAAGCAATTTTTTGACATCCGAAACGATGAGTTGCAACTCGAGCTCATTCTGCTCCTTGGACTTTGCGCGAGAACTCTTCCGCCGGTACAGCTCCTCCTCGTTGGCGGCGTTGGCCAGACGAATACCCAGAGCTTGAATCTCCCAGCGCAAGTCTTTGGTCAGAGTGACAGCAGATTCCAGAGAAGTGTTTCCACGAGCTGCAATCAACTCTATCATATCGATAGCTGGGGAAATAATCCTGATCTTACTCTCCAGTCGGACTTGAAGGCTTAGCAGTTCTTCCCGGTTGCCTCCTCTCGGAGCTGTCTTGACCAGTCTTGTGCACTGTCGTATAGCATATGTACTTGTGATGGCTATGCCTGAGCGGATAGCATAGTTCATCGCCTGCTGGGTGACTTTGGCCAGTAGGATATCCATGATTGTTGCAGTGGAGGTGGTCGTCTGTCGAGTGAAAGACTTGGACTGCAGAAGTCAAACTGAAGATATCAAAGTGACAATCAGCAAATTAAGAGATCAGGCTGCAATGGCGTTTGTTTCAAGCGGGTGAAGGTGTTTGTTTCATATGTTTACCCTGACGTACATGCGGCGGCGGCTCGGCCCGCAACTGTACATTTATGCAGACCCGCGCGTGCAAAGTGCTGCCCTTCTCCTGATCGCGTCTCCTTGGTCGCACCTTCCATTCCACGCGACTCACGGTGGCAAAACATCTCGCAATCGCCATATTCACGCGTCCCATGCGCCGAGTCAACCGAACATGATAGTAGAAACATCGAATTGCCTCGCTCAACCTCCTGACACAGGCCCGTCATGGTGCTCTGTCGCATCCGATTGAACTGCCTGGACCACTACCAAGCCTACCCTGGTCTTCTCGACCCTCCACTATGGGGTGATCCTTCGACGTTGTCGCAAAAGAATCTTCCTCAGGTTCCTGTAGTACGAGTCTTCGGCGCAACCGAGACTGGCCAGAAAATCTGCCTACACATTCACGGCGCATTCCCGTATCTGTACATCGAATACACCGGCCCTCTCGATCGCAACTCTGTCGACGAGTACATCGCAGCCCTCCGGCTATCTATCGACCATGCTCTGGCAGTCTCGTACAGAAGAAATACAGCAGACGCCAGAGCCATCTTTGTCGCACACATCAGTCTCGTCAAGGGTGTTCCATACTTTGGTTACCATGTCGGCTACAAATACTTCTTGAAGGTTTACCTTCTCAACCCCTCCAATATGACTCGTCTGTCCGATTTGCTACACCAAGGTGCCATCCTGAAGCAAATCTTTCAACCCTACGAGAGTCATCTGCAGTTCCTTGCTCAATGGATGTGCGACTTTAATTTGTATGGCTGCAACTACATTGACACCGACAATCCATTCTTCCGCGATCCAGTACCTGATGTGGCCGACCTTGTCAATCCTCACCACGAATGGCATGACAGATCCATACCCGACTCGCAACGCCTACATCCCGACCACTACCAACGTCAGAGCCATTGCAGTGTCGAAATAGACATCCGTGTACAGGATATTCTGAACAGACATGAAGTCAGGGATAGGTCGCTACACCATGACTTCGTCGAACGTCTCAACCATCTGGCACCGGAAGAGAAATTTGTACAATCTATGGCTGGTTTGTGGAGGGATGAAACAATCAGGCGGAAGAAGCGCATGGGTATCACAGATCCTGGCAGTAGCCCTTTTCCGCCAGAAGTTCTCGTCTCAATGTCGCATGATCCAAGAAATACTGAGAACGGTGGTTGGATACACGAGGAAGAGTTTCGCAAGGTTGTCGAAGATCTTGCCAAAGACGAGAGAGAAAGGTCGGGTGGAAACGCTCCATCCTTCGATACCTTCGTCAAGCCTCGTGAGGAAGAGTTTCCAGTGCAGACTACTCTCGAAAGTGTTGAAGAGCTCTTTCACGAGAAGTGGCAGATGCTTTTCGCAGATGTGCCCAAGAACCTCACACAAAAGCTTGCCGACGAGAGTTTCGAGTTTGGAGACCCGCTCGTGGATGAAGCTAGCATTCTGCAGTTGATGTCAGACGAGCCGTCATACGAATCTGATGAGGACCTTGCGCGTGAGATTGCTCTGACTCAAGCTCAACCTCACAAGCAAGAAGCTGCACAAACTGCCGAAGCTGATGATGAGACTCGTCCTGACGGTGACGACTACGCCGAACAGTTTCTCGACCCTTTGGATCCCTTGTCAATGGTGAATCTTGCCCGAACGTCCCAGCCAGAGACTGACAAACTACCGCCCATCTCTACACCGACAGCTCCGATTGTTGAAGCCCAACACGGCAAGAAGCGTCAGCTGATTGATGGAGAGACAACTGTCAAACGTCGAAAGGTGGTTGGCTTCGCAGCGGAACCTCAAGCTCGTCCACCCAGCGAAGTAGCACAATTCAGACGCAAGAACTTCAAAGTCAAAGATTGTGTGACCACTTCTCAGATCATGAAAAACGTCGAGGCTGACGAGCAAAGTGATTTGCTACACGATCTCCCTCCTGCTTCTACACAATTGCCAAATAGCCAAGAACATAGGAAGAGGAGAATTTCGCAGTCTTATCCGACCGTGAAGAACCCCCACGATCCTGATACTATGCAACGTCTGAGTCAAGGAGACAATGCGCCCGGGCAGAAGAATCTGACCACACCAGCTAAATCAAGTCAATCTCACCGACATGACCTCTCTTCTTCGTCTTGGAGCAAATCAAAGTACACAGCAAATGCTACTCCCTCGAAGCAGACTGTCATCTCTCCGGCTGCTAGGAAATTAGCAAGCACTTATTGTAACAGCTTTGGCGATGGTGTTAATGGCGTCGTTATCCTCAGTCAGATGCCGCCGAAGCGGGGAGAGGTCTCATCTACGATGATCGATCATGGAGTACCACCAGTGATCTATCAAGATGCATACTATAGCGATGAACAGGACGTGCCTGAGCGTTCGAGAGAGTATGCCGGTCAGGAGTTCAAGCTTGAGAGCAACTCTATCCCATTTTTGCCCGACTTTGACCCGACTGGTGAGTCAGATGCATCGAGAGGAGCTAAGGTTCCAATCGTTCTCGACAAGGCAAAAGAAGAGCTTGAACATGAAGCACGACGGAAAGGCTGCTTCCTCCAAAACTGGGAGATCGAAGCTCGGCCTCCAACATCTTTAGAAGTGCAGAATTGGCTTCATGCACAGCGTCCGACTGTGGAAGATGTACCCGAAGAAGATGATGGCGAAGTTGACCATCCTCTATCACAGCAAGACTTTCTCAAGCGAACCAAATCAATGCTCTCGCAGATCGAAGGCCCGACTCAGAGGAACAAACATGGTTTCAAGTTCTCTCAAAGAAAGAAGTCGACCAGTGTGCAGCATGAGGTGCAATACATGTCCATCATGAGTCTCGAGGTACATGTCAACTCTCGAGCTGATCTTGCTCCTGACCCTGAGCATGATGAGATTTCTTGCATCGTATGGTCTTTGAAAACTGATGATACTGATCTTGTTGGCAACGCCGGACATGATGATAAATATGTAGGAGTCATCGTGCTGTCTGCTGAAGGAGATCTGACCGAACGTATGCGAAAGTCAGTCGGCGTAGATGTTGAAGAAGAGGACAATGAGCTGGATGTTCTCAACCGACTGGTTGATATCGTTCGAGAGTACGACCCGGATATTCTTACTGGTTACGAGGTTCACAACTCCTCATGGGGATACCTCATTGAACGTGCTCGTCTTCAGTACGAGTTTAATCTGTGCGAAGAGCTCTCTCGTGTCAAATCTCAGTCTCATGGCCGTTTTGGCAAAGACGCTGACAAATGGGGCTTTGAGCATACTTCGACAATCCGCATCACTGGAAGACACATGATCAACATTTGGCGTGCTATGAGAGGTGAACTCAACTTACTACAGTACACTATGGAGAACATGGTGTTTCACCTTCTTCACAAGCGTATCCCTCACTATTCTTTTGCAGATCTCACAACATGGTACAAGAGCTCGAAACCTCGTGATCTGGCCAAAGCATTGGATTACTTCATCACTCGTGTTCAACTGGACTTGGAGATCCTCGACGCGAATGAACTCGTGCCTCGCACGTCTGAACAAGCTCGTTTACTTGGAGTCGACTTTTTCAGCGTCTTTAGTCGAGGCTCGCAGTTCAAAGTCGAATCACTCATGTTCCGTATCGCCAAACCGGAATCGTTCGTCCTTGTCTCCCCTAGCCGCAAACAAGTCGGTCAGCAGAATGCTCTTGAATGTCTGCCGCTTGTGATGGAGCCGCAAAGTGCCTTTTACAACAGTCCACTGCTTGTGCTGGACTTCCAAAGTCTGTATCCTAGCGTCATGATTGCTTACAACTATTGTTACTCCACATGTCTTGGTCGCATCACACCATGGCGAGGTCAAAACAAGATGGGATTTACAGATTTCAAGCGTGACCCAGGTCTGCTCGATCTCGTCAAAGACAAGTTGAATATCTCTCCAAACGGTATGATGTACGTCAAACCAGAGATGCGCAAATCTCTACTCGCAAAGATGCTGGGTGAAATTCTAGAGACAAGAGTAATGGTCAAATCAGGCATGAAAGTGGACAAAGATGACAAGACACTGCAACAGCTTCTCAACAACAGACAACTGGCACTCAAACTGATTGCAAATGTGACTTATGGCTACACATCCGCCTCCTTTTCTGGCCGCATGCCCTGTTCCGAAATCGCAGACTCCATCGTCCAGACCGGCAGAGAAACCCTCGAGAAAGCCATCGCTTTGATTCACTCAGTCTCTAAATGGGGCGCTGAAGTCGTCTACGGCGACACCGATTCCCTCTTCGTCTATCTCAAAGGCCGCAGTCGTGATGAAGCCTTCATCATCGGCAACGAAATCGCAAAAGCAGTCACAGACCTCAATCCCCGCCCCATAAAGCTCAAGTTCGAAAAAGTATACCATCCCTGCGTGTTGTTAGCAAAGAAACGCTATGTGGGCTTTAAATACGAGTCTCCTACTCAACAAGAACCAGATTTCGACGCCAAAGGCATAGAAACCGTAAGACGGGACGGCACACCCGCCGAGCAAAAAATCGAAGAAAAGGCACTGAAACTTCTTTTCCGAACCAGCGATTTGAGTAAAGTAAAATCTTACTTTCAATCTCAATGCTATAAAATCATGACTGGCAAATTCAGTATTCAAGATTTTTGCTTTGCGAGAGAAGTCAAACTGGGTACTTATTCGGATAAAGGACCTGCTCCCCCTGGTGCGTTGATTGCGACTAAACGCATGCTCAAGGATGCGCGTCAAGAACCTCAGTATGGTGAACGAGTTCCTTATGTGGTTATTGCAGGCGGACCCGGCGCTAGACTCTTCGAACGCTGTGTTGAGCCTGAACGCCTGCTTTATGACGAAAACGCAGAACTGGATGCTGAATACTATATCAGTAAGAACTTGATTCCGCCACTGGAGCGTATCTTCAACTTGGTGGGTGCGAATGTAAGAGCTTGGTATGATGAAATGCCTAAGGTACAGAGGATACGCAATATCGGTGCTGCAGGCAACGGCAAGGGGATCCACAAGACCATGGAGTCTTATATGAGTGTTTCCTCATGCGTGGTTTGTCGTGTCAAACTCTCCGCCCCTCCTCCTGGCACTATCGCCCTACCTCTCTGCTCCACCTGCGCATCCACACCTTCCCTTACCCTGCTTACTCTACGCAATAAACTCCGCGCCGCTCACGCAAAGAAAAACGATATCGATGTTATATGCAGAAGCTGCGCCGACATCCCTCACGCCGATGATGTCAAATGCGACAGCAGAGATTGTCCAGTTTTTTATTCGAGGGTCAAAGCTACGGCGAAATGGAAAGTTGAAAGACAGAAGTTGGAGGGTGTAATTGAAGCTGTGGAGGTAGCGGAGGAAAAGAGAGTTAGAGAGATGTTTGAGTGGTAGGGGTTTGTGGGATGGAGGATGGGGGAGTTGAAAAGTTCTTGAGAAAATACTAGATGTTTTTGTTTGTGGTTGAATTTGTTTTTGGTGATGAGGGAAGACTTAAGACGGGTTTGACTGTTTCTCAGTGCAGAACGAGACGATTAGGATAGACACACCAAAAGAGGTAGATCTTAGAAAAAACAAAAATATATCGAGATCTGAATGATAAGACAAGACATTGATCATGAAAAAAGAATGTATGCTCTATAAACGAAAACGATTCTATACAAAAAATCAAAGGCTATACACAAAGAACGACGTTTTGTGGGAACTCATCATTTGCTCTCATCTTTTCTGCGATATCTCAAGTGAGCAGGAGGCGTATCTCTACATATTGAAGGCTTGTCGAATCTCGAGAGTTGATCACCTGCCATGCGAGGAACAAAGTCTGGGGGTCCAGGTTTACCATCGTTGACAACACCAGTTGGAACTACCGATGACTGTGAAGTAGCATCGCTGTCTTCGCCAGAAATTGAAGTGGCATCATCCTTGTCGGCAGGAGACGAGGTAGCATCGCTTTCATCACCAGAAGATGCGCGCCTGCTCACTGAGTCCTCGGAAGCAGAATCACACGTCTCAATATGAATGACCTCGCGCGAACTCAGATCGCACAATGCATCAGCGACTTCCTAAGCGATAACATCATTGGCTTGCTCTTCAGCCTTGTCTTCTGTTTTTTGCTCGCTGCTGTCGAGTTTCTTGCCTTGTTGAGCGTTTCTCACAGTCTCAAGCACAGAAGTAATCTCTCGTAGGAATCTCGTGACTTCAGATTCGGTACCGATGGTGATGCGTAGACAGCCCAGACAGCCAGGCTCCTTTCCTCTAAATCGGACGACTACACCGCGGGCTTCGGCGAGTTGCTCGTATACGGCGAGGGCGATGTCATTGCTTGGTTGGCTGGCTGCGTCTAGCATTTCTACGAGGAGGAAGTTACTTGCTGCGCCGCCGCGGAATCTGCCGATGCCTGGGATGTTTGGCATTTCCTTCAGCATTCTGTCACGCTGCTGGATGATCTTGTCGCGGTTTTCGCGCATGACAGCGAGATTTTTGGGTTGGAGGGCAGCAATGGCAAGTTGTGAGGTGGGGTTTGAGATGTTGTAAGGAGCCTTGAGAGAGTTGAGAAGACGGGCAATCGGAGGAGATGTAAAGGCAGCTCCTAGACGGATTCCAGCGAGACCAAAGGCTTTGGAGAGGGTCTGCATAACGACGAGGTTGGGCCAGTCGTTCACCCATTCGGCGAGGGAGGTACCGTCCGGGGCAAAGTCGATGTAGGCTTCATCCAGGACGACGATGCCGTTCCAGGTTGGGTGACGTAGGACAGCTTCGACATCTTCCTTGCGTGCAAGGTTGGCGGTGGGGTTTCCTGGAGAGCAGATGTAGACCATTTTGATGTGGGCGTCTTGAGAAAGCATCTCGTTGATGAGGTAGGGTTGGAGAGCGAAGTCGTTATTGACGTCTAAAGGAGCCTTGACAACGGTGACATCGTTGACTTGAGCCGAGACAGAGTACATGCCGTAGGTGGGGGGACATGTCAAGATCTTGTCTTTTCCGGGGACGCAAAAGGCGCGTATGAGGGCATCGATGGCCTCGTCACTGCCAACACCGACGAAGAGGTTGTCTGGTGTCAAGGTCTTTTCTGTGTGGGTGTGGGTGTTGCGAAGGTTGCAAAGCAGTTGCTTGAGCTCAGGTTGGTGGGGGTCTGGGTAGCGATTGAGGCCGAGAAGGTCAATCTCGACACTTGCATGGCCGTTCAAAGCATTCTTCAGCTTGCCCGAGTCCGAGTCGATAGACAAGCCAGGACCGTAGGCGTTCTCATTGGCGTCCAAAAGAATGTTTGTGCCATCGTCCTTGTAGTCGCTAGGTGAGTCATTCGTCAGTGGAGTGATTGGCGTTGCGTATAACAGGATGGACCGACTCTCTGGCGCATCTATAAGGCTCGAGGGCCAAGATGTTGGGACGAGCACACGTCTCGAGGTTGAAGGCGTTTACCGGTGCAGACATTGTGGATTGATATGTGTGTGTAGGGTAGAAACAAAAGATTGGATGGAAGCTTAGAGTGTCAGTGATCGGCATGTGAAAGTCGGAGTCATCGGGCTCGGATGCCAAACGTCAAGCGGGCCGAGAGCTGTCTATACCTCCGTAAGCACCGACAGGGCAGGCACGCAGTCGCTTCCCGGACATTCCGTTTTCTGCCTGACCTGAACTTTCACATGTCATTAGATATTCCTCTTCTCTAGCCTCGATAATTTGACCGAACTCTTCTTCTCTTTCCCATTTCTCGTCTCTGTGCTTGTTGACAGATTTCTATCCCAGATCTCACTATTACATCATCTTGCGCCGGCACTGGATGACCGTTTGACCTGCATTCACGCGACACGTCCGACTCTTCAAGAACACCCACGCATGTAGTCGCAATATCCATCGACAGAAGAGCAGGAAATCATGGCCTCCTCACAACCCATACCAACAACTCGCGTCATATCTCCATCACCCACTCCCACAGAATCATCCTCACGCGACAGCTACTTTGGTCCGACCACCAAGAAACGCAACGGCCGCATCACCACTCAAGCACCCATCTCCGAATCGCCAGAATCCTCAGATCCAAAAAGCAGCCGCGCCAGACCACGTAGTCGAAGTCCCCAGATCCGTCGCAAAGAATCCTCAAAAAAGACTGTCAAGTCACCGCCAGAACCTATAAAGACAGATGGACATTTGGATCCGAACAGCGTCTTGGGCATGGGCTCTAGCTATTGGCGCAATCTGAGTCGTAGTCCGAGTCCGTTGGGCTTGATACCTCTGCATCGCGAATGGCGTTCGTTTATCCACAGACATGAGATACCCAGGAAAGCTTTGCATGTGTCCATCGGTTTCTTTACTCTGGGCTTGTTTGTGGGAGGTGCTCAGACAAATGCCATCCATCCCCCTTTGCTTACCGCTCTGGTGCCCATCTTCGCCGTCGATTTTCTAAGGATGCATTATCCGTGAGTGTTTTTCCTATCTATAGAGAATAAGAACACTGACGAGGAACACAGTCCGCTCAATCGCCTATACATACGTGCACTAGGTGCATTCATGCGCGAATCAGAAGCACACGATAAATATAACGGTGTCATTTCCTACCTCGCAGGCGCCTGGGCCGTCCTCCGCTTCTGCCCAAAGGATATTGCCGTCATGTCTATCCTTCTGCTATCCTGGTGCGACACTGCAGCCTCTACTTTTGGCCGTCTTTGGGGCCGCTATACACCCCGCGTACGCAAGGGAAAGAGCCTGGCTGGTACGATAGCAGCGTTCGTTACTGGTGTCGCCGCTGCTGTCGTTTTCTGGGTTGTCGTCGCGCCGAGAGTGCCGCAAGAGTGGAGTACGGGTGTTGATGCCTTTGCATTCGATGGCACTCTTTCATTGCCGCCGGTAGTAAGGAATCTGCTTGGCTTGAAAGTAACAGAAGCTACTGTAAGCGGTGGTGTGGCCACTGCCATTGTCGCTGTTGTGTCCGGGCTCGTGGCTGCCGTCAGTGAAGCCATTGATGTATTTGGGCTAGACGACAATCTGACGATCCCTGTTCTCTCGGGTATCGGGTTGACTGCTTTCTTCTGGGTCTTTGGAAACGCTTCGTCGTCATGAATAGGGAGAGATGGAGCTGGAAAATGAATGATACCACGGATTGGGCTAGGGAATCTCAAGGTCATGAACAAACAGGAAACGATCAAAGAATATATTATCTAATGTTGAATTTTTACTCCAATATCTGCTCTCACTACAAAACACAGGCAGCGCTGCAGCCATCACAATGCACAATGCCTTCGAGAACTGAGTGGTGTCCATGGAGATGGAATAGATCAGGGGCTCTCAGTGGCCACTTCCTACTTCCAAAAAGAACTGTGCATTTCTACAGCTGTCTGCATGACATGTCTTTACACATGGGGAGGTACTTTGTGTGTCACAGTATCATTTATCTCATCTGTCGAAGCAACAAGCGGTGGATTTAACTATCTAAATGCAAAGTATATTCATAAAACCAAGTGCGGCCATGGAAACACTGCGAGATGACCACTCTCCGTGGATATGACTCTAGTTCAGGAAAGTATTATGCATTTCTATTGTTTGTTTATACTAGTGCTTCATGTACTAGGGACCTATAGTTTTTAGCATATTGCTTGAGAGTTATAACTTTTGGTTTTTTTGCGTCTGATTTTAGAATATTACATGTTAGGTTATACTTTAGCACGTACTCTTCAAAGACTTCCAGGTCACCTCAGACAAAGCTTTTGCAAACGAAAAAAATGGTAAAGAGCTTTCAGACAGACGAACACTGAGAAGTCTCGAGCATCGACATTGAGTTCGCTAGTGGTAGATTTCGTCTGCTCCTGCAATGTGGCGTAGTTTATATTCGCTGATACCAGAGAATGCTTCAACAACATCCGATATGGTCTAGTGGCTAGGATTTCTCGCTCTCAAACCGTGTTGCTACAACACAACTAGGTCCGAGGAGGCCGGGGTTCAATTCCCCGTGTCGGAAATCTTCTTTTGCTTTTGCTTACATCACTCTCTATTCTTCTCATGGGTAGCATTGTTTTTTTGGCGTTGGAGAAGGAATTGAGGATGAGAGCAAGTGATGTCTGTGAGGCCTTCTGGTTGAACCGGAGTACTTTTGACCTCTATTTTGCGTCCTTTGGTAATCTGAACTTGGATTGCAATCTTTTTGTCATCTTTTGATCTCGATTGATTCTGTTGTGAGAGGGAGAAATTATATGGTGGAAGAAACGCAGGGTACTCGGTATAGCAGACTCGAGCTAAACCGTCACATCCATCTCCATCTCAAAACACCATAATAAATGCTTCTGCCAGTAAACCCAGCAACTCTAAGATCTAAACATCATCAACCCAGCCTCCTCCTCCTGCTCATCCTCCTCTTCACCCTCCTCTTCCTCACCCAACCCCATCCTAGCACCAAACAAACTTCCAAACAACTCATCAGCAGCCCTCTCCCCCCAAACACCTCTATCCTCCGGCGCCATGAAATTCTGCAATTTCTCATGAACTGTATATCTCATTTTCCTTCCCTTGGAAGCTTTGGTATCGATATTTTTCTTGGTCTTGGCTTCTCTGCGCATTTGGAAACCGGTGGGTAGAGAGAGAGAGATGCTTGAGGATGCAGCGATGGAGTCGGCGCTGCGTTGTTCGAGTAGACTTTGCAAAAGTAGACCGTAGAAATCGGCGTCGTCGAAGATTGAGGAGGGTGTTGAGGTGGAAGCAGCGGCGAGTTGGAGGGGAGCACAGGAACGAGGTGTTCGTGCGCGTTTAGTAAGGCGATCACCGTGCAACTGCTCCTGCAAAATATCGACTATACTCTGATTCGCCGATGAATTGTTGAGTTTGTTTTTAGGTGTGATGGCGGAAGCGCCTCTGGCTTTTTGATTCCATTTTTCGAGAATGGAGGTGCGGGTGCTGGTTGCTGAGAGTTCTTGACTGCGCATGTGAGTCCATAGGTCTTCGGTGGGTGTGTCGAGTGTATAGGCTGCGTGTTTGCGTTTATGGCCTGTTCGGGATGACTCGAGGGTTTCGCGGAGGGAGTTCAGGGTGGACCAGAGAGTAAATGCTGCGGTTTCGGCGGCGAGGAAGGCGTCTTGGGTGTCTTCTGTGGGGGTTGAGTCTGAGATGACGCCGGTGAGGGTGTTTGTGCCGATTAAAGCCTTTTGAAGCTTGATGCGTGTATTGAGGAGGGAGTCAAAGGTTGTGCGTTGGGTCTTGACTGCGCGACCTTTTTCTGCGTCTTGCTTTGCTGCTTGCGAGAGGCTGGCTGCCACTGTCTTTTGCTCTTCGGCCATCATCTTGCGAAGTTCTGTCTTGTCCTCAACTTCCTCGTCATCGTCATCGTCATCCTCCTCTTCATCGTCATCGTCCTCGTCGCTCATGTCGGTCGCAGGGCTCTCATCGCCATCTTGCATATCCTCATCCTCGTCGCTGACATCTTCATCTTCACCCTCGGAGGCAGACAACTCAGCAGCGTCCTCGACATGATCCTCACTCTCTTCCTCGTCAAAGCCCTTGCTGAACGGGTCATGCTCGTCCTCGTCTTCTCCAGTAGCAGCATCTCTGCTGATTTGAGCTCCATCGTATCTAGGTCCGAGAGGCACGACATCGCGCTTGCGTAGCTTGCTCTTGCCGACATCGACGTAGTGTTCTCTTGCTGCGGCGGCATTGTCGTCATCCGAGAGTTCTTCGTCGCTGTCGTCTTGTGGCGGTTCTTCTTCCGGGTCAAAGTCTGCAAGTATTTGTTAGATTTTGCTAGTTGTAGTCACAGGAATTTGAGCATACCCTTGGGAGCAGGGTTATCGAGCTCAGCGAGCTGTTCAGCCAGTGTCTTTGTCCTGCGTGCCATTGTTGTTTGTTTTATTGTTTGAGAAAAAAAGTTGGTTGTCGCAAAAGTTTCTTGAGACGCTGCGGGAAAGATCAGCGGAAGTCCCTGCCGACCGCTTTCTGCGGAGCCTCATGTCTTGGCGTCGGACATCACTCATCTTCATGCGAAAAGGTATATCATTCTGAGGAAGCACAATACTTTTTCGATCGGAGATATGTTGCAAGAAAGTCGAGAGTACACAGATTCTCGATGTACCAGTTCTGTTTTTCGGGCATGTTGAATATTTTCACAACTACCTCGTGACATATCTTCGTACATAGGAGGACATCTGCATTTGATCAATGTCATTCTTGAATATAGCTGTTGTGGAAGAGATGAGGTATCTTGCTCATTCATCGTAGCTATAATCTCGTCTCCTCGATATCTTCTTCTTGATGCTGAGCCGTGTTCCATACTAGCAATACACTTCCTTCTGATGGCTCCCATAACAATCGACATAGCAAATAAACTCCATCTTCCCCCATTACCAACACCATAGCTATCATAGCCATCCATCATCTTCCGAGTCTGGAAGATCTCAACGATACACCTCCACCCATTCTTCAAATCCACGACTGCAACAAGAGTAATACATCAAGTCGCTCAGGGTTGATCATGTCGTACTCAGCTGCGCTGTCGAATCTGCGCCATGGAAACTTCTTGCGAAGAAACTCATACTCCGTTTTGTTCATGCTGCCATCCGCCCTTGCAAACCACCCGACCACGGCTGCCAATCGATATTCAGCCTTCTTCAACTCCCTGGCGAAACCTGGTTCGTAACCTTCCTTGACCTCTTCATCGTACAATTGCCTGACGGTGTTGACGGCTGCTCTGACATGTCTCGAACGAATGCCAAAGTACATGCCAGTAGGGTTGTTGACAAAAGGATGAAAGTGTGTAGGACCTCTTTTGCATCGAGCTTCGATAGCCATGCTCATGACGAGATTCACAATGTCTCTTCCACCTCTGGTGAGATACTCCTTCTCGAGCAGCTCGTACGCGATTTCGCACATTCGGTTGAGCTCGTCTCGTGTCACTCTCCTTATCGATCGATGCTGTATTGCTTGAGCGAAGCAGTCAACCAGGACTGGGATCGCGTCGTGACCGCGATCGGCAGCCCTTGCCATGGCTTCGCGGACTCTACGGTACGATCTCATGACCTCGACACCCGAGGCCTTCAGACCGAAAGGTTGCTCGCGGACCGGTTCTTGTCTGTGGCGACGACGCTGTGGTACAGCTCTTTGTGCGCCTCCTGCTGCACGTCTAGGTGATGATCTTGCTGCTGCTCTCTGCGCGCGTTTGACTGTAAGACTCGTGTGAAGTGTGGGTGCCGGCGCAGGTTCGCGTCGTATCAAGTGACTCAGGACGTCTACAACATGTCAGAAATGGTCAGAGCAGGATCTCGATCAACAAACTGTGTTCCTGAATATGT
Organism: Aureobasidium sp. EXF-3400; assembly: GCA_024195585.1. Lineage (NCBI taxonomy): Eukaryota > Fungi > Ascomycota > Dothideomycetes > Dothideales > Saccotheciaceae > Aureobasidium > Aureobasidium sp. EXF-3400. Next base: position 17,537 of record SWBL01000001.1, read on the forward strand.
CTTCACTTGTGTCAGCACGGCTCTGTATCGATGGCAACTGGGTGCATACCTTCCCGACTGTAAGCTGGGCAAGTAGCAATACTCGTAATACTTGAGTACATCAACCGGTTGTGCGTAGGTGGCCATGGTAAGTAAAAGAATCTGTGCGTCATTGATACGATGACCAGAGTGGTACGCCTGTGTTAGTAGCCAAACCAATTCATCCAGCCGACCTAGCAGTTCCAGACATTGACCGATGTCTGTGATGTGCTCGTAGAGTTCAGGATCGTGCGAGTGGTGCTCCAAAGAGATGGGACGAACAGGGATCTGCTCATCCTCTGGGGCCGGGAGAGCCTGCAAATGTAAGTGAGAAGTATGCCCATCTGGTTTTTGTCAATACTCACCCCATCGACATATCTGGCAGGGCGCAGATAGCCTTTGATGAAGAAGAGATATGCTTGGAGAGGAGAAAGGGCACTGAGTTGATAGCACCAACTCGGACAAGCCTTCAAGAGCTCCGGATGTCTCTTGAGAAAGGCATCGATGTCATTCAAGAAGTGAAATGAGATCTTGCGCTTCTGAAGATAGTCAAGCAGGTCTTGGTCCGCCCTGCGAGCGAGAGAGGGCATAAACTCCAACTTGATTTCAGAGCCATCCTCGAAACGAGGCTTGAACTTTTGCGAGAGATCATTTGTTGCGGGTTGGAGTGGTTTGGAAACATTGGCTGCATATGACTGCGACTGCGGATCGCCGTGAGGGATTGGACCTCCGTCAGCAAAGCTGTAAGCGCCTTCCATGATGAGTGGACAGGAAAACGGTGAGGAGGTTGAAGCAGTGAATAAGACGCGTGCAAAAGAAAAGTTGTCAAGTATTGATGTGGGTTGGTGGTTGACTGAAAGCCCGGCAGGAGTTGGCGTTGGCGCCGCGATTGCAACTCCTGAGGCAACAACGCCCCAACGCGTGCTTGCCTGTTCAAAGAAATGCTGCCCAGACGGCGATGTGAATCAAGAGACTCTGTCAAGCACACTTGTGTTTGGCCTCAAAGAAAGTGCCTACCAATCTTTCTTGAGACACGCTGTCTTCCTCCAATAGAGTTATAAAGTGATGCATCAACTATAACAACCACACGACCCTTTTTCAGAGAGACATGGAGCCTTGGAGAGTCGATGCAATCTCACATCTCAGTGAATATTTCCATCTGTCTCAGATATGGATTGTGACGATGCGCCTACAAGTACAGTCTTTAGCGCATCTGAAAAAGGATCATTGATTTCTCACCATGGAGTATTGCTCACGGATGAATTTCCCTCAGTCATCAAAAAAAAAGGTGGGTGTCATACAATTCAATTTCGACGCATTTTGTACTTGAAACAGAGTCTAGAAAGCGCCCACGGAAGCCAGGGAGAGAAAACAATCAATATCAACAAAATCTTACGCTAACATATGGGTATGAACGCCGGGTGAGGAAACAAGAATTAGGAAGGGCTTTGTACACAGCAACTTAGAAGACGCTGATGTAGTTGCCGATCCTGTCCTTCTGGTTCTGTGCAATGCACTCTGAGATCCAGGTAATGTTGCGGATTTCCTGTGCTTCTGTTAGTATGATTCTCGGGGATGAACAACGAACAACATACCTGCTCCCTCAGCTTCACCCACGAATACACAACCGAGTAGGTGAATTGCCGGGTGAAAGCGAGCTTGGACAACTCCATCTCCTTTTGGTAGAACAAATCTTCCAAGCTTTTGCCCTCATCCGAACCACCAGCCATGTTGCCAACGTTGGAGCCTGAGCCCATACCAGTCTGATCGAAGAAAGTACGGTAGTCGGAAACACCATCTACAGCAATTCTGACAGCCTCGGGATCATCTGCTCTTGACAACATCAATGTTCCCTCGGGGTGCAGCCTTCCGAAACCAGGGTACAACTTCTGTCTGTCTGCCTTTGAAAGATCGGTGCCGAACGAGTTGAGTGTGATGTTGATGCTTCTACGGTCGGCCTCGAAGTCAAGAATCTCGGTCATGACTTCGGCTGTGGGAGTACCGGCGACGCCAGAGTGGGTGTTGACCCAGTTGTGGAAGTCCTCGAGGTAGTTCTTGTAGAGAGTGTTGCGGATAATTTCAATGTTCAGTTCGTCCAGGTCTTGATGGCTCAGAGAACCCTTGAAGTAAGGGGCAAGAGGTGTCTCGATAAGGACGCTGTTGTACAACTCTTCGATGTTTGTGGCGACGCAAAGGGCGGGCATGGTCTCGAACCAGCCAAGGGGGTGGCATCGGTCGAGCAGTTCGCGGGTATCTCTCTCGTGGAGGGTTCCGGTAATCAGAAGGGCGACGTTATCAATCATGTATCCGTAGGTCAAAAAGTCCATGAACTTGGACAGAGCACCAGTAGCATTGGCCTGAACGTAGCGGAACTCTGAGACGAGCTTGTCGAGTAACTTGTCGGCAAGAGCGCTCGTTGAAGGGTTCGGAGGGAGATCGGCGAGGAAGTCGCCATATGCTGGGCCTAGTTGAAGCTTGACATCTAAAAGTTGGTTAGTCAGAGGCCTTGGTCGAGCAGGGCGACACGGAGGAAGCAGTACCATCGATCGTCTCGCATTGTGCCAGGTTGCTGTATTGTTGGCCTGTCAACAGCGTGTTGCGGTAGCCGCGCACGACACCCTCAATGTAGCCCGTGGTAACGTTGAAAAAGAGACCTTCGGACATTGTTGCGCTGCTCGAGAGTTGATTGTGTCGCTCTCCCTCAATCGTCGCCTGCTCATAGAGAGTTCGTTGACGTCGGCCCTGCCACTTGCCAAGCCCCGACTCCGACAACACGTCATCTTGGCACTCGCAATTGTTCTTTTTGTTCTTCCTGACACTAAATCACATCTGCGAATTCGTATCAATCAGCATCATGCTTCCGAGGATCTGGTTATCAGGCGTTCCTAAAATCTCACCAACGTGGACATTGCAACCCTTTCGCTTCTTCTCCCTCTCTTGCTACAAGAACCAAGCAAATTCGGATCAGGATCCAAATGCTCCAATTACCTTCAGAACCAAATTGAAGGAGTATCCGGAACTGTATAAAATGTCTTTGGCATGCAGGGGTGCAATCAATAAGGAACTTTGGGCCAAAATTCGTGCTGAGCCAGAATTGCTCCGAGTGGTACAAGAAGAATCACGCCGCAACCACAAAAGACTACTTACCACGAACCCTCACTTCCGCGCAAAAGTCAGCGCTAGAGTCAAAGCCTACTTCCATGCCCACAAACACGAAGAGGCATATGTTCGGGGGAAATCCATATCTAGATGGTGTTTTTGCATGCCTGACAAGTCAAAAAGTGCTTGGGTGCGCGAGAATCTACCCTGGAAGACCCACCTACCACACCATCAATCCGAAAGAAGTTATCACTTCTATTCATGTTGTGGGATATCTCGTTATATGAAGACGGGGGTGAGTGGTTGTTTCCTTATCATCGGCTATTCACTTGACACATACGAAAGAGTCACTAACTACATCTCTGATCTAGTGGCAATCAAAGACAGATCCAGACGAATTCCTTTGCCACAGGCATTACGTAGAGCGCGGCTGGGATGCAGCAATGGCCGAAGGCTATGAAGATGTCAGGACATACAAGGAAATACAGGCGCGTTACAAGAAATTGAACCCAGGATCTTCTTCCAAGCCGTAACCTGTTCTTGCCACGACCGACAGCCAATCTCTGGTTCAATTCAAACAACCTTCCTCTTATGGAGATGCACAATACTTTCCCAATCCGAACGACGGCCACAGAGAGAGAACATTTTGACGTGTCTCTATGGCCACGCTTGGATTTTGTAAGCAACCGTGCATTTTTATAGTACACAAACGTATCACCGTACTGGGAAATCGAGGTCGAGGACTCACGAATGATGCGGCTCTTCGATTCGAGGAGTTCATAGACTCTCTATGGACTTTACTCGGTTTCGGAAACTATCATGCATTTCTGCAAGTTCACACCACTTGGAGACGACGCTTCTGCAGATTACAGCCCATGAACTTCAGGTCGAAACTGTTCAAATACGCCTATCATATCGTCTAGGTCTCCTGCGATGCATCCAAGTCGCACGAACGGCCTAGACCCGACTATCACCGCAAGCACTCTGTACCATACCCAAGAGCCAGAGAGAAGGTCTTCTATCTGGCTGCAAATTTGCATCCAACAACCTGTCTTGCCTCGGGCTTCCGGATCGTCACTGTCATCACGCGCGAGCCCGTGTCCACTGTCATTCACCTTACTTGGCATCGCCTGCGTCTATAGACCAATGCCTCGGATGGTAGAAACTCCCGTCGATTAGTCGCTTATATGTTGCTCGTCTCTAGATCCATCTACTACATGCTACGATCAAAAAGAATTCAGTTTCCAAGAGTATCCTTCTCACCTCTTGATCTTCCTTAAAACTCGAACGGATGGGCGAACAGGTAGTCGACGAACACACAAGAGGCCAAACTTCACAGATTACTTACGCCAGCATGCACAGATTAGGACTCTATAGTGTTTTGCTAATTCCTTCCATCACACTTACCATCACATTCCTCTCTCCACACTTGCAATCCACTCAACACTCATCCTCGCCGACATGAGGGATATAGAGCCGAGTATTCGACAAACAAGAGGTTCAAATGAGCAAGGAGAAAGTATGCATACCCTTGCACTTGCCACAGCTTTAACACCTGCCACTCTCTCACAAAGACACAGAAAGATCAGTGCATCTTCACAAATGCACCACTGAAACTAAACTAGGGATATGGCCACAGAGATGTTCTAGGACAAAACTTCCCCCATGAACATTCTTGCATCTCAAAAAGTATCCTATATCTCCTGTATTTCCACCGTACTAGTATCATTATACAGAGGATCCAACCGAGCATGGAGAAAGTGCAAAGAGAAATCGTGCACATTTCCATCCTGTCACATTCTCAAAATCATTTGGCATATAACAACCTGCTCTCAGCACAAGACAGAGGCCGAACGAACTGTTGGACTTACCCCAAGATAACATCGACAAGAGACTCAAAAATGGTATACTCAGTATCGCTATATTATCTCCTAACGACTATAGCAATCAAGTCTCTACATGCAAGATTAGACTGACCATGACACCAAGAAGAAGAAGAAAATTTGCACTGGGTTTGTGATTATCTCGTTTTCTCTTGGATTTCTTGATAATACATCCCCGTGGTGTTACACAAATCATGTGTGGCCTGTGTTATGCCTGTCTGCCATGTGCTACGACGCGAAAAGCCCAGATTCCAGCAGAATCCTCCGTGAGAATGACACCTGCTTTGGCAGAAGATATGGTTAGACGGAAATTGCTGACTACTCTAGAATTTAGTTACTCTCTAGTAGATATAGAGAGATATCAGTAACGTACTATAAAAATGCACAACTGTTTCCCATCTTGAGTGTAGGCCGCAGAGACACTCCAAAACCAGGTCTCTCCATGGCCATGCTACTATTTCAGGAAGTATTTTGCATTCCTACAGCATACTTATTAGGTTGTCACGTTCTCGGGATTGACGACTTTCAAGGCTAGTCGCTCTCTCCCAGGGACAAAGAGACAACAGTAAAGTACTGTAAAAATGCACAATTGTTTCCATACCCGGGTGACGACCACGGAGGTACTCTGAGAAAAGGGTCTCTCCCTGGACATGACTCCAACTCAGACATCATCGTGCATTTCCACAGCTCGAATGTTCACGTCTTCAGCACATATGAGATTCAAGCTCTTCAGATGAAGTTAATCATGAATGATGAGGGTTTTTGGATTGGTGGGGTATCTATCCTACAAAAAGCAAACAACACTACTCCTTTCTTACAACTCAATCAGACTTTCCTCGACCTTTGGCTGGACGGGGACGTTCTGTGGTGCTTGAGGGAAGCTCTCTTGACCATAGCCGTTGTGCGTAGAGGGCGCTTGAGGCCACTGCTGCTGCTGAGGTTGTTGTTGAGGTTGCGAGTATTGCTGATGCTGCTGAGGTGGTGCTTGTTGGTAGGGCTGTTGGTATTGGGGCGGGGGTTGTTGATGTTGTTGTTGGGCAGGCTGAGAATACGACTCTGGGCTGACGGGTTGAGGGGCAGAAGGCTCAGAGTAGGATTGCTGGTGCTCAGGGGGAGAGACGGGATTTTGCTGTTGAGACGGGGCGTATTGTTGGGGTGGTTGCGAATAGCCTTGTTGTTGCAGGTGAGGAGTGCTGGGGGCTTGTTGCTGTGGCGGGTATTGAGAGTATTGTTGTTGGTAGGCGGAGTCAGGAGGGGCTTGCTGAGGGTAGGGCTGTTGAGCATATGGCTGATGCTGGTTAAAGGTAGGGTAGGGACTCTGGTTGTAGTTATGGGCATCCATGGATGGGGCCGAACTGTTGTAGTAGCTCTCAACTCCGCCCATAGGAGCAGAAGGGGGTGCTCCGACACCGGAAGACAGAGATGGATACATGCCGGACTGGGGTCGAGGAGCTCCATAACGAGACTGGTTGTAGGTGCTGGACAGACGCTCTTCAAGCATACGGTCGTAATATCTCACAACAGTAGCCAGTTTGGAGTGAAGGTCAAGAAGTGTATCGTGCTTGCTCATCGTCTCTCCATAAGTCCTTGCCAGCTTTGGTCTCAGTGAACCAATGCTCTCGTAGAGCTCTTGAAGTTGGGGTTCGCGCAAGATGGCACCTGGTGGCTGGTGTTGCAGGCGATCAACCAGAGTAGCGAACAAGTTGATGTTCTCTGCTTCGACGGGCGTGAGCTCATTGTTGGTCTTGGGCGCGTAGGCACTGGGTATGCTAGAAGCTTGCTGCTGCTGCTTGAAGTTGGCCGTGTGTTTCTTCTTCTGTTCCTCCATATCTGCCAAAGATGCAGCAATTGCAGCTGCCAGTTCTGGATCATCTTCTTCATCTTTCTTCGGTGTCGGTGCTTTCTGGACTGGCTTGGGTGTGGCCATTTGCGATTGCGGTAAATATCCAGCACCAGAGTGACCCTTCGATTCTTCCAAGCTCATTTCGAGTGCTCGCTTCAGGTCGGCGTCGAACGAGTCTTCGGCGACACGAGGATCACGGGCTTGCATACGACCGGAAGTCGGAGGCTTCATGGCGCTGATGTGAGAAGGTACGGGAGTAGCGCGCGACTTTTCGGTAAGCCTGGCGTAGCATCCATCGTCGACGCGGACGGGCGTGAGGATGCCGAGGTGAGGGAGGGGTATTGACTTGGACGAACATTGGCCGCAGAAGACGTTTCCGCAGTTTCGACAGTGGTGCTTGCGGTTGGTGAAGGTGAATCGTTCTCGGCAGCGCATACAGACATCCGAGTCGGCCCACTCGGGTGGCTTGACATGAGTGTTAGCAGAGGGTCTAGAGCGGAGAAGTCGGCAGGACATACAGCACTGCTGTCGAACATGGTCGCAGCAACGTCGGTCTTGGGAGGAAAGCGGAAGCCTTCTCTCTGCAGGGAACGGTATGTTTCGTCAATGTAGCCAAGAGAGGAGCGGCCGGTAGCGGCAGTAGCCCAGGACTGGATCAGATCGAGGATCCTCGTCTTGACCTCATCGTTCAGCGGGGTGTTGAGGAACGAGACCAGGTTGTCCATGAACTCGCGCGAGGCAATCTCTTGAATGAAGTGCTCTCCGCCGTTCTTGACGCACGTGTCGGTCAGATTGAGGGCGGCAAGTTGGATGTTCGGGTTCTTGTTGGCGATTCTTCGTTTGAGCGAGCGCATTGCCTCCTTGGGCGGGATGGTCTTGCTTCGGATCAGGTCTGTGATTTCCAGGTTGAGGGCAATGTCCTCCAAGCTGCTTGATGTTGCACGCTCGACCTGCTCGTCCATGGCCGACGTGCCGGCACCGAACCACGACGCCATGTTGCTTTGGGATCTCTCGACGATGTGCTGTGTAGCTGGGTATTATGTATCGAGAGCAGGCGAAAGCAATCCGGAAGTGGTGACAAGGTTGGCAGATGAGTTGGTTTGGAGTGTTGGAGCTTCTGGTGTTGCCTAACGGCGAGTGCTTCAGCTTGGGGAAGGAGCGACCCACCAAAAGCGTGGCGGCCGGCCAGACCGAGGACGTCACGGCCGCCGCGCCTTCTCTCTGGGGAAATGCGTGCACCGGCTTCATCATCAACCATGACCGTACAACCCGTGTCTGCCCAACCTTGAAACTTTCACTCCAACCTGCGCCTCCCTGCCGACGTGTCCCTTCGCGATATGCTCGTCCCCGTCTCGCCCCGTCCGACTCAGTCATGAGCCCGCCCTACCTCAACTCTCCCACCAACATGGCCCTACCCGACTTCAACTCGGCCTCTACCCCGAGCAAGCCATTTCCGCACATCGAGGACCTGAAAGAGAAGGCAAAGATCAGCTCTGTCGACAAGAACCAGTCTCTCAATCACTTGCTGGCCGAAGCCGCGACCGCCGTCAAACAAGCCGAAAGTCTTGTCGAATACCGCCGTCCCGATCTTGCCTATGTCGAATATCTGAGAGCCTTTGAGATTGCTGTCGCCATCATCCCACAACATGAACAATACCCGGTTTTGAGCAGCCGACGAGGCTCTCAGTTCAACCAGCATCAGTCCATCCTGCGCAAGATTAGCCAGCTTGCCGACCGCTTCGACAAGATCAAGGAAATTATCATCAACGACAACCGCCGAAATGCTACCCCAAAAGCCTCCGACCTGCCTGCTCGCCGCTCCTCCGTGCAGTCCCCCCATCTTCCTTCTACCAACGGTAATGCCGCTCTCGCCGATCGCTTCGCCAAACTGCGCATGCAACCCGCATCAGTAGACACTTCTCTCGCGAGCCGGCGACTCGACTCTCGCGCATCCCTCACCTCCAGCAACGGTTCCATCACTTCGCCCACCTCCTACAGTAACCGCTCCTCACTCGACTTCTCCAATACCTCCTTCGCGAACGGCTCCTCGATCCGCCCTGTCGGCCCACGCCAGATGCCCAATGGCGCCCAAGGCCACCCCTTCGCCAATCGCATGACCCTCGACACATCCGTCACCGATGCTCTACCCATGGCTCCTGCTCCTGCGTACAGTCCAGCACGCAACATGCACACACCAAGCCACATCGACCCTCCAAGAACCTCTGCCCGTAGTATGGTTGGATCGGGTGGAAGGAATAACTCGGTCGCTTCGGTCGCCTCCTCTTACGCACCAGGAAATGAAGGAGAAGAATCAGCAGGCTACTTTCCTCGCATGTCACAAGACCGACCTCCGGCAGGCCCACCTCGAAGGAAATCTATACATCGTCCGACCGAGTTGCGAATCGGTCCTGAACGCCTCTACGACTATCTCAAAATGCACAGCGTCTTGCTGATCGACGTTCGGAATCGACAAGACTTTGACGAGGGCCATATATATGCTCAGTCTATTATCTGTATTGAGCCGGCTGCACTCGAGCCCAACATGTCTGCGGAACAACTCGAGGACGCACTCATCCTGTCACCGGATGCCGAGCAAACCATGTTCTACAACCGCCACAAGTACGATATCGTTGTATACTATGATCACGACATCTCATCAGAAAGCTTCATCCACCGTCCGGCATCAGAAAGAGAGAGATACTTAAAGTACTTATACGATGCCCTTTACGAGTTCAACTCAGAGAAGCCTTTACAAAGGCCGCCAATCTTATTGATGGGTGGCATCGAAGGCTGGGCAGAGCTGGTTGGTGATCAAGCGTTGAAGCGGACGAATACTGTCGCACAGCAGAAATCTGGCCGTCCGATTAGACGGGTACCAGTGGCAAGCAAAGAGTCGAGATTATATGTTCCCAAGAAGCGACTACGAGACTACAACCCACTTGATGCCGAAGAAGAGAGAAAATGGCACGAGAGAGCTCGTGTTGAGAGCGTGGTTGTTGAACGGAAACCATCTCTCGATGAAGGGGACGAATCATGGCAGGCCGAAAAAGGTACACCATCATACCAGGCCATTGAAGAATTCAACCGTAGATTTCCAGAAGCCGGTACTCTCGAGCAACGATATGGAGTCCAAGAACATCCCGCATCATTACTACCAGCACGACCGCAGCAAGCACCGTCATACCCCACACCTCCTCCAAAATCCGCCATGCCTTCGATCCCTTCGAGACCAGTTCCTGCTGCAGCTCGTGTCTCATATAGCGGTGTTAGTGATCACCGTGCTGTATCGGCTCAAAGCACTGGCTCTACATCCACAGACCTCGCACCATATGTGCCCCCGAAATTTCAGCCTTCCAATCTACGACTACCACGAACCGGCCTTGTCAACTTTGGCGTTACTTGTTACATGAATGCAACGATCCAGGCTCTCTCAGCGACTACCCCTCTTACTCTCTTCTTCCTCGACGATAGATTCAAGACGTTGGTGCAGCGAGACAATTGGAAAGGCAGCAAGGGTGTATTACCCGAGCTGTACGCAAACTTGATCAGAAGCATCTGGAAAGGAGATGTTGAGGCAATTCGACCAAGCACACTACGCTCCTTCTGTGCCCGTCTCAACAGCGAATGGGGCATCGATCGTCAGCAAGACGCAAAAGAGTTCTTCGATTTCTTGGTCGATTGTCTACACGAGGATCTGAACAAGAACTGGGCAAAGACACCGTTGAAGGCTCTGACGGCAGATCAAGAAGCCACACGCGAAAAAATGCCCAAGCCGATAGTCTGTCGGACCGAATGGGGCAGATATACACATCGCGAGCAATCTTACCTCACACAACTCTTCGGTGGTCAACACGCCTCTCGTCTACGATGTACGACCTGTCACTTCACATCTACCACTTATGAAGCATTCTACAGCATCTCGGTCGAAATCCCACGTTCTGGTACAACTAGTATTCAAGACTGTCTGAAGTCGTATTGCGCAGAAGAAAGACTATCTGGTGATGAAGTCTGGAAATGTCCTCGCTGCAACCGCGAACGCGAGGCCACAAAGGAAATCACAATAACGCGCGCGCCTCAATTCCTCGTCATCCACTTCAAGCGGTTCAGTGCCGGTAGAGGCGAATCTGCTCGCAAAGTTCGCACACCCATCGATTTTCCCCTCAAGAATCTGGACATGTCGCCGTATATGCTTCCTTCGCCAAGCGAGAAAGATGCTCATCTGATCGCAAAACAATATGGTGCTGATGCCATGAAACCCGATCCCACCATGCAACCACCATACCTGTATGACGCATATGCCGTTATGAGACACATCGGTACCACATTGACGTCTGGCCATTACACATGTCTTGCCAAGGATCGACCAAGAGGTTGCTGGAGACAATTCAATGATACATGGGTTGGCGACTTTGACCCCGAGAGGTTGAGTGAGAGGGATCGTCTTCAAAATGAGATGGCGTATATAGTGTTCTACGAGCGAAAGTTGACGAATTGATGTCTCCTTTACTCGTATGTAATAATATTTATCTTTCTACCTGCCAAAAAAGAGTTTTCTTTGAATGCTAGAGTCATCATTTACAGCTGTAGAAATGCACAGAGGTCTTGAGATAGGGGCAATGTCCACAGAGAGATGCTGTTTTCACCTGCTTCTGTGGATCTCTACTGATTATGGAGAGTATTGTGCATTTCTATAGCTTGAATATCACCTCGCTCTGTCTTGGGAGTGACGATGGTTCCTGGCTGTTTTCGGTCGTAGACATCCCTATACGATCGTCTAATGCACATCGCAGCTATAGAGATGCACGAAAGTGTTGGGAAAGGGGCAGTGTCCACGGAGAGAAGCTAATGAGACCGCTCTTCTCTAGTCACGGCTCTGATCTGGATAGTATTGTGCATTTCTGCAACCTACCTACTACTTTTGAACCTGGAGAGAGAGATGTCTTCAAGCATCTGATGACGCCGTCTCTTGGGTTGCTTGCACGCTTGCTTGCTTCATTTCTGGCTTCCTGGAGCAGTGTTTGGGTTGGCTGTAGCAATAGACTGATCCGTATTCTCCCACTCAACAGGACCACAGACAAGGACAGCCGGCAGGAGATTTCTGTGCTCACGCCAAGGACGTACCGCAAATCCAGGTTGTAGACCGACATCCGCATCTGGCTCCAAGTAAGACATGTTGACCTCGCACATGGATGACGGAGTAAGGTTGGGATCCATCAAGGCAGCACACGGACGCATGCATTCCCTCAACAGCAATTCCGTCTCCTTCCAACGGCCTCTTGACTCGCGCTCGTCGTATATATCAGTGGCTCTTGCCTTTACGGACTCATTAATACTGATTCTTGCTGGGTCCAATAGCCAGGGGAAGTTTTCCTTGTGCAGTTGCGCACATTTGGCCTTGAGCTTCTTGGCTAACACTGTTCCAGGAGCCATGAGATCGATCAGGATACAGGAATCGAGAACTAACCGCACGAGCATCATCGCGTTTCGACAGCAAGAAATACGTTTTCGGGGATACTGCTCCGCCTGCCGAATCGAAAATATGAAGAGCTGTAGAAGATCTGAGATAGATCAGTCGGTACATCAAACTAGTACGCGATTGGAAGACAATTGCTCCAGAAACTGCTTACTCTTTGAGATACCGATGGAGTCGGCTGGTTTGAAAAAGCATATTGACAGACGTTTCTCCAGTTCTTGAGTGGCCAGTTCTTGAGTGGCCAGTTCTTGAGTGGCCAGTTCTTGAGTGGCCAGTTCTTGAGCGGTCTGCTTGTCGAGCATGTAAGAGCTGAGCAGTCTACAGTCTTCCTCAAAGGTGGACCACGCCACGCGTTGTGGTCTGTCGTACTTCATGATGTGGTGCTGCAACTTCCAATCAACGGCCACACGCCACATCAAGCAACGCTGAAGATTGCGAAAGTAATAATCTGGAAGCGTAGGAGGGCAGTTGAAGCTCCTCAAGTCCCTTGGTAGTGAGAGCTCGTAGCAAGGTAGAAGAACCAACCCTTGCTCCCTGTCGCTAGAGAAGATGCATTTGAAAGGGTTACACATCTTGCTTCCAGACAGTAGGATGAAGAGATGTAAAACTGCTCATGGTCGCTGTTTCGAGTTTTGCTTTTTGTCTTTTACGTTGTGAGAAAGAGAAGGAGGCACTACGAGCATGGCCAGCCAAGAACAACTCCAGCATACTCCACATGTCTAAAGTTTGTCACATCGCGTCTTCTCTTTTTGGCCCGTACGCCGTGTGACAACAGACTGAGAGGTCAATCTGTATGATGACCTGAATGCGTAGGCAGGCTCACGAACAGTTCTGCGGGTGAGATCTGTTGGCAGAGATTGTATTATTACCTCTCGAAATCTCTTTGCATCTGAACAAATGTGTCATACTTTTGCAGGTAGGGACAAACGAATGTCTGCTCACCGTTCGCATCACACACACCCACCAACCATACAAAAATCATCTTCATAAGCACCACACTCCTCCCTCTTCCTCTCTATACCAAAAAGTGTTGTACCAACGGGCAAAAGAAGGGTCTCGCCGGGAATCGAACCCGGGACCACTCGCAACATAGACTTAGAGTTTTCAAGGACGCTGTTGGGCGATCCTCCCTAAGCGAGTATCATACCGCTAGACCACGAGACCTGGCAACGAATGCTGATTGGTTGATAGAGTCCTGCCTTACTCTGTTGGTTTATATTCTTCCAACTCGGGTGCAGGACGACATGCTATGCCGTCGACATAGCATCAGCAGAGCGTGAGATCGGACTGGCATAGAGTATAAGAAAGTCGCAGAGACCGTCCATACTATTTTCGGATACGTATGAGCTCAGAATGCTTCATTTTCAAACATCGTGCTACAGTGTTAAGAGTCAACATCAGATTGCGCATTTCGATAGTCACATTCTTGAATCCGCCGAGTTCAAAACATTAATTCACTCGTACCACCCACAATTCGACCGCTAAATCCATAAAACTCGTACATAGGCTAGAGACTATCTATATGTTGATCTTGAGATGACTAGTAGATTTATGATATACTGTGTAGAGTCGTAGTAAAGCAAACCAGAAAAAAAGTTCCAGAAATTGTTGATAGAGGTAAGACCCTGGCTCGAAGATTGTTAATCGGAGTATCTTCGGCGTTGCGATCCTGAGCTCTCTATCTCATGCATCAAACACAGACGGTAATGAAGTTATCGAAGTACACAGTTGTTTCTAGATGGGGAGTTTGTCCACGGAGAGCCCCTGGTTCCACAACTCTCGGTATATGCTTCCTAGTGCTTGAAGGTATTGTACAATCTTATGACACCTCTTTGCACATGAAAAGGTAAAAGCTCCGAATGTTGAGAACACATCTATATTACAGCGGCTAGTAGTTTTCAGGCAACCCCATCCCAGCATAATCAGGTACACTATCACACTTAAACGTCCTATCCCACGTCTTTTCCGGTAATATGCCAGCAGCAAGACCATCCTTATAACTCCACTGTGTCGCAGACTCAGTCTTCCACGTCCAGTAAAACCAACCCCATCCCTGCTCGAAACTGAACATTTGAGCTTCGGCAAAGTCTCTCAGCCACTGTTTATATCCCGCCGAGTAGGATGAGGGGGAAGCATTGGCATTGGAGCAAGAGCAGCGAGGTGAGCTTGCTGTAGGACAGGTAGGTTTGAATACGGAGCCATCGAGGGAGCCGCCAGGTGTGGAGACCATGTTCAAAGTTCCTTCCCAGCGAGATCCTACGCCGACGTTGTTGAGATAGGTGGCACAGTCTGTGTCTGCTTGACTCCATTCTCCACACAGTGTAGGGCCAAAGCCAGTGGCTTTGTTGCTCGAGCGTAGGGTCTGGTTCGTCCAGCCTCCACAAGCAAAGTCGACTTTGGCGCTGTGATCGAGGGCGATTTGTTGGTTGTTGAAAATTACGTATTGGTGGACGTCAAGTAGAAGATTATCGAAGTCTTGGAGTTCTCCTTGCCAGTTGTCCAAGCCTCTGAAACCATCACCGAAGGTGATTATGGCAGTCATGTTGTTCGCGCGGATCTTTTGGATGGCAGTCTTTGTCCAGGTGAGTACGGTGTCCACGTCCAGATATGTCATCTTAGGTTCGTTGACGAGTCCATAGATGGTGATGATGTTCTTGTAGCGCGGTTGAGCGAAGAAGGTGCTGAGTTGAGAGTGGATGTCGAGGGTACGTTGGCCGTTGATTGTGCCATCTGTGCCGTTCAGCCAGTTTATGGCGCCTTGATGTCCACTGTGGTTCCAGCCATTCTGACTGCCTGGGGCACCGTGAAGGTCGAGGTTAATGCGTATGCCATATTTGCGTGCCCACTCGATGGCGCGGAGGAGATACCGCCAGGATATCTTCGCGACGTACGGGTCGTTGTCGTAAGTCGTGATTGCCCAGTATGAGAAGGGTATGCGTACATGGTCGAAGCCCGCGGCTTGGATGCCGGCAAAGTCTGCTTCGGTGATGAAGGTTGCGTAGTGTTTTTCGAGTGTGGTTTGGGCTCTGCTTGCTCCCAATTTGCTGCACAGTGTCCACTCGTCGATCACTCCGTCGCTGGTCTTGAAGTCTGAGAAGAGGGAAGGCGTAATGACTGGTTCGATGCTGAGCCAGCCTCCAACATTGACACCTCTGATAGGCATCTTACCATACTCCCAAGACTTGTTGAGTGCAGGTACATTGTTGTTGGCTTGTGTCGAGTCGTCCCATGTGTCGTTGAGTCCCATTATAGACAGTCCGCCTACAGTTGCTGATGTATACGTAACGTTAAAATCTGTGGTGTCATACCAGGTGAAAGGGTCCAAGACTGTTCCTTGTGCTTCCTTTGGTATATCTGATTGCGAAATGCCGTCCAAGTTCTTGTTGGAAGGTGAACCTGACGAAGACGATGTGCCACTGGCTGTATCTGTGGGAGTCGATGACTTCTTCTTGTTGGACAAGACCACACCTACAGGTATCACGATGGCCAGTATGACTATCAGGATGATGCCGATGATGCCTGGAGAAATGGTCAGCAACAAGTCTCATATTCTTTCAACAAAACTCACCAATTCTCCTCCGCTTCCGCCTCCGCGCAGCATCATCCTCCTCGGACTCAACGCTGCCAACACCACCTCTCAGTCGTGCCCTCTGATCAACGAGAACGACCTTCTCATCATAAGGCTCAGCGCCACGTTCGAGGTAAGTTCCGCTGACAACTCTCGGTTGCTTGCGTCTCTCTCTGTGCCGATCCTCAGCTCCCTCCCCTCTCTCCTTCCTCCGTCTTTCTCTCCTCTCTCTTCTTTCTCTTCTCTCCCTCCTCTCCGCCTCTTCTTCAGCAGTTCTGTGCTTTCTCACACCCTTGATTCCTCCATTACTATTCCAATTCACATCTCCCACATTCCGTGCATCTAACTCTTCTAATGCACCCACACTCAATGTATTACTGCTTTCCGTGGTCTCATCTTCCGGGTAATAGTATCGTTTCTTCCTAGGTCTTTCCTTCCTCGGGCTTTGAGATTCAGAATCGCGTCTGTGGTGACGCGGTGAAGAAGGCAGTAATTCGCTTGTGCTGTCGTTGTAGCGGTGTCCTTTGCGTCGTTGATGTCTTTCGCGGTCTGGATTCCTTCTGTCACGTTCTGAAGCCGGCATGACGGGTGCGATTTATGGTTGTTATCGGAATGTAGCAAAAAACGGTGGATGAGGGTAGAGTTGCATCATGTTTCCTCGCTTTCCCCACATGTTCTGTCAACAATCCGTTGTTGGGGAAACGCGGCGCAAGCGTGGGGTAGCTTTGATGTTTGAAACCTGGACTGAAGCTCTTCTTTTCCCGCGGGCAGCGAGATGGTTTGGTAATATCACAAGCGCATAGGTATACGAGTGGCTTCTTGCAAAGTTTGAAGCCGCTGATTTGTTCTTCGTTGAGCCACAGTGCGATGCTTGACCTTATCTCGTATCCGTTATATAGTCGAAAACGTTCTTTTCGTATTCAATTCAGTTTAGTCTCGCGAAGCGAAATGTGAAGCTCGAGGTTGGTCTGGAAGCACAGGACCAATTGGTATTTGCACATTTTGAGGTGTCCATAGCTCTACTATTTCTTAGGAGGACTCTTGTTCTACAGGACTGTCTATACGACGCAACCACATCTCTAACTTTGTATTACTGTTCGAGGATCTGTTCGAACCAGTGAGCGATGTGTCGCAAATCATGCGTCTGACCCAGCGACCACAGCCGTAAGGATTCAGGCTGCCTGTGATATATCTGCCGTTCAGCAAGCATATATGCAGCCTCCTTGGCCGTGTCATCTCCCTCAGCCTCCACAGTCTTGATCTCCTGCGACACAATACTTTTCTGGATTAGTCGCGCAAACTCTTCAGCCTGATCTGACAGTGGGCTGGCTGCTGCAGATGAGATGCGCATCTGAGGTAACCTCAACCCGCTACCTGCATTGGGCCACCTCCGATGTGACTTGCGTGGCTTCTTCGCCTCTGCTATGTCTTCTTCCTGCTTGTCTGGATTCTGCAGTCTATATGACAGTGAGCTCATTTTCATCTGCGAGCGATAGAAATCATCGCGCTCGAACAAGTCGAGTTCAGCAAACTCGTCGGCGGGAGTCTTCGGTGGCGGTGGTGGTATTGCAACTCCTGGAGTGCGGAAGTTGAAGATTGGTGATGCAAATGTGTCGAAGTAGTCCTCGGGACGTCTGAACAGATTATGCCTCGCCTTGAGTAACGTGCTGGCGTTAAGGATGCCATTCTCACCAAATGTCGAGAAACTCGTCTGACGAGGTTTTGATTTGGCTCTTGCTTTTCGGCCAGTCTGCAGACCCTGAATGTATGAGGCGAGACGGTCGACGGAGGTCTCGTGTTCGACATCGTCGTTTTCTGGAAAGGCCCAATCTAGGATAGGCTCATTGATGGCAGCAGCAGCAACGTATGGTCCTTGGAGGCGACACTCAGTCAAGGTGAGCATAGCGGCAAGGCTGCCACCAATGAGTTCACCACATACTGCTAGCTTGACCCTGTGGTTCGCAGACCGACCTGGGCGATAGAAGGATCTGCTAGGAACTAAATGCTCGAGAACCCAATCATAGCCTGTCAAGACATCGTGAATGGGTGTTGGATACCGATGTTCCTGCGAGCAACGATAATTGATTTGCACGACAGTAGCCGAAGTCACTGATGAGAGTGCGGCACCGACGTCAATTATCGGTAAGGCAGCAGGTAACAAAGGGCCGGGAGGAAGATACAATATGATGGACGGCGCGGGACCCGAAGCAACGCGAGGGTGGAACAGACTTTTGGGAGATTCGAGTCAGAAGGAAGCGTTACGCAAGCCAAAAGTACTTGTGGAAAATACGTTGAGGGATATACGGGTCAAAAAGTTGACGACGACGACGACGACTTGCCTTAGTGTGATGTGTCCATTCGATCTACACGCGACAGTTACTTGCTCTCTATGCGAGGAGGATAGTGTTGAGTAATGGCTATTAGAGGCGCAGTAGAATCTCGAAGCAGATGTCTTGAGAGGGCGCAGCAGAGAGCGACCGGGAGGTTGCATGGAGAGGGAAGCAGGAGCGGAAGGACGAGCAGACCAAGAGCTGATCAGGCATGTGTACTCCTGGGCAAAGCTAGTCCAGCCACGAAGAGCGCAATATTTCGGTGTGTTGTTGAAGAAATTGCGGCTGGGACGGTCGTCGTCAACGGCTGGCAAAGGAAATCGGCACGTGTGTGCGGGGAGTGAACCCCTTGGAAAGTTTCTCTCAAATGTCGCATCGTAGCTGAAGCAATGCAATATCTCTCAGAAAGGGGGTCGAGATCATATGCAGGCATTGTTCTCGGTGTATTCCTAATGAACGGCTACTTGGAAGCAAGTATGCGTTCTTACGGCTTACAATGATTGTGTCACTATGTAAGAGAGGTCGATGTCGAGATTGTGACAGATTTTAGGCTTTTACCAGACGGATCCCTCAGAGTCAAGCTTCGATGAGCGGGCGCTAAAGAGACCCTGGTCGAGTTGTCGCTGGATGCGGCGTCGATCGACTTGTCTAGTCCTCAGCCAAAACATAGGCATTTGGCCGCCGGCCACGAACTCATGAACTCGGCCTCCTCCCATCGCTAATCTGCAGCCTAATGTAATACCTCGACCTTCGCCTTGCAATCACTGACTCTATTCCTGCCACGACCTGCATCAATCTTCCACCAATCCTACCTTTCGCCCGATACATGTTGCACAACACCCCGGACTCGACCATCGTCATGCAGTAACCTATCGATAACCCGTTCAAAAAGTCGCTCACTCATTCAATTTCTGAGGAAACCAACTTGGTCTTCTTGCAGAAAGATCTGGTTGTTTTGATATCAATCGACTCCCTAGACTCTGGGTCCCTCCGCCCTACGCTTTCACCTCCCTTGCATAGCACGAACATGGCTGACAGCCGCGGTCGCGCATGCTTCTCGCTCGTCCGCAACTTGTTTCTGGCCTTCATTCTTTACATCTCAATCTATGCCACCATAAACATAGCACAGGATCCTTCAGCGAGGCAGAAAGCGAGGCAAAAGGTTGCCTCTCTAGCCAATGTCGACACAGTGAAGCCGTCAAAATCTGGCAACGTAAAGATCAAGCTCAGTGGCGCTCCTCGAACCGTCACCATCAATCCCCACGCCAATGTCTTCAACCGTCCTCCGAGCGCCGTCGTTCCGCGCGACGACTTCTTCGGCCCCAGACCGCATGTTGACACAGAAGCCGACATTCAGATGCTTGTGAAAGAGTGTAGGGGAACATATGAAGGCGTTGAGAAGATGCGAGACGTCTTCAGCTGTCTGGAATTTTTGTCAGGTGGTGAAGACAAGTACTACCTTTTGCCGGAACAAGTCGACCGTGCAAGCGAACAAGACCCCAGGAGGGCAGAATACTTGGATGCAGATGGCCATGGAAATACGCTGAAGCATTATGTTTCGGTCAAGGATTCAAAGAAACCTTCAAAGACAAGCCCCGGAACCTGCGCTGGTCCGATCATTCCTTATCACGTCTACTGGGCTGGTCCCGCGACATGGCGTCTCGAGGCCTTTTTCAAGTCCTACTTCTATACACAAAACTTGCCCTGCAGTCGACTCTGGCTCTGGGCAGACACCGATAGAGCTCCTGATGCTGTCGATAAGTTGCTGAATCACGACGCTCTCTTTGCTCGCTTCTTACCGTTGGTCGAGAGAGGCGATATCAAGGTCTTGCCTTGGAAGTTCCCTACCAGGATGCCTCTGCCAAAGGCGTTCGACAACACCGATGGAGTGGGCTACTACAAGACCAAAGGCAAGCCAAATGCTAAAGGCGAATTTGCTATCGCAGATGGTCTTATTGAGGATGCGCATGGCCAACAATGGATCACTCTCACTCCCAAGCAGATGACTTTCTTTCCTCAGGCAATCTCCGACACAGTGCGCTTCATCATCTTGCATCAACATGGTGGCGTGTATCTGGACATGGACGCCTTGATGCTCCGCGACCTGCGACCTTTGCTTACCCCCAAGAAGCACGACTTTGCTGAGAGATGGGGAGCCCACAACAATCCCGGCGACTACAATACTGCAATCATGTCTTTGTCCGCCAACACATCTCTTTCTAGCTACCTACTACGAGGTGGTGTACGTATGGGTCTGAACTTCCATCCTCGAGTCATTGGCCGCATGATCTGGAAGGAGGGCCGTGATCTCGAATTTCCTATGCTGGAGACCGCCGCTTTTGACCCTATTTGGACGGAGTTCAATTGGGATCGTCAAGGCCGCTGTACAGTACCCTGCATCCGCGACTACGGTGCTGTCTTCAAGGGCAAGCCGAACGCTATCAAAGATGAGTGGGAGAGCTACGACGACCCTCAGCTCAAACTTCTCGATCTCAATACTACTTCGTCGCATAAAGAAGGCATCTTGTCTCAAGTTTCGCATGCCCTGAGCTCCGCGAAGTTTCCTAGAAGCGTAGCACCAGATTCGGCTTCTTCACCTGATCATATCTCCATCACTCCTATGCCCGGCCCAATGGACAGCTTCAGCAGCACAAAACAAGAAGTCGCAGCCCTCAAAAAGGCCGGCATCGTCAAGGAATACAGGCTACAGGAAGACAAATACCCGCCCAACAACCGTACAATGGAAAACTTCTTCCGTGGCGCCTGGACATATCATATCCACAACCAATGGTTGAAAGAGCCGGAGCCGAGCTCATGGCTCGATGTGATGCAAACTGCCCACGATGGCTTCTTTTCTGGTGAGAGAGTCAACCCGTATGGCGAGCGATGGGCAGGCCCTGATGTGCTGGCTTACAATGAATGGAGTGATATGGTTTAATGCCCCTCCCTTCTCTTCCTTTTCTCTTCTTCTACTTTTATGCATAGCATTATCATTAGTTTCACCATTATACCCAATGTCAAGTCTCACCAATATGATCAAATGATAAGTGAAAAGCCACCATAGATTCGACGTCCGGCCAGTAAACCCTTGGGAACACCGATTCTCTATCCTCTCGCTAGTCGCATCCTGAATTATAAAGTGACCATGTAGACATAAACTCATTGGTATCTCGCTTCGAAGTAGGATTGCGAGAAAGTTACAGTGAGCCTTACGAGCCGACATTAGGTCAAATGATCGTCTGGTGAATGTCTGAAGGAATTATTCCCGACTCATGGGCAAAGCTACACCTGCCAAACAAGACCTAGCGCTACGAGTGACCACACTCAAGCTTTTAGACAAGCGTGCTCAAGCCTTTTGGCCTAGAACCAAGCCTTGCTAAGCCTTCTCGTATTTTTGGTCAATATGTGTGTGGTTGGTGAGATTATATTGCTCATGTGGGAATGGACGCGCGGCCAGGCGTATTCGGCTATGCGGCTTTGTGTTGGCTGGCTTTACCCGAAGATGCGGATATACAGAGGATCAGAATCCTGTCACACTTTATATCTCGACTATCTGATCAAGTTGGATTGAATGGATGATTCCCTCTTGTGCGCTGAGGTCCGCTCCTTCTGGGTCGGGTTTGAAGCGACGCCTCCGCCACGAGAAGGTGGGGAAATCTCCGAACTGAAGACGTATCCCCCTAAGGAGCCGGGATTATGTCGCTTACAATGCATTTTATCCTGCTCTTGAACCCTTTGAGCAATTCTATGGGAAGGATAGAGCGTGAAGAAACACTGTCGTAGTAGAGTGCTCCCAGCTCCGCCATGTTTCTGCTTGGTCTGCATACAGCCCATTCCAGCCTCGGTATCAACTCTGATTTGCTGCTATTCGCTGCATGCATGCGCGCACGCGCCCATAATAACATTGCGAAACTACGTGTCTCGATATGTCATCTGTAGAGACAAACATCGCCAATGTTCCGACAGCACATCAAATTGATTAGGACGCGAATAGTGCAAGGCCCCGAGTATCGTTACACCAAATCTCGATGGATCTCCAAACGACCTTTAGACAGACGACTGTTCAGCGACACGAACAAGGCGCGAACTCTACAGGACGACGACTTTCCACGACTTCCAGAGGACAGAAAGTTCGAAGAAGAGAGATACTCCGATTACGAGCCACACAGATATTATCCCGTCCATCTTGGTCAAACATTTGCGTCAAGATACCGAATTGTAACAAAGCTGGGCTATGGTACAACTTCCACTGTTTGGCTAGCTCGGGATCTCGAGTTGAGTTGTATCCGCCCAGAAGATGATGTGTCTGAACCCACCGTCTTCTGACAAACGCAATAGACAAGACATTCTGATCACGCTCAAAGTGTGTACCCTTGGACACGATGAATCCAACGAATTAGCCATTTCTCACCATATAAAGTCCGTCGAGGATGGTATCCACCCCGGCAAGCGAAGGTTACGTGTATCTTCAGACGATTTCCAAGTCCGTGGACCTCATGGCCTGCATCAATGTCTGGTATTTCCAGCGTTGGGTCGAACACTTGCTCAGCTACGAAAGGTGTTTGATAACCAAAGACTCGACAAGCTCATATTGCAGAAATGCTTGTATTCGATCATACATGGATTGGATTTCCTGCATCAGACTGGTGTCGTGCATACTGGTCTGTTGATTTGTTTCTTGGACTCGTCGTTTCACTGACAAGTTTTCCTTCTTAGACATATCACCAAACAACATCCTCGTCGAAGCTAGCGCAGATGTGATAGCTAAAGTCGAAGAGGAAGAGAAAGCGAACCCGTCGCCCAGAAAAGTGCTGGAAGATCGTGTCATCCATCTTTCCTGCTTCATGCCAACTTCCTGGAAGGATCCTGTCATCACAGACTTCGGTGCTGCATATCTAGGTGAACCAGATCAGAAATATCGTGGCGACATCATGCCTGGTGTATATCGAGCGCCGGAGGTCATCGCGGGTATGGAGTGGAGTGCGAAGGTAGACATCTGGGCAATGGGTGTCATGGTAGGTTCCCGTATCCATATTTCTACTGCCTGTAGACTTTGTTCTATCATGCTAATATGAGTCTCCAGATCTGGGATCTGTTCGAAGATGGCAATTTGTTTCCTGCATATAAAGATGACCATCTCGACGATGAGACTCACTTCGCCCAGATGGTTGCATTGATGGGACCTCCGCCCAAGGAGTTCCTGGACAGAATGAGCGATACAATGCGTGCTCGATATTGGGATTCTGATGGTGACGAATTGTCCTGTTTGAACATTGATTCTTGACACAGAACTAACTAGACGAAAAGGCGCATGGATAGCAAAGACACCAATCCCATCCCAAACACTCGAATCGCGAGAAATTCGCCTCCACGGAAAGGATCAGGAATTACTTCTCATGCTGATGCGAAAGATACTCTGCTGGTTGCCGGAGGATAGGCCGTCAGCCGAAGATCTCTACAACGATGTTTTCATATGTCAATATGTGGAATACGTGATGGGGCTTGCGAAGTCAATGCAAGAAACCTAGTGGCCAACTAAAGATGACTGAGTTGAACACAGATATCCGAATCCGAATATCAGCGGATGATATGTTCGATGACGGATGTTGTTATCTCGTCTCAATATATGTTAACTCTCCCCTCTCTCAAAGCCGCAAACAGCGAGTTCGTGTAAGATATCCCTTCGGCTAAATTGGCATTGGTCCAAGTTCGAGAATGACTCCTGATCCTTATATGTGGGAACCTCTGAGTATTGTACGTTCTTTGTAGTCTACCACACGCTCATAGGAGCGTCCACTTTCAAGAGAGTGCCATAGGAGAAGAGGGTGCAAGAATCATGGTAGTGGTGGTCAGTAATCTTATCTGATCTTGGTTGGATCTTATCTGATCTAATGGTGAACAAGAATTCTCGGCCACCCGAGCTCGATGTTGATCATTAATACAACAACCATCGAATTGCATGTGGTCGCCGCAGACAAGAGCTGGTAGAAGTTTACTGTTGCCGTGAGTCTACTGTCGAAAAGTATAGCATTAGGTCATTCTCTTCCATTCGACATATTTTTTCTCCATTCACAAATCACAAAGAAAAAAAAAAAGATTTCACAAGTCACAGTGCTGTGAGGTGAAAGTCGGGATCAGATTGAAATGGCAGAGGAGCGTAGATGCAATCGCTATGGCTTAGAAAGCTACGATTACGGGGCCAGTTCGAGTTCGTCATTTGGGCAAGATATCTATAAGTCGTGTCACGCCCCGTCTATGCAACCAGCGCAAACAAAACACAACAACACATCTCAACAACAACGCGAATCAAATATGTCTGCGGATATGAAGCCGAAGAAATCAAAACATAAGAAGACGATGGACGCAAAACCAGCTCGGTCGAGGAAACGTGACGCGTCAACAGATTCTGCTTCCGAGACACAATCACAATCTACCATGGCACAGGATATGGTTGGCTCGAGTTTCGCACCTGGAGACTACAAAGACCTCTTTCAGAAGGAGAAAGACATCCAACCCGTCTCAATCACAACACCAATCATGTCGTCCAACCAGCAAGCTAACAACACGTCGAAGACAATCTTCGGCTTACCCACTGCGCCTGCAACTCCTCAACCCGAAGACACGGAGAAGAGCTCACACCCGCTGCAAGTATTTAGCTTTGACAAGAAGCCGGAGAAGGAGACCTGCGCATCAAAATCATTCTTTGGCCTGCCATCAGGACCCAAGACGCACATCACCAGTGCACCATCTTCCGTGTTCCAGGCAACATCTGCAACAAAAACCTCGACTGGCTCGCTGTTTGACTTTACTCCCAAGATGGGTGACAAAGTCGCAAACGAAAAACCAATTTCCTGGTTTTCTTCTTTGAGAGCACCGACGCAAGACACAAACGCCGCAAACACCACATCCCCCCTTGATTTATCGCCCAAGAAAGCAACCGCAACCGGTTTCACTTTCAGCAAGATCCCTGAGTCCGATTCGACTGCTTCTCAGACAGCACAGCACGCAACCACCAACTCACAAGGCACTCAAGGAAAGCTGCAGAAGGATGTCTCAGACACTCAACCACTGCATGTCACCCGCAAAACCGTCAGTCCGATAAAGTCGAGCGATCCTTACATCACATCTATCTTTAATAACGCAAATTTGAAGATGGGCAACGAGCTCTCAACCGATAAGCCTAGTCCACAACCATCCCTGCCTGATCAGGGGAGCACACCAGGCTCTCAAAGCCCGTTCAAGTCATTCTCCGATATGACCGCTAGTCTTCCTCAAGCAGAGGGTTCTGCTGATAACAAAACTGCAGCTGTCAAGAACACATCCAGGGAAGAAGCCAAACTGTCATCAGTGTTCTCACAATCAGTTCAGAGCATTCAAACAAAGGGGAAACCCAGCCAAAACAGCAATCTCTTCGGGCATCTCGGATCTGACCCTGTGTCCAATCTCGGCAAGACATCGACTACTGCGCCCAAACCCACCCCTGCACTCTTCAAGTTCCAGACAAACCTGTCTACCATGTCAATCTCGGGAGAACATCAGAAGTACATGCAGTTGCATCATACCAAGGACAACAAGACTTCAGGGGCCGATGAACAACTACGCACCACACCCCTGATTTCTCTCAAGGTCAAAGAAGCAACAGAAGCAAGGTACAACAAGACATCCATGTTTCCTCAATACGCCTTTCTTGGTTGTCGTATCCCAGAGCCTTGCTCTTCAGAAGAGTTTACCCCACCTCCCACTCCTATCGAAACGCAAAGTATCTTCGGTCCCCCAGCTGCTGTCCAAAAAGAGCCCGAGCCTGTTCTCCTGAACACAAACACTCCATGGTCAGCATTCATTTGCGGCTCCCAGGGTAGTGGTAAGAGCTACACCCTCTCAGCCATAATCGAGAACTGTCTTTACCCCTCTCCTTCCATCGGAAAGTTGCCTAGGCCCCTGGCGGGAGTAGTTTTCCACAACAGCACTATCTCAATGCACAATATCTGTGAGGCCGCTCATCTGGTGTCTTTAGGAGTCAAGGTCGATGTTCTGGTCTCCCGCAGCAACTTCCACGCCTTGTCGGCCATCTACAAGTCTGCTGTTGGCGCCAAACACGAGAAGTCTCTGAACATCCAGCCCCTGGTGCTACAGTCTCATCATCTCACTGCTGAGCGTATGCATCGTTTGATGGCATTCCAAGAAGGCGAAACCACAATCCCGCTGTACATGGAAGTCATCATGCGTATCTTGCGCGAGATGGCCATCACAGGAGCCCCATTCAGCTACTCAACCTTCAAAGCCAATCTCGACAACGAAGGTCTGCAACCCGGACAAAAGGTCATGATGGACATGCGCCTCAATCTTCTCGAATCTTTTCTGGATCCCTCTTGTGTCAAGCCCACCAACAGAGCTTCCAGCAGAAAAGCCGACCTCTTCACAACTTCCCCTGGTACCTTGACCATCGTCGACCTCAGTGACCCCTTCCTCGACAGCAGCACGACATGTACACTGTTCTCCATCCTGTTGGATGTCTTCCTCGCTTCGCGTCCCACATTCGGACTCCTCGTGTGTCTAGACGAAGCGCACAAATTCATGAAGAATACACCTGCCGCCGAAACATTCACCGGAAACCTGCTCACGGTGATCAGAGAACAGAGACACAACGCCTGTCGCATCGTCATTGCCACCCAAGAGCCCACCATCTCACCCAAGCTCCTGGATCTGTGTTCGATGACTTTTGTGCATCGCTTTACTTCTCCAGATTGGTTGAGCACATTGAGGGGCCATTTGGCTGGTGCTTCTGATCTTGTCATCAAGAGTCAGGGCGAAGGTGAGAGTAAGAAGCTGGGTGCGGCAAGTTTGTTTGAGAAGATCATTGAGTTGGATGTGGGAGAGAGTTTGCTGTTTGCTCCTTCTGCTGTTTTGGAGGAAAAGGAGGGTAAGGTGAAGAAATTGGGGGTGCAGTGTGTGAAGTTCAAGACGAGGAAGAGACTTGGTGTTGATGGTGGACAGAGTGTTCTTGCTGTCAGAGAGTAGGTGCTGTGAAGCATTGGGAAGGGATTGCATAGCGAGGAGGGTTTGTTGTGGTACAGGGGTATAGAGGTAGACTCATCGTCCAGGGCATTCAATGGTGTTCAGGAGTTTGTGATTCAGCAATTGAGTCCAGCAGGCAGGCGACGCGATATTTGCTCTTTCTTTATAGACAGACCGATGTGGTCGCGTGCGATATTCAGAAAATGCGAAGACTGATATTTCGTACAGTTTGAAAATATGTTCCCCCATCCATATCCCAGCGAATATTCTTACAGACAGCATCCTCTGCATTACCAGACGCGGCAAAGAACCTGACCACCAATCTTTCTCTCAACACACTCTCTTGCCTCCATGATACCCTTATCAGTGCTAACGAAGATGCACTCGCCAACCTGTCTCAACCCCCTGATAAACTTGCAATCCTTGCCCCTCACAATCTCACCCAACTCATTGCTGCTCAGCCAAATGCGCTTTGTAGGCTTCGACAACAGAGTCATTTTGCGCAAAACAGGCTCGCCGTCCCAGTACTTCATGCCCAGCCATAGCCTTCTGGAAGCGCGGTTTTGCTGTGTGACTTCCTCGACTTCTTGGGTGACTGATTTTGATTGGGTGGGGGCGATGGTGTCGTCGGCGTGCGTGGGTGGTAGCAGTTTTGCAGGTGGTGTGGGGCCGCCGAGGGTGACGGTGCTGAGGAAACCTTGCTTTTGGAGGAGGAGCGAGAGGGAGAGGTGCATGCGTGAGAGAGGGATTGAGGTGAGGCCGAGGCGGGCGAGGGAAGCGTTTTGCATGTGCGAGCAGACGTGGGCGAGGTTGACCAGAGACATGGTGGGTTGTGGTTTGAACGCCCTCTCGGTGCGGGTGCTGGTTGGTGTGGAGTTTTTGTAGAGATGCGTTGGTTCGACAGGCAGAGATGTGAGCCTGAAGTTGATGCGCGTATGCTTGAGCGAGAGTGTGAGTGATTGGTATAGGCAGTCAATAATTAATCCATGGCGATTGCGACTTTCTCACTTTCTTGTCGCGAGTCTTGGCGCCCGGGGTTCCGCGATCAAGAGATCCCCGACAGCGACCAATCACGGTGCAGCTGCCCGCTTGACCGCCGCCTTTTGTTGTTTGCAACACAGTAAGCGCCCGACTACTTGCATATCTCCTCTGCTGCCCTCCAATTGCAGTCCAGAGTCCAAGACTCAACACCTGATTGTGATGCCACTTATATATTTAGATTCCCTTCCCCCACCATCCACATGTCTCCGCTCATCCTCCTTCTGCTGGGCCTGCTGCTCAAGTTTCCCACCGCATTTTCTATTGAATACATCTTCAATTACCTCTGCACCGACTACGTTACTCATCTAGTCGAGTTTGTTGAGGCTTACATTCACGTCGTCGATGTTGTGAGATATCAACCACACCGAGAGAGATTGCAGAGAGAGCGTCAGACCCAACCGTGAACATGCCTCCTTTGCCTGGGGAGACTTTACTTCTCAACATGTAGGTTGATTCTCTCTGGTTGGATGTCTGTCTGCTCTGACACAATGCAGTTTTACAGATGTGCATACCTATTTCAACCAACCCTCGTCGAAGCCTGTTCACCACCGTTTTGACAAGGGCTCGTATCTGTATCTCTACTACAATTCTATCCAGCGTCGAGCACGTCTTGAGATAGCCAATTCTGCTGGCACGCCTGACCAGGATGCTTTCAATGGCTGTACGTCTGCTCCCAAACACCTCCTCATTTTACATGTTTGACTGGTCAATACTTGTAGACTTGGACCACGCCATGTTGACCAACACATACAAGCACCCAAACCTGTTCTCCATAGCTGTCGAAGGTGTCAAGCATGGCGGCACTGCGCCGCGTCCCGCAGATCACTCACACTGGCACCTTCCAGCTTTTGGTCTTACACATGAACACAAGTACTTGTACAAAATACACACACTGGATCTTTACCTGTGGACCTCCAACGATGCTATGAAATTGTTGGATCTGATCAAGCGAATCATGCCTCATCAACAGCTCGACGTCACCGAAGCAGCGCCACCTCCAGAGCATGACGGTAGTATGAGCCCAGTGGTGCAACAGCTAGAGCACATGGCTATCCATACTCCTCCTCATGCTCGGGCTCCAAGCGCCGTCTCGCAGATTTCAAACCAGAGTCGGCATGGCCACACACCTGAAGGCCAAAGGGCAGTGTCTCTGCAGTCAGCTCTGGCGTCTACACCTTCCTCAGCAGCTCAAGTAGCACCATACAATCCAGCGGCCCCTGCAGCTCCTGAACCAATCGCGCATCGCGAAAAGACGCCACCACCTATCGATGCAGGCAGTGGAACAGGACTGGCAGCTGCAGCGACACACGAGCAGCCCGGTGCTTTCACCGTAGCAGGTGCTCAGTACCATCAAGCAGTTCCACAAAACGCATTCCCTGGCCCACCTCAGCGAGCGACAAGTCTGGGCTCTTTCCCGCCTCCACCTCCACTCGCAGCACACTCGCCGCATCCTGCTTTACAGACAGCGCATTCGTTTGCAGGCCCTCCGAGTAGTACGCCACAACAGCAGCATGCCCATGCACAGTACACATCTTACCCGCAACAACAGTCGGCACACTATCCACAATCTCCCGGCTTTCAGATGCACACGCCCCTACAATCGCCAGGTGTACCAAACACGCCCAGTCAACCACCAGCATATGGCATGCACACCCCTCTGCAGTCACCAGGGTTTGCACCACAGCATACACCCCAGTCGCCAGGTTTACCTTCAACTCCTCTTGGAGGCTTCTCGAATTACACCTACGGACCACAGTCGTCGCAACCGACGCTGCCAACAGAAGCGTATGCGGTGCATACTCAAGCGTACAGGCCTACAGAGCAGGAAGCAGCGCATGGACATGCGCCCAAGGTACAGCCACAGGGGACACCGAGACCTGGAGGCTTCGAGGAGAGGCTGAAGAAGACGGAGAAGGGAGTTGGGAGGTTCTTGAGAAAGTTGGATCAGAAGATGTAGATTTAGTACAAGATGATACACAAGTGTTACTTTCTATGTAATTTGTGTTTGTGACACAAGATGGAGTTGGTCGTGATTATCAAGGTCTAGAATGTGGTTGGCCGATGTCGCAAATCAGGGCGGGAATGACGTGCGGGCTGTCAGGGTCAGGGCGAACCAAAAAGTTGTAGAAGTGAAATGGATATAGTTTTGTGACAGCTACAGTGTGTTTATTGGATCATTCAAGATGAATTGTGGTGGTACATGGCCGGTGTTTGAAAAGCCACGGTCAGAAAACGATGTTGCGAGTGGTGAGTTGAGCACGAATTGAATTCGAGATGCAGCACGCGACTATGGATGAGTTGGCTGGAGAGCGTGAGCTTGTGATAGGCAAGCTACAAAAGACATCTCTACATGTCGCATCCACCACATTACCATGTCGTCTCGGTCGCGGTTAAGATTGTCGCTGACGGCGGATTCGTCCAACGCAGGCTCAGAAACCGATGAGCAGCTCCTTCCTTCGCGACGACCGTCATTTCCCATCTCAAGAAGTCGAGCCAGCTACACCCAAGACACCGACTCTCAGCAACCACAACCTCCCCAATCCGAACAACCACATAACCTACCCACCCTCTCCCACCGCCTACGCCACGATGCCTCTATCCTCGCCCTCGCTCTCTCTGACAACGCCGTCTTTGCTGGTACCCAGCGCGGCGAGATCCTCGTCTATTCTCTCGACACGTACGACCGCATCGCCCTGCTCGAAGCACACAAGAGTAGCGTCCTTGACCTCTGCATCTGCAAAGACGAAAACCTCCTCTTCTCTACCGCCGCCGACCGCATCACAAACGTCTGGGACTTGAACACATACCAACACGTCTACTCGCTGTACTCGCGATACGATACCGGCGATGTCTTTTGCGTTGCATACTCGTCTTTGCTACGCACCGTCTATCTCGGCGCCCAAAACACGTCCATCCAGTGGTATGATTTGAAAGAGAAGGATCACAGACCAAAGCCAAAGTTGAACGATCATCCTTCGCTGAGAGAAGACCCTTTCTTTGACTCACGAGGGCCTGGTGGTGTCAGGACTCCCAGACCTGCAGATCAGGGCCAGCCTGCAAGGCATGCTGCCGGAGGCGATGTCTTGGAAATTGACCGGGACAATATCAAGCACTTTGCACACTATGGTTACGTCTATTGCATGATGTTGGCAAAGGGTGTTGTGCCTGATGCTCCGGGCGACCAGGTCTTGATCTCTGCTGGTGGAGATGGCGCTATCAATCTGTGGACTATGGATGCGGACCGTGGTGGCGCCATTGAGCTGCTCTTCACGCTTGACGATGGCAGAGAGGAAGGTCAGTCCATCTTGTCTATCGCCCTGGACGCTACCTTCCTTTACTCTGGTCGCACTGGGGGTGAGGTCAACGTCTGGGACCTGGAGACCAGACAGCTTGTTCGCAGCTTGAAGGCCCACAGAGACGACGTCTTGTCAATCTGTATCGGCGGCGGGTACATGTTCTCCGCCGCTGTTACTGGTTATGTCAGGGTGAGTAAACCATGGTCTTCTCCGTCGAGGTCGAGCTAACATACGACAGAAATACGATCGCCAATATCAATGTGCCAGCCGACTTCACGCACACGACGGTCAGATCTTGACTTCGGCTTTTACATACCACAAGGGTAAACCTTTATATGTGACCGGAGCAAACGACAACACCGTCGCTGTCTGGGATGTCAGCGATTGCATCATGTCTCCCACTGCAGTCAAGAGAACCACCGACGAGCAGATGCTTGATCATCTCAAACGCTTCATCTCGTACCGCACCGTCTCTTCCGACCCCAAGTACAAGGGTGACTGCCGTCGCGGTGCTTCATATCTTCGCTCCGTCTTCAAAGGCTTTGGTGCTGCTACTGAGATGTTGCCAACTGAAGACGGCTCAAATCCTGTCATTCTCGCTCGCTTCAGAGGCAACCCATCAACTGCAGCCACCAGAAAGAAGGTCTTGTTCTACGGCCACTACGACGTTGTAGCCGCGGACAATGAGCAAGGCAAATGGATCACTGATCCTTTCGTCATGGAAGGCATCGACGGCTATCTATACGGAAGAGGCACTTCGGACAACAAGGGTCCAATTATGGCTGCCATTTTCGCCTGTGCCGAACTCATGTCCGAACAAGCCCTTGGCTCAGATGTCATCTTCCTGATCGAAGGTGAAGAAGAAAGTGGTTCACGCGGATTTGCGAATGCTGTCAAGCAGCACAAACATATCATCGGAGATGTCGACTGGATCCTGCTTGCTAACAGTTATTGGCTGGACGACTCGATGCCCTGCGTCACCTACGGTCTTCGCGGCGTTATCCACGCCACTGTACAAGTCGAAAGTGAGCACCCTGATTTGCACAGTGGTGTCGATGGAAGTTCGCAGCTTGACGAGCCGTTGAAGGATTTGGTCATGCTGTTGTCCACTCTCACCGGTACCCATGGCAAAGTCAAGATTCCCAGCTTCTACGACCCTATCCCTGAGCTGAGCAAGGAAGAAGAGCTCCTCTACGAAGACATCACCCAAGCTCTGGTTGCCAGAAACCCTGATCTTGGCGACCCTCGCGATCTTGCACTTTCTCTCATGCGCCGTTGGCGAGAGGCCTCTTTGACAGTCCATCGCTTCCAGACCTCTGGTCCCGCAAACGCGACCATCATCCCCAGACTCGCACAAGCAGCCCTATCGCTCCGTCTGGTGCCGAACCAAGAAGCAGACACCGTCGGCGAAGCACTGACCAAATACCTGCAGTCAGAATTCAACAAGCTAGGCTCACACAACCGCATGACTGTGACTATCGACCACCAAGCTGAACCCTGGCTGGGCGACTTCAACAACCAAATCTTCCAGACCCTCGAGAAAGCCATCATGGACGTATGGGGCCCCATTCCTGAGGTACCCCAACACCGCCGAAAGTCTTCTCTGGCCGTGAGCAAGGAAAACGCACTCAAGGTCACAATTCCCAAGAAGGAAGAAGTGCAAAACTCTCATACATCCAAACCTTCGCCGACCACTTCCTCCGTACTCGCAAACGGCGGACCCAACACCTCTGCCTTGTCAGATATTACCAATGACGCCCTTTCTCTACCTTTACCTCTCCTTTCGTCAACCCAAAAGAAACCGAGAACCAAGCCACTCTACATCAGAGAAGGTGGTTCCATTCCCGCCATCAGATTCCTGGAAAAGGAGTTTGGAGCTCCTGCCGCACATTTCCCTTGTGGACAGGCGTCAGACTCTGCGCATTTGGACAATGAGCGCTTGAGATTGACGAATCTATACAAGAGTAAGGATATTTTTAAGAAAGTGTTTAGGGAGTTGCCTATGAAGTAGAGGTGTGTGAGTGGGTTGGTCACAAGGGAACGAAGGAGTCGATATTGAATACAGTACATTTTGGTTGTTGACATGAAGGCGTTTTTGCATAGCAGGAGCGAGGGATTTGGACAGGAGTAGCAGAATTAGGGTATTACAGAGCCGCTCGTAACGAGAGCGCTAAATGAAACAAAGACAACCTGTCCTTACATAATGTACTCGATTTCTTTTCTTCTCCCACGATCACATTCTGTAATAGTCTTGAGTAAAATCGACTCTCCTTTCTCCCCTCTAAACAACCAGAAGCGTAAAATAAAACTAACTCGAATCGAACACAGACCTATTAGAGTTTTTTATGTTCTCTATCCAACGAGCGACGAACTACTCTAATACGTCCGCAAAACCAAACGTATCGCCCTCTGTCACAAGACCAAGCATATCACCCTCCGTCGCGACGAGATTTTGCTTCTTCGCCTTATTATTAATCCAGAATCCTGATCAACTTGCTGACCGACCCACGATCAACTTTTACCTTGCAGCTCGAAGCCAAATGTGCAAAACTGCACAAGGAGCAGTTTCACTGGCTGCTTGATCCAGCATTCATCAACATGGACCCTGCTCTTGACAAGAGGTCACCTAGCGTATTGAGCAAACGCACAGCAACCGGACATTGGGTCCAGGTCGCATGGCTTGTACAGTAAGTTCTACGTCCATGTGCTGCAATCATGGATCCATCTCTGTCAATGGAGTATGAGGTGGTCAAGCCTTACTTGCTACCGCATGCGGATCTTGTTCAGCAGCCGGGATTCTTCGCACGAGTTACAATAGCTCATGTAGATATGTTGCCTGTTTATGTTATCTGCAATGGCTATCGATGGTATAACTTCGATCAAAATCTCCAGGTGTTTCGCATGCGAGGAAATGAGTTAAGCACAGAATGGTCGAATAAACCTTTTATGAATAAATAAGGCAGTTCTATCTAAACAGCTATATACTATAACAGACAAAGAAGTTTACTATAGAGAAGTGGTAAGCTAGCCGATGCTCTCCTCTGTCTGCCATTGAACATCTTGAGCAGTAGTTCTTAATGTAGAGAAGTAATGGGCTTGTCGTTGATGCCACTCTCTGCTTGAGATGTAGAGCAAGCATATCGCTACCAAAATGCACAGTTCTTTTCCGAATTGCAGAGTGATCCACGGAGAGCCCATAAATTCACGACTCTCAGTGGATGCTTCCTGTTTCTCAACACTATTGTGCATTTTTATAGCTACTTGCAAAGGGGCTGACAACGAGGAGAATGTAAACTGAAACAATGTGTAAAGCAAACTATCTAAAACTCTGCTATTTACGCTAGCAAACCGAACAGAAAACGCCATATGCTTTACCCTCTTCAGCCTTACAAACATGCAAAAAAGCAACATCTTCAATCTTCATAAACAGTAACCCCCTACCCGACAACACCCTTAAAACTCAGCGCTTCCAAAAACCCACTGAGATCCTCCTTCTTGACTTCCACAACTTCATGTTCGAATGAATCAATCCTCACTCGAGCTCCTGTCTCCTCGACGACTTCCTGAAAAGCAGAGCCAAACTTGTTACTGCCATAGCCCCTTTGTTCTCTCTTTTCTGCTTCTTCTTCATCTTCGCTGTCGTCTTCTGAATCCGAAGAGTCAGAGCCGGAAGAAAGAGATTCGGCATCAGAAGCCTCGTCATCAGAGTCGACGAAAATGCCATTTGCTTCGTCACGTTCGCGGCGAGCTTGTTTGCGTTGAGCACGTTGTAGCACTTTCTGTGCTTTTTTCTCTGCTTTCTTGGTTTCCTTTGCGAGTTTCTTGTCTGCGCGTGCTTTCTGCTCGGCGCGGCTGCGGACACGACCAGATGCTGCGTCTCCACCACCTAGACCAACAACGACATACACACCTCTGCGCTCATCTAGAGCGGCAAGGACAAGTGCATTGTCGGAAGTACGCTTTGCTCCTTTTTCTGCTTCGAGCACGGAGATGGCTTCGGAGATCCAGGTAGCGAGTTTGACGAGAGCGCCCGGGTGAATGAAGAGACCCACGTCTGGGCCTTCGCGTACGACACCCATGCGGAAAGCTCGTAGATGGCGAATTTGGTGTTTGGATATCAGTGCACTGCCGGTACGAAGGATGGCTCTGTGTAAATGTTGCGCAGTAGGTACATGTGAAAGCAACAGCTGTAGCGCAGATGATGAAGGAGATAAGGCGTCGTAAGCGGCGAAGAAACGAGATGTTGTCCAATCAGGATCCATGATCGAAGCTTCTTGCTCGAGTTGCGACGCTGAAGGTGATGAGTCGCCATTATGTGATGTAGGTGGTGTGGGCAGTGCTTGCATACGTGAATTGTAGTTTGAAGAAAAGACCTTCATGCGGAAGTCGGTCTGTGGCGTGGCGGCAGAGATGGTGTCGTAAAACTGTTCTGTGCCAACTTCGAGAATGGCGCTTGTGATGACGGCGACATCGACTGCTGAGAGACAAGCTTGCCAGCCCCAGGAGCGAACAAAGCCCCAGCCTTCGTGTCTGTGACGATGGCTGTCTTCTGGTGGTACTAATCCGTCGAGGCCATACATAGGGGCGAACTTCAGGAGGCGTTCCCGAAGACCGCGCTTCAGTTCCATGTCCATGTGTGTGTATCCCTTTTCAGCTTCAGCCAGCGAGACACCCATCTTGGCCAAGAGCTTGTGCAATCGTCTCTTTCCAGCGTCTGACCAGATATGCAATCGCGATGATAGATATGGTGAGTGAAGCATACTCTCGTACAAAGACCAATGTCTGATCAGTAGGAAGCGCGGCTCTGGAGACAGACGAATCGAGGTATCTGTCGGCGATCGTGCAGAGGTTGGAATGATGCCACCAGCTTCATCTCTTTCTCTCGCGATGTCTGAAGCTGGTACGGGATTGAGGCGGCGCACCTCATCACGAAGTACATCGCGGATCTGATCACCTCGACTCAAGTTCCATGGGTTCTGGCGTGCTTCAGAGTTTGTAGTTTTGGACCTGCCATAGAGCTCGGTAGATGACATTCCGACCAATGCCAGCCAAAGAAGGTCGTTGTCTTCACGACCAAGCTCAGAAGCAAGCGAGTATAACATTGAAGATATGGGCTCCGAGGCTGATGTACCTAGTGAGTAGTATGCTTCCAGTACTGCTTCGTGTTTCCGCTTCATCTTGAGCAGTTTGCGGCGGAGCGAGCGTGCTGACGGCGTTTTGGATTGAAGCGGAGGTGATGAGGGAACAGGACCGAGCTGTGAAGATGAGGGATGGTTGGACATTTCCAGTCGTTCGTGTCGTGATGCTGGTGATGTGGGAGTGGCAGGTATTGATGTGTTCTGATGTCGTAGTCAGTACACAGCCTTGTGCTCTCAATGTATCACAACATACCGAGTTACTTCGCCGCCTTTGATATGGCCTGTCACCATCAAAATCACTATCGGCTTCTTCCTCTGCATCGTCATCACTCCATGTCTTTCGCTTCCGTGTTTGTGAGTCCTCGGCAGCATCTTCGTTGTCACTCTCTTCGTCAAGATCGCCATCGTCTGCTTCTTCATCGATATCTGGCATGTCCTGAAGAGCACAAAAGGCTTCTTTCTCGGCACTCAACTCTTGCTCGATGTCACCGTCGTCATAGACAATAATTCCTCCTCTTCCTGGTGTGTAAGACGGCAAGAGTTTGCCTTGATCAACACCTCTCCTCCTCTTGGCCATGGCAGGTGTGATTCCAGTATCCTGATCTTCTGGCGGGGCCATGGCTCCAGTTCCAAAGACGTTTTGCAAGTTCCAGGGTCTTCTCGCATCAACGACCCAGACTTCAACACCATGGTCGTGCATGTTCATCTGTGTCTCCGGATCTTCGCCTCCATCCAGAGCGAGCATCTCTTCTAAGTCGACCAGTCCACCGACACCTAGACAGACAACAATACCACCTTGGCCGCCATGTTGACGCGTCAAAGGAAGCACGAGATCTTTTCCGGCGGCAGCCAATTCACTGTAGCCAGCTATTGGTTGTACTTTGTGAGGGATGTAGTCGCGTTTGAGTAGTGCTGTGAGAATTCGACATGCACAGAGGGCATCGGGGTCGAGGGATACGAGGATCAAGACTGGTGGTGAAAGCGGATGCGTGTTGCGGACCAGATGTGTGTAGAGATGCGAGAGAAGCGTCCTCGGAAGATACATGGTGAAGGTGCTGTCTTAGCAAGGCATGCGAGAAGATGGTTGATCGGTTTCCTGTGCAAAGGTGGGAGGATCGTTCAATCTAAGTCGTGGTCGTGACGCGTTTTGTAAGGATATCGTAATGTGGCATGCTCCAAATTCCGAGCTAGTAATTAGATTAACACTTAAGCACGGCTGTACAGTGCTATGCGGAGTTAAAAAATGGCCTTCTGTTCGTCTTATCCTTGGATGTATCGTTGTTGGACGCGAGTGGCAGGTGCAAGGGAGTTTCGAGGCACGCGGGCTCACGCGTCGAGATCTGGCGCGCTTTCCCAAACTCTGGCGCGTCAAACATGACCACCCGTGGCCTTGGCACGCGTCAAGAAGTCAACATCGTCTTTCGCTCTTATCTTTTCTTTTTCTGACTTCAGAAATGAATAATTATTGCGTGTTATGCTATCATTACTACATGGGATATACTACATCTGCTGTTCCCAACTTCCAGCCCACTGTCTAGACAAGTCCCTCCTTTTTCTGCGCCCGGATCCTCTCCTCGATCGCATGACGAGGATGAATGATGTCCTTCAAGCCCAGCCATTCTGTATTGATTGGACATGGTCCAGTGTAAATGAATACATCGTACAAAAGGCCTCCGAACGCACATCCGCAGAAAGGTGCCACCATTGGAATCCTACATCGAGTCAGCAAACTTGATCGTTTCAGCGTCCAGCATAGGTACATACCAGAAGTAGAAGCCTCCTGCTGACCAAACCTCATGGCCGTATCCGAGGAAGTACGACATGAGACGAGGTCCAAAATCCCTGGCAAGGTTGACTGCGACATATCAGCATCTGACATCCTCTAAGCATCCCTATGTGCAAAGGTATATCACTACTCACTGGCATAACCTGTCTCAGCGCCAAAGCATGCTCCAATTCCAAAGATCAAGAAGAACAGGCCAAGAGGAAACCAATTGCCGCCTCCGCGGGACACTCCATTGTTCGTGTCGTCCTTCAGAGCGAAGATCACGAACATCAGGATAGCACTGGCGATGAACTCGGAGAAGAACATGCTAGCCTTGGTCATGTACGCCTTGGGGTACGTGCAGAAGATTCCTGCTGTTGCTGTCGGACTCGGAGGCACTGTGCGAATTCCATGACCTTCGAAAGCATTGATGTCGTTGACGTAGTTGCCGTATATGATGGCAGCAGCTACCAGACCGCCCAGAAACTGCGCCAGGAAGTATACCGGGAATCTTCGCCACGGAAGCTTGCGAAGAAGGCAGTTGGTAAATGTGATAGCTGGGTTCAGGTATGCTCCGGAGTCACCAGCCACATAAACTCCCAACATTACTCCGATGGCCCATCCCCATGAGATAGATTGGTAACCTCCATATCCGTTTCCGCCAGGAGCCGTCTTATCGCCGGTACCCAGGACCACTTGAGCCACCGAGCCATCACCAAACAAGACCAGGATCATGACACCGAAGAACTCCGCAAATGGTTCTCGCAATGCCAGTCTTACTTTGCTCCACCACAGCCCGGAGTATGGTGTAATGTCGTGTTCTTCTGCGATCGGTGCATGCGGATGAAGGCCCAGAAGCTTCGATCTGGTAAATTGCAATCCCTGCGACGACGACGTGGTTGTCTTCGCATTCAGTGGAGCACCGCCCGCATCTCCGTGTTCTCCGATATGTTCGACATGATCACCTGGTCTCGTTGACCATCTCTGCAACTTCATGGGATCCATCTCCGGATTTTGAGAGTGAGTGTGAACGGCATCTGGATATTGGGTGGCTCCTGAGAGATTTCTGTCGTGAGCCGTGGAAGCTTGTGACCATTCTTCGTACGGTCTCGATGTCTGAGCATTGGTCCACTGTCCTGAACTCTGCTCGTCAGGGTGTCGATTACTCATGTTGCTGCTGTATAAGCTCTTTTCGCTATGTATAGCAAGCTTCCGAGAACAGCTATAAGTTGTGTATAAGGTAGGTCAAAAAACAGGTTTGGAGCAAGAATGGGCTTGGACGATCTGAACGAGAGAGCAGCTGAGAGTTAAGATATCAGAGCTTACGTGCGCCTTCTATGTCACCGCGGCTGTCATGCTGTCAGACACAAAGCCTCGCTGAATCCTTCTTCCGTTATCGAGGGTTTCGGCTCGATCTCTATCTGTACTTTCATCGTCGCTATCGAATCAGAGTTGTTCGTTGCGCCAGGATTGGATGCTTACCCCGCCTATAACTCACCTATCCCATCGTGTATAGGAGCCGTTTCTCCCGCCGAGCCGCCCTCACGAGACATCAAACCTTGGAGGCTTGGACAGCCTCGGACAAGAATACAGACGATCACACTAAAGATACTGTTCCTCACCCTCTGTCGCCGTTTCCTGTCTGCTTTTTTGTCCGTTGCAATCAAAACGACCTTAATATCAGCCCTAACAATTGCCAGCTGAATAGTCTGCTTACCCTGTCTCTCTTTTGCAAGACATTCTTCCTTTGCACCGGTGTGGGAGAAAAAGGAAGTAACCCCAGATCTTCGTCCTTGTCCCCGTGGGGGATCTTCGCCGAGTGTGGGGTTGGCAGTTGCGCCTCATGACGCGAAGCGGTTGCGACATTCATCCTTCGAGCTTATGTGCACGAGTGTGTATCGTATGAAGCTATAGAGATACATGGCTCCATCGATATACAAGGACCAGGGAGCATCGACTGAGCATGGAAGGCTGCAGTGTCTCTGCATCAACCAAAAGCAACTATGGATCTCAGGCTTTACCTGTTAGGCCAAGACCAAAGGATCTTATCACATGAGTAACAACGACACAGTACATCAAAACAAATCGCTGAAACACGTTTTCGAGTATTGAGACTTGCCTCAGAAGTCATTCTCAAGATGACCAATTTGGGATATCGCAACAACCCTGACCGTTCAAGACCCTCGATGATGCACTTCATTGACTGGAAATTCGTTTCATGTCTCGATGGCAGGGTAATAAATTGGCTCGATATCGATTCCATCTCAAATCGATTCTCTCATAATGTCACTATACTCTCTATCTTTTGATGCATCAGATCTTTCTCTAGGACTCAGCTGTCGCTCTGTTGCTTGTCCTTTCCATAAGCAAACAATCCAATTTCTAGACAGCAAGGATCCACATTCTCTACTTGTACAGCAAAAAGTATGACTTCGGAGCATCGATCTCAATATGCAACGACACACATGATATTTCCTTTTCCAGAAGACAATCAGGTATCTTGAATTCATGTTCATTTGATGTTCTATGCAGCTCTACTCTACTCCCTTGCCTTTCTATATCGTATAGGAAGGCACAATGCAGTCATACAAAGTAGTCATCTCCACTGAGAGCCCCAGATAAGGGTCAATCATCTAGGGCCTTCAATGGACACTCACCTTTCCAACAAGACATTGTGCATTTTCACAAGCAGATGTACGGTGTCGTGTTCACTGAAGCCCCTTGGTCTAGTCCTGATATCTAGAGCCTTCTTTAGGTCCTCAATAGATCCAGAAACCATACTGTATATCCACAAGTAATGCAGTATAATATTCCCACTGAAGGCCCTAGATGTCAGGGCCAGATCAAGGGCCTTCGATGGATACCTGCCTTTCGAACAAACCATTTTGCATTTCTTGAAGTCATTGTAGGAATGCTGTAACCGCGGGAGGCCTCAGATTGGACCAGATATCTAAGGGCCTTCAATGGAACGCCAGCATATTCACAACACATTGTGCATTTTTGCAAGCGGACTTGAGAGTGCTGTGTCTACTGAAGGCCCGAGACCTCCAAGCCATTCTTGGACCTTCAACGGGCTCTCAATTTTCCAACAAGATGTCGTGTATTCCTGCAAACAGTCGGAGAGTGACAGGTCCACTAGAGGCCCTTCGAGCTGACCCCATGATCATGGGCTTTCTTTGGATTCTACCAGTACTGAAAAGATATGTTGCATCATTACAAGCAGATGCACCAGGGACATGTCCGCTGAGTGCCCTTGATCTGGCTTTGGTATCTGGGGCCTTTTCTGGACAGTTCACTATATCCACAAAATTTCTTGCATTCACACAAGCTACGGTGAACGCTGACTGATCCATTGAAGTGTTACGATCTTCAAACCTCAAGAAATCCTAGCCGGTATGGAAAAGCAAAAGTCATGATTCTTTATACTCTGCGCTCATGCGGATGTTTCTCATCCACATACAGCAATCGGCTACTATATAGAGATATGTACGTCCCAGCATCTCAACATCTCCGTCATCACAGCATCTCATCATCGTAATGCGAACTTCTTCACGCAAATAATTTCCCTCCCTGCCCACCTATGATGAAGCAGCAGCTTCCAAGATGGCGTCAGACTTGCCTTCCAAGTCAGCACTCGTAGCCCTCTCGCAAATGATCACGAACGCTCTTCTCTTCTGCAAATCCTTGTCACCCTTGACCAAGTTGCTGGTGTCAAGTTTGGCCCAGTATCTGTCCAGCACTTTGGCCAACTCATCCGGATGCTTGGGAAGTCCTAACTTCTCAATGCCGCGCGATGATTTCTCGTCCACGAAGGGGTAGGCCTCAGGCCACAGCCATTGCACGCGACGGAAGAAGATGTCCAAGCCGGTCTTTCCTACACCCTTGATGTTCTCTTGCAGCAGATCGCGCTCCATGTCCCAGCCCTTGGAAGCCTGTTCGCGAAGCTTGTCGAGACTGGTGTCTGTGTCGTTCTTGCTGAATTTGTGGGCAACCACATCGGCGACGAGGCCGATTTGTTCAGCGGTCTTGTCCTTGTGTTGGGTTTTCGCGTCGGTCAACGCTTGGTATCTCTTTTCTTTGCCCGCGGAGGTGATGGCTGAGGGAGTGGTGAAGGAGTATGGTGCATTGAGGATAGTGCGGATGGAACGAAGACCGAGCTTGTGACTGATGGGACGGCTGAGGACGACTGCGCAGACGAGTTCTTCGAAAGCAGTCAAAGCGGAGGAAGAGTAGGTTTTGAAGTCGGCGCCTTTGGACTCAACCTCTGTAGACTCGTCGTCAGGGCGGCAGAGTTCGGTCGAGGCAGGGGAAAGCAGGTAGTTCAGAAGTTGCTCGGTGGTAGGTGCTGCCTTTTGGGCGCCACGACCAGACTTGCGCTCGCCTTCTCTTGGTGGTGGAACGTCGACCTTGCGTTTCTTAGGCGCCTTCTTCTCCTCTGGCTTGGTCTCGGTGGTAGATGATTCAGTAGCTTCCTTGCGCTTCTTCGACTTTGTTTCCTTGGGTGCAGCAGCGGGCTCGGCTTCGACGGCGGGTTGAGCTTCCGATGGTGCATCAGCGGCAGGTTCCTCGTCCTTGGTATCCTCAGTCGTGGTCGCAGCTTCAGGAGCAGAAGGTTCTTCTGGCTTGGTCTCTTCGACGACAGGCTCTTCTGCCTTGGGCTCTTCAGCAGCAGGCACTTCCTCAGCAGGAGCTACAGTTTCCTCAGCCTTCTCAGCGTCACCATTGGTAGCAGGTTCGGCTTGAGGTTCTTTCTTAGCCTTGCCCTTAGGTGCAGCTTTTCCCTTTTTCGGAGGCATCT
The DNA here is from genome assembly GCA_024195585.1 of Aureobasidium sp. EXF-3400. NCBI lineage: Eukaryota > Fungi > Ascomycota > Dothideomycetes > Dothideales > Saccotheciaceae > Aureobasidium > Aureobasidium sp. EXF-3400. The sequence continues at coordinate 60,804 of SWBL01000001.1, forward strand.
TGTGGACGAGAGAAGTACGAAAGAAGTAGGAAAAAGAGTGATTGGGTTTGAGAAGGAAGGAAAGAAGAAAGAAGGAGAGATACTGACAGCGACAACGGGTCGTTGGTGGCTGGCACTTACCCCAGACGAATCAATGTCGCACTCCGCGGCAACCAAACCCAAAGCAGCTTCCTATTTGCGTCGTTTTCAAGGCTGAAACGAGTACGAGTGATATAGGTTGCGCATGCAGTGAGCGCCCCTCCAATCATTGTTCAAATATGGTCATTTGCGCCCAAGGTGACGACGAGAGTGAAGAATGATGGCGGTTAGATTGACCATCTGGTGAGACGCGCGAAAACAACTCTGGGGGAAGCTACAGCCATTCACCAACGGTGCGAGCTGCAGTACGTACCTACCTACGTCCATAGCAACCATCATTCTGTATTTCACATTGTTAGCTATCGGACCACTTGAATCTCTCCATACGCAAATCACTTTCTCGAAAGATGATCAGGCCGGTTGTCAGGGCTTCACATTCGACTCTCTCCAAGCAAGCGATCGTGAATCTGCACTAACAAACTGCACAATGACTTTACAGATGACAATCCGGCCATGCAAACATCCTCAGCCAGCCTCTCTCCATGGACACCACTCGTCTTCGAAAAGCATCATGCATTCCCTATAGCATCCAGCATGCGGAAGGTTATTGCTATCAGCTCGACGTTCTGTACCTTCGACTATACGTTTTCTATACCAAAGAGCTATCTAATCAGTGACGCAATTCCCGCGCGTGCACGTACAAGAACGCGGCACTCTCACCAAGCTCCGCAGCTCGAAGTGTCGGGTTATTTTTTCGCACATGCCAATTGATCAATTAATCTTTTTTGTTTCTACCTGAATTCAATCATGCCTCCCAAGAGATCCAAGAAAAGAGCTGCCGATGCTGAGGCACCCACAACACGAGCAAAATCCTCAAAGAAAGATGATTCGACCACTGCCGGAGCGGCCTCCAATGAAGCAGCTCAAGAAGAACCGGCTGTCCAAAATACCGAATCAACATCACAATCTGACGACGACGACTCCAACGTCGCTGATCCCGAGGACCATGATATGAACGAAGCCATGGTTCAAAAAGATCCCTACACCTACATCAGGAACTGTGCCCCTCGATTCGAGTACGAAGCCCGCTATGCCAAAGAGCACGAAGATGACGAAGACTTTGACGAAGAAAAAGCAAGCGAACTCTGGGCCGACGAACACAACAACAGGAAATGTGCTTGTTTCAACAAAGAACGCACAGATGGCTGGTCCATGATGCGCAAAGCCTTTGCCAGAAAGATGGATGCTGAGACAATTGAAATCCCCCAGCGCGACCCTGATAATTTCAACATGTATGTTTACAATGATTTCGCTGGGTATGGATACCAGGAGGTTGTTGAGAACAATATCCTCGAATTCAACAAGGTCTTGAACAGCAAGGATGGCAAAACCGAAGAGCTCTGGACCATCGTCGAATCAATGGTTTGGTGGATGGTAGAGGAGCCCCATGCTCCGTGGCACATGATTGACGATGGCGAGCGCTCGATGATGACACACAGTCTACTTGGCTTCATGTTCCTCACTGCACTAAACCGCATCGATCAAGATGGTGATCTCAAGCCCGACTCAAAATACAAAGATCTCTCTAGAGTCATGGCACTATGGGCAAAGGCATCTGAGGATTTGGGCACAGATATGGATGAAGACCCTCTTGCGGACAAGAAGAGTGATAACGCTACTACTATCGGCGAGTATGCTGGCTTCAACATGGTCTGGTTTCGTTATCTCATCGCACTTGCAAAGGAGGCAGGCGTTCCTATCGAAGGTGTCACGGACATTGCCGACCAAATTGAAGATTGGAATGCACAAGCCGAGGGTAAAGTCAAGCTACCAGCCAAGAAGGCTGACCGCTTTGGTTGGAAGACCAAGGTAAGTGACATTTTCCCCCATCCGATACGTGATTCATATGCTGATGCTGTTCACAGTATCAAAAATACACCAAACAATACGGGAGAGGTGGCAAGATCGGTGGAACAGCATTCCAGATCCCATATTGGACTCGCCAGAGAAGAACCCAATATGCCTATGACAAGAAAGACCCTCTGAAGGACGAGGACATCAAGGCACTAAAAGAAGGCAAGGTGTTGCAGATGATGTAGACGTGGCCATTGAGATGCCTTGAGCCGATCCCGCTCTATGGGCAATACTCCAGATCGAAAATGACTGTGCATCTTGATAGCCGCATCGAGACAATTTCTCGTGCACGTGAGAGAATATTACGTTAGAAGAAAGTCGGGGCTCAAAGTCGTTGGAGGAGATGATTCTGGGGGTTGCCGATATCTTGCTCAAAATCCACCTTTTGCGCCGAGCCGCACGCCAAATTCATAGGCTGTATATCATCTCAATAGTATTGCTGCCCTTGAGATCGACGGTCACAGTGTTATTATTGAGAGTAATCTATCGGATTTATGCAGCACAGGTCAACTCAAACGCTTCGCTCAGGTACATAAAGCTCTTCCTTTACACATCTCTCCTTTTTCCTATCCACACTTCCACATTCAGAATAAGCATCCGAACTACCTGAATCTACAATGGAGTTCTCCACCACTCTCCTCGGCCTCTCCATGGTCCTTGGCCTGGCCACTGCCTTCCCGGTCAAGACTCAGGTCAACGGCACCACCACTGCCGACCTTCACAACACCACCGCCGTCGAAGGTTGCATCGATTGCTACTGCCCCTGGCCAACCATCTGTGCCTCCGCCGCCACCCTCGACCCCAGAGCCCCTGCCACCAACGTCTCTGCCCCCGCCCTCGTCTCTCCCAGATGGAAGTATCCTTCCACCTGGTTCATGAAGAGAGACCCCTGCTGCAGCTTCTTCTCCTGCCACAGGAGTAAGGAGTGCATGGACTTCACCGATTGCTACAGAGCTGGTGGCAGTTGGGTTTGTCCTGCTACCAGCAACGTCGAGGCTAGAGACGTTGCTGTTGAGGCCTCGAGTGGCATGAATGCCACTGCTACTGGTCAGGGCAACTGGGAGTACTGGTGCTATGTTTGGTGGGAGCCAATTTGTGGTACCCACCCCGGAGCTTGATCTGCTGTCGGACGTCAAAGGGTTCGAATTTGGAGCGATGGTTTGGGGAGGAGTTTACTTTCGGGTTATTGGGAGGAGCGAGGAGTCAGGAGTTTGATACTCCAGTTTGAGTAATACAGAAGTTGTTTACATGATGTTGCGACTGCTACTTCCAATATCGTGCTCTTGAGCCTTGTTATGCTGCTTGACCTCTCAGTGTCGTGTGGAAACTCGCATTATCCAGAGATACGAAGAGATCAGAGAGCTCGACAGTGATGAGAATATCCATGAGCTTTACACACCCAAAGCAGCCATTCCTTTCCAACCATCCTGAACCACTGTAGCTTGCTATCATCTTCCGATTGTTCCTTCGAGTCTTTTTCGCGATTCTGACTCACATTTCCACGCCAGGTGGCTTCTCAGGCAGTTCAGTCGGGCTCGATCTCCAACATCTGCCACCTCTGGCTTTGACGCAACAAATGTTGTCTTTGCACACTGGCGATTCTTCTGGTACGTATGGTTGGATGGATGGTGTGGTTCGAGTTGGTGTCGTTGTAGCCGGGATAGTAGTGGAAGCCTGGAGAGCTGTGACGCTGGGTCTGTCGAGGGTGATCGTCGTGGATGCGGTTGGTGCAGCGTTGGTGACAGACACAAAGCTAGCGAGTAGGGCGGGCAGAATGATGAGCCTCATTGTGATTCGGATCTGATGGTGTTGCTTTTGGGAAATCTGTCTCTGTGGCGTCAGGGGTAGATGAGAAAGTCGAGAGAAACCACAATGGAAAGGACAGCTTTCATATGGAGAGGTCCGCCGGTCATGGTTTGTTGACGAGCTCAGAGACACGTTATCCAAATTGAACTCAGTCTCGAGATATTTGCTCACCACACATTTATATTGGGTATAGCTCGATCAATTAGAGTTGGTCGTGTGAGAATTCGAAGTCAGGTCATACAGAGAAATTATGGTGCGATGAACTGCCTGTGCATTTGTCTTCGGAATAACAGACAAGTTGATGGATGCTCCCGTCGCAAGAGAGAAATGGTGGGTGATCCTCATGCTACGATTCACAAATACAGATACGAGTACGCCAAATAACCTCTTTTGTACAAAGTTACACTGCTCGGTAGTTATCGGCAACCACATGGACTTGGAGCTGTCCCCCGAGAGTCGTGACACAGTTGTTGAGCTCTCATTGGTGGAGGATTGTGTATCTTGGAGTATTACTTCCGCATATATTTGCTTGGAAAACTGAGCGGGATTTGTGGATCTGGATCGGGAATGATGCTCAGTACGAGGTTGTAGGGAGAAACCTTGGCACTGTCCACAGTCCCTCGAGCTGCTTCAGGTCCCGCAAATATTCAAGTGATATTTGCATCGCAGAACGGAAACTCCTTCAGTGATACGATACGTAGTCAAAGATACGATCAAGCTGATTTCGTGAGACTCTGATCCTGGTGACTCGGTAACATCAAAAGAAGAGCCAGCTCCATCGACCTGCAGAATCTGAGGATTTCGGCGAGAAGGTGAAAGAGCAATGATCGCCGTAAGAGTCGCAAGCGATGCAACGTGAAGTAGGACGAGGAAGATACGCAGCTCGGTCTGCCAGCTTCCTAGAGCAGGAAGAGAATGTTTTGTTGGGAGCTTGCTCGGAACGCTTCTTGACGAGGACAATCAGTCAGAACTCGCCTCTTCAGGCATCAACCGGTGAAGTCTGGCATGTGTGTTGGCTATTGGCAGAGCTTTGACGACAGATCCGGATTGATCTACGCTCAGTAACGAACACGAGAGAAGGAGCAATCCATATTGATGCACAGGGTCAATCAAGTCTGAGCTTTTTGTTGGTGGCCCATTTGGTGCATGAATGTCGGTCAGCGAACTGCGCCTTGCAATTCAGGAATGCAGCTTGGCTTTTGTGTCTCGAAACCTGGGGACCGTTCCGAGTTACCTCAGAGTCCTTTCCAGTGAATGTCAGTGGCCCTGTATGACTTTGAGACGAGAAGGGATGTTGAAACTGAGTATTGAAGGAAGGAAGGACGGTCAGGCACCGGGAGAATAGATTGAATCGCTTGGCGACCTGCCTCGAAATGGAATCTTCGCAGTACTTCCCCGCAATCCTTGTGTCAGTTAGAGTACTACCTATTCTTATAGATGATCCTTCGTGCGTGATGTCCAGTAGAAGGAGCACAGAAGGATCGCGCAAAGGCCTCCGATGTTGCAGTGCTTACAACTAACCATGCATACAACATCCGGTCTAGCTTGGCGGTCTACCCATGAGTTCAACGCATGACTGAACGATGGACAGACGAAGATATAAAATCTCGGTACTTCTCAGGTTGTAGACACCCATATCTTCAACTTACCATACTCCACCAGTAACAGAGAACATCACCACAAGCCGTCATCATGGTCAACATCACAGCTACCTTCATGACTCTTCTAGCAGTTGCCTCTTTCTCAGCAGCTGCACCCACCTCGCTCGAGCCTCGATCTGATGTTCCCGCTCACATCTTCGAGAAACGTGCTGTAGACTGCAGAGACGACAACTTCGGCGTATGGAAGAGGGGAAACGTACGTTGCGATACCACAGACATGATATTAATATCGTTGTTGACACAGACCGACACAGACCGCAGACGCAGCAAGATGCATAACTGAACTTGCTGCCCTTGGAGGCCAAGCATGCAGAGGTTCTGTCTCTGGAACCGTGTTCAAGAAGTGCGGAAATACGATCATCCATGGCCAAAATGTCTGTGCCCCCTCTGAGGGAAACTTTGCGACAGCGACTTGGTATGTCATCCTCATGTTTCGGCAAAGTCTTTCGTGCTCGTGGTGACTAATTCGTCTCACAGCCAGGAAGCTGCACGTGGTGCTGGTTTGATCATGGACAAGTGCTCCAGAGGCGATGGTACCGTGATGGGCGAGAATCATGCTTGGGCCAGCAGATGTCTCTTGATCCACGTCCTCGCAGAATAAACATTGCTGTTCAACTCCGGGTAATGTTCAATAGTTGACGCTTTTTGTGATGTCAAGTTGACGGCGCCTCAACCGGATTTTCCGATGTACAATTGAGCAGACCGTCCCCGTACCTTGAGACCATACTGATTTTACACTCTGTGCGTCGTTGTTATGTGTTGTCATAGAATCTGGGTGAATACGAGGGAAGGAGGACTGGTATCGGGAGAAGTTAGTCAGTCGGCGCCCGACGTGCGAATACGACCTCCCCGTGTGCAAAGCTATGTCACATAGACAGCTATATAAAATACTTTCGAGAGATAGAACAAGATCCATAGAAAAGCGACAAATACTCAGCTTTCCTTGGATACATCTCTAAACTAGAAGTTATTATGCCTTTGTATAGCGTTTACTACGTAGAGGGTTATAGGAGGGGGATAGGAGATATAGACTTATACCCTACTCCCTATCCTTCTCCTTCGAAGATGAGATGCTACGAAAAGGCATAATAACTTCTAGAAGGTAGGTGATCCCATAGAGAGTGGACGATATTACGACTCTTAGTAGAAGCGCTTCGATTCTCGAGAGTATCGTGCCTTTTTGTAGCTGTCTATGTGACAAAGCTTTGCACATGGGGAGGGAAAGATCTCTCTATCTGAGCCTTATATCGAGGAACGTTTGTGGTACAATTCAACACGAAGCTACGAAGATACTCGGAGAGTATTCTTTTCGGAAGCACTGAATTGTGAAACATTCTTGGACAAGAACCATCGCGGAGGCTGGATACCCCAAAACCTTCCGGCTTTTCGGTAGTCAAAGATGACTTCACGATTTATGAAGCAACTACAGATCAATCAGTCTCGAAGCTTGTAAGGTATGAACTACGAACCTCTGATGATTTGTCCGAGTATGATCCGTAACGAGGTCATAGTATCACGATGCCGAACAGGCAATTCTGCTTTGACTTTCAGATCAATAACTTCCAGATTTTGGGGATGCCTATATCAGATTGAAGCATATAAACGATGTAATCTTATCACGCAAAACAGTCTCTTGCTACACTGATCGTTCTGCATGAAGATCACGTCGAAGTCTTTAGAGCTCAGCTAACACTGTCGAAGATGATATGTATGGCTCTGGAGGAGGTTCGGGGATCAATATTTACGATTATTCCAAGAACAGAAGAGCTGCGAATACACTCATCAGTCACCTTGACTGGAGTCTTCGTTTTACCAGGCGAGCCTCCCCATCAAAAATAATGATGTCGACTGTGTCGACTATGTGGAATCTTATCACGCAGTCTGTCGTGCCGCGTTTCGAGATACCATGGTGATATGCTCCGCGGATCGAAACATCCATCGAGAAAGTTGGGATCCTCTTCAGGGGTATGATGCAGGTAGCTGAAGTTCTTGTCGAGAGGTGGAAGACAACGACGACATCATTCGAAGCAACTGTCGACAACATCAAAGTCACATTCACTTCATGACAATATTCCGTGGTGTCGAACAATACCCAACCGAGCCGAAACAAGACTAGTCTTGCGTCTCGTCGAGAACCCGAATCTTTACAAACAGCAACATCTTCTTGGACGTGACGACCACCACCACGACTTCGCATCTCACACCGCGCTGCGTATGTCAACCACGTTACCTGAAGTTCATCGTACTGACGCGGTTCTGTCAGTGACCACAAGATGGCACGTTCCAAAAGCAAACCTGTTCTATCGTCAAGTCGTGCGCGCACAAGACCTATGTGGTTCCGCAGCCTCAGTCGCCAGGATCGCAATCATGTCCTCTCCCTGGTAGAGATGGGTATGGACAGTTCGAGAACTTCAATGCTCGACGCAGTATCGAGTGAGTTCCTTGTCACTCACGTGCACCACTTTAACTCGAGGCAAATGAAGTGCTGTTTACTAATCTCTGAACTGAAGGCCATCCGTCATCGTCGACACTCCTTTCCACAGACTCGTCGTCACCTCAGACCGACCCTCCTCTCCAAACTTCCCACGACAAGGCTCAAGTTCTCTCTAGCAAGGTTGTTGCCGTTGGTTCAGCCAACCCTCTCCTTCTATCCAAGGGAGATCCATGTAAGATGGCACCCGTTGTCCCCAAGTGCAAAGAGTCACTCTCAGTACTGATCACGCTTGGCCATCAAACCATGCCGCTTCAGATGCTACGAATGCCATCGCAAGTTTATGAGCTCTCACCAACTCCTCGAGCATTACTGGTACCTGCACATCAAGGAAAAGATGTTGTTGAACCTCTCAAAGCCTGAGAGGAATCGGCGCCAGGGTCTGGCCGAGCTGCTCATTTACAGTGTCGAGATTTTCGAAGACTTTCTCGACCTTGATCCTGTCACTGATCCCACCGCTGGATCCCATCTTACGTGCGTCCAGATTCTCTACAACGTCTTCGACCACCATTGCAATATCGAGGTACCACCCAAATGCGGCGATCACCATCGTATCCATGGTCATCAGGCTAGTGTGGAAAGAATGTACAATGTGATCGCCCCTTCGGCGGATGACACTGTGTCTTAGTGACCAAAGCATGACAACAGCTACTTCGATAGCAGCTGAAATCCTCGGAGGTGGCAACAAACGGGAAGATGGATAGAAGGGGAACAATGGTCGTTAGCCCCAGGAACCTGGAGTGAGAGTTGTCCGCGGTAGAGAACCTCGATCAACACCTGGGGGAAAGCAGGGACACTAGGCGAGCTATATCGTCACGCAAGACGTCGTCAATGCGAGTGTGTTCTACTTGTCATGATGCAGCATGGGCATCTAGCAGATGGTGGGATGCCTCAATATGTGGCTTGAGCACAGTCATATGCAGATGAGTGAGCACTCCGAAGAGGAACGGGATGGTAGTACACCAAGTAGATACCGCAGAAACACGTGCGTTCAAGTCAGTGTCTTTTTTCACTATAAATGCATGTATGTGGGTCGAGTAGATGTGATACAAGGCAAGCCTATAGAAGGCATCGTGGGCTCGATCAATGACAACTTGTTATTCTCATGGAAAATACCAAAGTATGGTCGATCTCTTGAATCTTGGGATACCGATGAAGACCGCCGAGAAAACTAGGCTGAGAAGCTGAAGCATTGTTTGGCTCCAAACGAAAACATCGAGCTCTTCACTCCAGAACGTGTTGCGTCTTTTGCCGTGCTTTGGGATCTCAGCATCTCAACGACTGACACGTTTGTGATCTTAACCACTTCAACGCGCTTCTGAAGCCGTTTCCATCACAAACTCCAAGACGCAACCCCGATCTCACCGCCTCAGTGCCATCAGCACAGAATCATACAAGACTACCACCAATCTACGGCCCCAGAGCGGCGTCCAAGGTCTTCAAGTACGTTTCTCCTCATCTTGGTCTTCTGCGCGCGCACTCGCTAACATGATACAATCTAGACGCAAGGCAATATGGCCGCCGTTTATGATTCTGACGTCGAGGACATCTCTATGAACAACCACCCTCTATCAATCATGGAGACCATTCTCATCAAAGACGATTCTCCTCCCAAGTCTACTCTCCCCTCTGGAAAGACTCCAGCCATCAGACAGAACTTAGGCATGGAAGAGACCCCTATCCTCGTCGGAGACGACCTTCTTATGCAGCCTGCTCCGGTCTCCCAACATACCTCAACTATCAGACAGAGCTCTGTCATGAGAAAGACTTCTGTCCTCAGGCGCAGCACCCGTGTGGTCCCCAAGCCGACATCAAAGATCATCAAAAGCTCCCAGAAGCAGTCCCTTACCAGATCAAACATCCAAGACAAGGCAGCTCAGCTTCTCGACATTCTCAAGTTCAAGGGCGAAGGAGCCAAGATCGAGAAACCTTCGCTGACCTCACAAGAGATCGATCAGGACATGATCCTTATGGGGATCCTTCCTAACCCTAGTCAAGCCCCTTATCACACCCCTGCTGAGAGCTCATCGGCAGATGAACCTCCTGTCGCCAAGGAGGATGCTCTTGAAGCTCCAGCTAACCACGATCCCACAGCTCAGGATAGCCTGCTCCAACCATGTAAGCCATGATACTGCTTGATGACAGGCATAAGTGTTTGAGCTATACTGACGGCTATAATGTAGACTATGTCGTCGCAGGTTCAACTGCTCAATTCCCGACTTCAGCCACTCGTGACGACATGCGTTATGGAGACTTCCAGCAGGAGCGTCCCTTTGCTCCCGTCGCAGCAGAGTTCTGTCGCAGAGGAAAGGGCCGTCAATGAGATTCACAAAGAAGAGATACGATGAGGACACACAAAGCAGAGTCGAAAGGAAAGCTGCAACAAAGAAACGGAAGCATAAAACCCCAACCATGTGTACGAGGGGGTTCTGAAGGCCCATGGCAGGGGAAGGACACGAGACTGGCATAGACTGGTCACCCGTGGAAAAAAGTCCAGCAGCGGCTCATAAAACACTCAATGTCAAACAGTTTTGTCACCAAAAAGTCGTTCCCTCTATCGTTTTCGAGTCTTGGTTGAATCCCAAGGTTGGAAGACAAAGAAACGCTGGATGCTTGATGTTCGCTCTCCACATCTTTCTCCCGAGATTCAGCCTTGAGAAACGACATGCTCTGATGGGACATCGATCAGGTGGAGACTCATCAAAGATATTGTTGCGATTCTATCATGTTGGCTTGACTGAAATTCTGGTGGTCCGGAACAATGTATAACTCAAACTCCATGTGTAACCTGGCGCGGCAAGTGACCAGCATGGTTTCGACCTGGATGTGTGAATGAAGAGTATCTTTCAGACAGAAAATAAACGGTCATGCGTACAATGAATGTATATCCGGATCAAGAGATTGATATGCGGCGTGTATGCTGGTCGGCCAAGGTGCTGGTAGATCTGCACCTGGTACTTGACTGAGCGTAGGACATTTCGAGTAGTTTGATCTCAATGCTAAGAGCCTATCTGCTCAGAGTAGGTGTGCTAGTAATGTGGGAAAAGGTTCCCCAGCTTTTTTGGAATCTGTAAATCCAACATCAGGCGCCCCTGTTCAATATTGTTTGGCCTGCTGCAACAAGACTGCTTCACCTCTGCCGAGACGACGTGAGTCTTGTTCTATTCTACCTAGATAAGTTTATCGTATGGAAAACAGACAAGAAGGAGATGTCTTTGCCGGTCCAAAGCATTCGCAGGGAGTGGCAGAGATGGGAAGTACTCGTGCACTACATCATTTGGTCTTCAGACTCTTTTGTGTCAGTATGATCCATTGTCTTTTATAGATCCCGTACGGTGCTCATCGAGACTAGCTCGAGAGGTCTTGGCGTTACGCTGGTCGTGTCGTTGGCGCACACTTAGCATCATATGTTTATTCGCAGCTTGCTTCACTCCGACCAAAACACCGTTCTCGCATCGCGTCTCATCGCGGAAGAGACGCAAAACTCCCTTGAAAGTCTTCCTTTTGCACAGCAAGACTATCATCATTACAATCGTCGACTTCGTCATCCTCCTCATAGTTCTCCTCATCATCCTTCTGATCATCATCATCCCAAGACGCTCAAGGTACGTGATTCAAATGTTTGCGCACACCCTACCCCTGACGCGTGCCATCAAGTCTCATCTCAACTCAGCCTTCCTCGCAACAACTACTGACTGAGCATATAGCGCAACCCTTCCTCATCGTCAATCTTCATCATAAGCCCTTATCCATTGTAGGTATTCCTTGCTTTGACAGTCTTCTGAACCGACCACTTCTGACGCTCTTCGCAGCAAGATCATTGAAATCAAGATTGGAGTCCAACATGGCCTCAGTGGCACCTCCCACTGTCGCTCCTGATGGAGCAAGTGACAAGATCATCAATCCCCGTCGATCCGAGCGTCTCAAGAAGATAGAACCAGCTCCCGCTACTTCCGTCGATATCCAGCCTCGCTCAACACTGCGCGCAAGACGCCCAGTGGACCCGGTCAGAAGAAGAAAACAAGGTCAGTCATCCATACATCTTCCCTTTCCCCTTTCCAACCCTGTTTTACTATCCCTTCTTCGCTCTTTGATCGGTATCAAGCACCCCGACTAACGTTCAACAGCATGGCCGTTCAAGTGGGAGAACTGGCGCATCAACGCCGTTGCGTTTCAAATGTCGAGATCTGATACTCAAGTCATCGAACAAATCAGAGCCTCCCAAGACGAGCTCTGGAGGAAAAATCCCCAAGAGGCTTCTCTGAACGAAGACGCTTTGCTCGTATATGACGAGCAGCAGCAGGACCAGCCGGCACCTTCAAAACCACAAGAGGATGTCCGTCCTGAATGCCCAGCCCAGCAATCTATCGTGGGTCAAACCGAAAGTCACGACGTTGCCGCCCTGCTGGATATGAAGTACGCAGACCACCCAAAGGTGTACGTCGAGGAAAAGGTTACAGCCAACAAGACCCTAAGGCTCTTTACAGACCAGCCCAAGAGCCCAGCGAAGGTCACTAAGCCAAGAAAACCAGTCAAGAGATCACATCACAAAGTTGTGTCTCTTCCTGCTCCTCCAGCCCCCCCAACTCCTCCAGTCCCTGCAGGTCTCGCTCTTCGAGCACCCCCTGGTACGCCCGGCATCCCACGGGATGCTCTGGCCATCAACGAGTTCTTCGAAAAGAATTCACCCCGTTCACTGGGCGTGCAGCTGCCCACCAACAGGGCTCGTACCTCTTGGGAGTGGGCCGACTACGTCACTCGCAAGAGCGGAAACGCTCAATTCGACTGGGGCAATGACCAGCACATCAGAGACGCCAACCGTTGGCGCCAACAGAGAATCCGTCGTCGTTTGACTGAGCACGGTGTTGTTGAAGATGGCCGCAAGCGTCATTGGAACCAGGAGAACGGCAGCAGATCTCAGAGCAGGAAGCAGATGGGACATGGAAAGAAGAACGAGGCAGGAACAGAAGGGAGAAAATGAAGGAAGAAGGAGCGAAGGTGGAATGAAAGGGAACCAAAGAGGAGATGGAACAAGCAGGGAGAAACTCTCATTGATACAACGCGTCACACGTACATTGAGAAGACGGATGATAGAAGCAGGAAAGAGACATACAGAGAGATGAACCATGGAAGCAGAGACGGTTGAACACGATGAGGATCCCGGCTTGCAGATCAAGGGACCAAGAGGATACCCCTAATAGCTATTAATGGCTTTCTGTTTCACTTATGTACTTGCATGCCTCGGAGGAAATTCATGGAGCATTCTTGACATGGATTTCTGTGAAATGTACTTTCAAGAGCCTTTTACCTTCGTACTTGCAGAAGATTTAGCAGTATCGATGTCTTGATAACAACAGCTCAAGCCATGGGTCAAACTTTGGACCGAGGCCGAATGTAGACTTTGATCTCTTCCGGAACGCCAAAGACCCCAGATGTCTGCCTCAAATCTTCTTCAGGATGGACTAATTCGAGCTGGTCATATCATCAGTCTGAAACTCTTACATCGCATTAAGAGTGGAAAGAATTAGCTGTAACTTACCTCGAAATTCATGATCAAGGCGGGAATGACTTTCTTCATCTCCAACCAAGCCACGTTCATACCGAGACACATGCGCTTCCCTGCTGAGAAAGTGAGATTGGCGCGATGCATCAGCACTTTTTGCTCTTCAGTGGCCTCGAGCCAGCGTTCTGGTCGGAAAACTTCGACATCGGGACCCCAGATGTTTTTGTCTGTGTTGAGGCCGGCTGTGTTCATGGCTACAATCGTGTCTCTTGGAATGGGCACACCAGCGATAATAGTGTCGTCGCTGTTGACGACACGTTCGGCCATGATGTTGTTCGAGGGTTTCAGGCGTGCTGATTCTTTGATGCAGGCCTCGAGGTATGACAGCTTTCGCAAGACAGACATCTTGGGTAGTTCCCAATCTGCTTCAGTTTTTGAGCCTATGGATTCCAATTCCTCTTTCAGCTTGTCGTGCACGCGTCTGTCGCGGAGGATGAGATACATGCATATAGCTGAAGTGTATGCAGTCGTCTCTGCACCGGCATGGATGGTCGTCATGGTCAGACCAAGTATAGTCGTAGGTGTGTATAATTGGGCGTCCTTCTGGGCAGACTCCATGTAAAGATCAAGCAAATCATGGTGAGTGCTCAAACCTCCTTTGGCCTTGCGAGTTTCGACGACTCGTGTAGCCAGCTTTGCGAGACCTGATCGCGTCGCTGCTTTACGTTTCCTTGCGTACCAATTCTTGTGTACCAGTGCTTCAAGCCAAGGCATAGTCCAGTAGAAGATCCAATGAGCGAACCTTTGCTGTGTTGCTTTGCCAGCGCCACCAATGTCTCCTTGCTGTCTCATGAATCCTTGCTCCTCGCTGAAGCCAATCCGAGTGATGGTGTCGAATGCGAACCAAGCGAACCAGGGAGCGAGGTCAGTGGTAGGTCCGACGTTGTGCAGATGGCTAACCAGTTCAGACACTGTATGATCAACATGCTGCTCATACCTAAGCACACCGTTAGGACTGAACGTTGGATGCAAAAAGCGCTTTAGTCGTGCGGCCTTGTCATCATCGGTGATAGCAAGAAAAGATGCAACTTCCTCGCCATTGACAGATGCCTTGAGTGGAGCGTAACTATCGGCCTTTTTCGATCGGCACGTCTAATAGAAAGGAGGAAATGGAGTCCACAGACTTTTGGAAGTACGTTCGTGGCCGGCAGCACAGAGTGCACAGCAGAAACATCACTGAACATTACTCTGTTGGGTCCGTAACGTTGAACAGACCCGTACTTCTGATGTAGTCTCTTCCTCACGTCGTAGAACTTTTCGGTGCCATTCATATGACGTATGAGCCAGAGATTTGTCCATGCTGCAAGAGGTGGTCCAGGTATATGCCGGAGACGCCAGTATTGTAGTACCGAAGCAAATATCAAGTAGGCTCCGGCAAGTAAAGCGACGATCGAGATCAGGAGCAAACCTTGAGATATCTCCTCAGTTGGTGGAATGGCCGGCATAGTTGAGGTAGGCTGAGTGTTGAATCTCTGGGAAAGGAGTTCAAGACTGGACCTCAGAGGGGTGCAGAGAATCTTCATGCTATCGCCAACCAGGGCGGGAAGATCAACCGACCAATTGTGTTTGTCCGCTTACGCTACACTCCGCAGGAGTGTCAGCCTCAGTAATGGATTTAAGACTTGGAGACTAAGCACAAAGATGGCATGCCTCGTACCGCTAGCGAGGGGGTGCAACAATGTGACACCGACTTTCCAGAAGATCACATATCATACATGATTACTGATGCTGCCATCAAAGCCAGCGCTCATGCGAAGATAATGACACAAAAGCTTGTGTGGTCAAGCATGTGGTCCATCACCTCGCGAAGGACGCTCGGTCAATGCGGCCACTGCGCCATAACTCTCAACTTTGCAACTTTGCTACTTTGTTAATTTGTTAATTTGTACATTTGCTGTTTTGTCTCCAATCGCTGCTGTTGCTAAGTAATATGCGCTGCTCCTATGTCGCGTACAGTAGTTACAGCACTTGTTTACCTTACTATTAGACGAGCTCATTCTGGATCCCGACCTCGCCGTCGCGGTCGGTTCGAGGGGTGGGGGTGTGGCCGTAGGGGCATAACTACTCCATAGAACAGACGGCCCCCGGCTCGAGTACATACACACCCCCGTATCCGATGGCGATAACGTACATAATACATATGATCCCGAGATGTAGCGAAGGATAGCGGGTGGAATCTTTCAGTATTGATGCCAGTAAGGAAGGGCAACCGTGGTATACGTGCGGAATTCACGAAACCAGCGAAATAGCAAATTAACAAAGTAGCAAAGTTGCAAAGTTGAGAGTTATGGCGCAGTGGCCGCATTGACCGACCGTCCGAAGTCACACTTCCCCGCAACCTTATTTCTGACCTCCAGATCTGACACCCCCAATTGAGCTGCTCGTACCGAGTGCGAGACAAGTCAGACTGGGAACTACATCTCCTTCTCTTCACGGGTTGCTGAACTCGAAAATGCGTTGATGTGTTCAGAAAATGCAATACCATATTACCGTGATACGCAATCCCGGAGTAACTCGCTGTTTACGTGTATGCAAGTACGTAGCAAAGGCATCCGACTGTTTCTTCTACTAGCACATATGCTTGTCGCAAGAGCCGAATCACTCATACTGATCAAAACGAGCTACATAGCTACAGTGATAGCCATTGAGACTCCCATGAGAATCTCCAGATAGCCGATGGAACAGGATCTGTGTTTCGGCAGCACGGAAGCGTGCTGGTGTTCATGGGTCTCGGCTGTCTCCAGGGCCTTGTCTTTCATGCTTGGTGGTAGCATGTTTGCAAGATAGTTGGCGAAGTCGGCTTGATCATCGTTCTCGTCATCTTCTTTGATATCCACTGCTCTTTTCTCATCGGATAGGCCATTTTCTGCTTAGATACGTGCAAGATTGGCTCTAGTTAGCTGATGACGATCATCCAACTTGATAAAAAGCCTCAGGTCGAGAGACCTAGAATCAAGATCCAAAGGGTAGATTGTCATCGGCAGTTTTCGTGTTTGTCACTTGCGAAAGGTCCAAGAAGAGGCAGCATTTGGTGATCTGACAGAACGACTGGCAGCAAGACAATTCAAGGGGCTAGCGAGCAGATTTATGGGGACATGATGGAGAAGACGCTAGATAACAGTCCAATGATTGCTCGAGATAGAACGCAGAAACGAGCACTCACAAGTGTAATCATAGATTCGAGCTTCGAACGACAGTCAGTACCGGTTGATCCGTAGAAAGCGATTGGTGATGTGATGGAGAGTCGTGGTTGTCTTGGCATCGTGGTCGTGTGTTGTTGTTGTTTGCATTCATCCTCCAGTTGTGACCACTTCACTACCTTGCGTACGCGTGTGGTCCACAGTACTCAACGGAAACCATCCCACAGATACCTCCTGCACCTACAAGGTCTGCAGACCCAATCTGACACAGTACCAGTAGGTCAACGGCCTCCTTCATCAAGCTCCTGAATGTCTTTTGACTAACCATCTACTTCCAGTACACAGTCAAGTCTCCCGCACTCAATACGGAGCAGTTGTCTTCTCCAACACCTTGATTCTCGTCCCTCCTGTGTGCATGCTCTTCTTGTCTGAATCGCGCGCACTGTCACTGACCTCTGAGGATCAACAACATGGCCTGCTCATTGTTCGGCAACAGAGCCTTAGCCGCCAAGAAGAAGGCGGCCAGCATCAAGAAGATGAAGAAGACCAAAGCCAACTCTGAGTCCGGAGAGGAAATCAGCAACAACACCTCCAGCAGTATGCCAACCGAGCCCAACACCCAGCCCCTCAATGCTCCTGGCCACCAGCCTGAGGATCTCCCAGGTATGTAAGCCTAAACCCACCCTGTCATCCTCTCCGTCGAGTCGTCGCGTAGCTGCTCGCTCCCCTGTTGTGACTCCGGGGCCAAATTGTCCGGTCGCATGTGGAGGGTACTTATGCTGATGTTGATATTTCACAGACGGTGTTTACGCTGTGATGGTCTCAGAGGAGGCACTCACCTACGTCGGCAGTTCATCGCCTACTTGGGGTCGTTCGTTCATGCACCAACGCGAATACTGAATGTCACCTTCCGCCGACAGGTTCAATACTCGGCATCGTGTCTCTCTTCCAGAACACTTTTGCCATCATGGCGTAGTTGGGCAGAGCTAGAGACCGATCATTGTTTCTCTATCGTTTGGTCGTCTTTCTAGAGCTTATCGAGAAAGCTTTCAGAGTGTGGTTTCTTTGCCTTTTCAATAGTGATAGCAAGGAAGAGACAACGGAAGTATGACAAAAGAACTTTCCAACCCACCTTTTACTGTTCATGTGAAGCTCTCAGAGATTCCTCGTCTGCGAGAAAATAAGCCATAGAAAAGCACAGTTCTTTCAGCGAACAATCCGCTTCCACTGAGAGCCGTGGGAACACTAACTCTCGATGGACTTCTCCACCACTTGAAATGGAATGCGCATTTTAATGGGTTTGCTTTCGCGTGTGTTTGAGCATGAGACTTACGTTAATCGTCTTCGCGCACAACTGAAGGTTGGTCATGTCTTCGAAGTCGATACGATTTGTGAGGAAGGTGCACGAGATTTGTGAATCTATTCTTACTCAAACAGTGGCTGTGAGCTATTGGAGTCGTACCTTCTCAATTTGTGGCTACCTGAGATGCGCAACATCACCTCAGCGTTGCGCTTCAGACTTCCAATCTTTTATATCGCAACCAAATTCGTCAAACTGCGATACATTCTTCTTCCATCAAAGCTTTCTTTTATCTGAATTTTTACCTCAACGAGATCCACTGCCAGCAGGATGCCTCCCAAGACTGACGAGAACAAGGCTCCGTCCGCTCGCCAATCACTAAATCCCGCGGCTCCCAATTTCACTCCACCAGCAGCTGCCGGTCCATCAACGACGCGATCCTCATTTGAGTAGAGCGAAGATGAGAAATTCATTGGCGCTGCCGAAATCTGTGAGCTACCCCCATGTCTTCCACCGAGTCAGAGCAATTATGACTGATGACCTTGACACAGCAGACAAAGATCCCAGCGCGCCCGTGGATACTCCTCTACAGACACCGTCCCTCTCTGCTCCGCCTCCTCGAGCCGCCGAGCCTGGGCCGAGGCCGTTAGTATCTAAGCCAGGACCGAGGGCATTATCACCCAAGCCAGGACCGAGGGCATCAGCACCCAATCCAATTGGACCTCCATCTCGGACGATCAACACTGGTTCCGCCCGTCCGACACATACTCTGGTTACTCGGCCTGGTGTTTTCACATCCGATCATCTTCCACTTGGTCAAGTGTTCAGACTCAACATGCCTCGACAGCTGAGCATCGAATTACCCTCTACCCTCAGTCTCAATACACCAATCGAGACCGCCACGAATCTCACGTTCAATCCGCTCACTCCGGTCCCCTGGGAGGCTTATTTCTACGAGGTCGACTTCAGTGATGAAGAGCAACTTAGGGCCTTGAATCAGTGGAGGATTGCAATGATCCACCGAGCATTTCAGGCACTGGATTTCAGAGGCTATGTGATCAATCAGAGTTACTATGATTTCTGTCTTCGGAATTCATAGTTAGACACGTCTATCACTTCTAAACCGAACATCACTTTCGTTATCCCGTAACTTTTGTATCACCACTGCCTGTCGAGGGTATTATGACGTGACTGTAGGTGTGCACACACCCGATAGGATTTGTGCCTGTATGAAATTTGAGGCTTGAGAGTTCGTCCTTTGTCTATCCTGATCGACCCGACATCAGACCCAGCCTCAATTGGGAAACAAAGAGCATCATGTCCGGATACGTCGCAGTCACCTTTCTCATTGTGCTCTTCTCGGCGCTTTAACCAGACTGCCTGTCAACTCGCCTGTCCCCACAACCTCAACCACAACGACCTCACTACACCTTCAACACCCTGACTTACGCTACCACCCATGGGAAAATCCCACCGACGCGAACTCTTCTCGAGGAAGTCCTCAGATGAGGAATCAGATGAGGAAGACTATATTCCTGGCCGTCCTGCAAAGCCCATCACTGGTGCAGAACATGCAGAAAAGTATGGAGATAAACGTGTGAGTATGTTGGATGTTTTGAAGAAGGTTCGGCCACGTAGTCCTGTTACCAAGGCACTTGAGGAGAAAGCAGCGAGGGATGAGGGAGATGAGGATGGAGGTATGTATCCCTCACGCTGGCGATAGCATACAATCATACTGTATAGTAGCACAACGCTGACAGTTCGCAGATGATGCAGAGATGGAAGCTTTCACTGAAGACGACTACATCCACGCTCGCGACACTGCGATCAGCAAGGCCTTGCCACCAGCTGAACGACGACACAAAGCACAAGTAGCTTCACGAGCTGAACGAGCAGCCCGTCGTGCCGAGAGAGATGATATCACTCCTGCCGCTGGAGGCACCCGTCGCTCGACCAGACTTCAGACAGAGATATCCTACGCGGAGTCTTCTCCCTCAACACCTTCTGCTGTGGAGTCGTCATCACCTGGTTTCAAGAGCAGCGACAAGTCTGAGAGTTACTCGCCTTCCCCTCGTGGCATCAAGCGTAAACGCACTACCAAAGATAAAGATGAGGAAGTAAAACCAGGTGCTAAGCGCAACACTAAACGCATTGTGGAGGATGAAGATGAAGAGATGGAGGATGCAGACAGTCGTTCTCGGTCGGTGACTCCTGCGCCGCCGATTAAGAAACATAGTAAGCGGGTTACTACACTGGTGGATAGCGATGATGAGATGGATGATTCGCCGACTGGCCGTGTATCGACCAGTCGCTCTCGCTCTGCTACTCCGGCCCCGCCGGTCAAGAGGCGCAAGATTGAGGGCAAGCGCGTTACTACACTTGCGGATAGTGATGATGAGATGGAGTAGAGGGGGCAAGAAGGGGTTTGAAGACCTGGCTTTTGTTCCAAACTGACTCGTCGCGGCTTGTGGACCGAAGAGCCCAAGCACATAGGTCGTCAGGGTGAATTTGTTGTATATCACCTCAAGCTGATCGAGGCGGGTGATATTGGAGTTCTCATCGCAGCAGCAGCAGCTTTATATCTCGAAGCCTTGAGTAGCAATCAACCATATGGCGAGTGATTTGAATAGAGTATTGAGCATGGTCCATCGCTGCGGTGTGTTTGTTGTCTTCACTGTTACTCTTTTTTGACTCCTTGGTTGATCGACTGAGGACAAAATCAGCATCTCTGCATTTTGGAGAGGTGGATTATCAATTTCACTTTGTTTCTCGTCTTATCTCTCGCTCGTTTATTCGTGGATTTGCGGAGCGTGAGAAAAACACCTTTTACATTCTGAGACTTGCCCGTATGACGAAAGTAATTTTTCTGTGACTGAAATAGGAGGGGGAATCGAGACTCGAAAAGAGAAGAGATGAGATTGTGGAGGGCTTTGCTTATTTCTTTGTTGTGCTCATTCCGGTGACTGGAATTTCTTACAGCACGTTCCATTACCTTACTAGATCACATCCACGAACTTGCGCTCTTTGAATTGTGATCTACTTGTGCAGATTCTTACAGATGTAGTGTTCGAGGAAGAGAGTAGCGATCCTCCCCATGTGCACAGATATGTCACGCGGATAGGTATAGAAATGCACAGTTCCTTTGGTAAATAGGGAGTGTCCATCGAGAGTCGTCATCTCGTCGGCTCTCTATGGACTTTGCTCCCGTCGAGAAGGAATTGTGCATTTTGATAGCTCCATCGCCGCCTGTGTGTTCCAGGGAGATAGCAGTGATGTGAAGTCAAGGTCAAGGCTTCACCGCCCGGCATCGGAGCCTCGGCCCAATCTAGACCGACTCGACGCTCGTGCGCCAAACATTCGAGGGGCTCCATCATCATTACTAAGTCGGTCCATCGTCCCCTTTACACCATCATCGACGCCTGTTGCGTCGCCATACTGTAAAAATGAAGTCGCCGATACAGTGCGCGTTGCTGCTACTGGCAGTATGTATTTGCGCATGCTCAGCAACACACACATCCAACTGGGCCGTCCTTGTGTCGACCTCCCGCTTCTGGTTCAACTATCGTCATCTCGCAAACACCCTCTCCCTCTACCGTACCGTAAAGCGCCTCGGCATTCCCGACTCTCAGATTATCCTTATGCTTCCTGATGATATGGCCTGCAATCCTCGCAACTCGTTCCCTGGCTCTGTCTTCAATGATAAATCCCGCGACTTGGACCTCTACGATGCTATGGGAAGTGGTATTGAAGTCGACTATAGAGGTTACGAAGTCACGGTCGAGAACTTCATTCGTCTTTTGACGGATAGATGGCCTGAGAGTTGGCCTAGGAGCAAGAGGTTGATGACGGATGACAGAAGCAATATCTTGATCTACATGACTGGACATGGAGGAAATGAGTTCTTGAAGTTCCAGGATGCTGAGGAGATCAGTTCGCATGATTTGGCCGATGCCTTTGAGCAGATGTGGGAGAAGAAGAGGTAAAGACAATCATCTCAAGCTTGTTTATGACGGGAACTGACACAAGCTTGACAGATACAACGAGTTGCTTTTCATGATCGACACTTGCCAGGCAAACACCATGTACGGCCAATTCTACACTCCCAACATCATTGCCACTGGCTCCTCAGCTCTTCACCAATCTTCATATTCGCATCACGCCGATCAGGATGTCGGTGTCGCAGTCATCGATCGCTGGACCTACTACAACCTTGAATTCCTGGAAGAACAAATCGGCTCCACAAGCAGCAATGTCACTCTCGGCCAACTCTTCGACTCCTACGACCCCGTCAAAGTCCATTCTGATGCCGGTATCCGCTACGACTTATTCTCCGGCGGAGAAGCAGAAGCAAGAAACAGAAAGGTGGTCGATTTCTTTGGGAACGTTCAAGGTGTCGAGGTCGACGATACAAAGAGTGGAGAAGATTCTTTGGCAGAGTGGAAAGCTGATTTGCTCGCTTTGAAAGCTTTGATGGAGAAATCGAGGGATTTAATGAAGGATTTGAACAACGTTACTGCTGATGTTGAGTTTGCTGAAGCGACGGTTACGCCATCGCAAGCTGAGGAACATGCTTTTGGGACTGCGAAGTTGCTTGATCAAGCTTCTACGTGGAGTAAGCAGGCTGTTGGTGGTGCAGCTCTTCTTGCCCTCGGCGCCCTCTGGACTCTCAGCTCTGTTTTCGATTGAAGTTGTTCTTCGATATGACAATCAGAAGACATGACGTTTTCATGGCGATTGATTCCTTCGTCATTGCCACAGTGCCTTTGTCGAAAAATCCGCTACACAAACGTCCATGAGAACGCACAGCACTCTCAAGGGCCAAGCAGGAGCCTCCTTCCATTCAGTCCCTCTTGGACCCAAACGTCTGCATAGCCCCATCCACACCACTCATCCATCTAGCAGCCCTCTGCAGTGAAACCGGCAACACACCCAACCACTCAATCAACCAAGCATACACAGGCATACACACCACACCATCCCTGCCCCTTTCAATTGTCTCCACAATTTCTCTCGCCAAATCCCTCGCCTGCACCACCGGTCCGAAGAAGTCGGATGGAGATTTGAGTGTTGAGAACATAGCCGTGCTCAATTGTCCTGGTTTCACCAAGATCATTTTTGTGTGAGCGGCGCCGGGATAGGATGGGTTTGCTGCCATTTGGGAGATTTCGGAGCGCAGGGAAGTGTGGAAGGCTAGTAAGGCGGCTTTGGAAGCGGTATAGCCGGTTAGATGTGAGGCGCCTAGGTGACCGAGTACTGATGAGACTGTAACGATTGTGCCGCCGTTTGAAGAGGCAAGCATAGCAGGCAGGAAAGAGCGACAGGTGTGGAAATGAGACAAGGTGTTGATGGAAAAGCAGCGGGAGATCTGTGAGGCAGAGAGGGAGAGCAGGGGTTTTCCGTTTACGATGCCCGCGTTGTTGATGAGTATTGTGGGTGTACCGACCTTTTGGTTGTATTAGTATAGTTCTTCATGCAAGCATCTTCCCTCTTCTCTTCATGTGGTTTTGAAAGAAATGGAAGTGGACATGAGAAGATGGTGAAATTTTGGAAAAGGAAAGAAGAGACTACATACCTCCTCAACGACCCTCTGATACGCCGTTTCCACAGCATCAGCATCGCCAACATCGACTTTGAACCATTTAATCCCACTCTCTTGCCCATCCCACTCGTCCGGAGCCCTCACATCCCAAACCACCACCTCTGCCCCCTTGAGTTCTAAGATCTTAGCAACCAACCAACCTAATCCTCCTGCTCCTCCAGTGACAACAGCAATCTGCTCACTCCATATAACTTTTCTTGCTGCTCCGTGACCGAAACGTGTGTTTGTGGCAGAAAGGGTATAGAGGAGTGTATACCAGAAGCAGAGGATGGTAGGAGTCAAAGAGAGGGGTTTGGAGAGGGTGAGTAAGCAGAGAGTGTAGCTGGTGAGCAAAGAGTAGATGTAGGATAATGGAGGGAAGAGGAATGAGAGGAGGTGGAGAGTGTAGTCGAGACTGAAAGAGGGGGAGGAGGGGTACGGGGAGAGGGTTAGGATGTAGAGGATGCTGAGGGTGAGGATGGTTGTGTAGAGGGTTGGTGTTAGAGTTTCTGAGAGGGTGGTGGAGAGGTTTTGGAGGAGATCTGGCATCGTGAAGTCTGTGAACAGTCGAGGGTTCAGTGACGCTTGAGATATAATGATTGTTGAGTCGAGTTTTCAAGTGTCGATTAATTGGGTGTGTTTACTTGAATCGGCTGCTGGAACAGATTTGTGTTGATGTCGATTTGTCGATGTTGATGTTGGAGTCTGGTGGTCTGGCTGCGCGCATGGAGGAAGCGCTTGGTGGTCCTCGTGGCTGACTAAGCATATGCGATGGACGAACTTGACCAGAGATTGTTGTCTACTCTTTCTCCGATCTCACTATCGAGCAAACAATCGAAATAGTTGATCTTCAAGTACAAAAACAGGCTGCAGGGCTTGATCATTCATGGGTAATTGAAGGTCATTTGTCTCCGGAAGTATAGCAGCTAAAAGCTCAAGTCTTCAAGCTTCGATTGATTGGATGAAACGGCGAGTTCACGAGACATGCAATGCAGAATAGAAGGGAAACGATGCAAAACACACATGTTATAGTATTAAAACGTCCAACAATCAATTGATCTCCTTCATGAGCTGATATGATGAGATAGACCAGGAAATATTCGAGTTATCCATGACACCCTGACCTCGGGAGTGAAGCTTCGCCGCATTTGGGTATGCCAAGATGGCTTTGTTCTAAGTTCTCGACCTGTAACCAAGAGATGAGGGGTATGTAAAGCCGAGGAAGAGTTTATTATTCCTAGTCGATGAGCAGTCACAGATGTGAGGGGCATATGGAGGAGTTGTTGGGTGTCGGGAGTGCTCAGGAGGTCGAATGGCTCCGCATGCCGGCGAAACGATTGGCGATTGGCCCGAGCCTCGTCCCGCATGAACATGTCATTGTCCTTGACCCCTCCATGC
Source organism: Aureobasidium sp. EXF-3400 (assembly GCA_024195585.1). Taxonomy (NCBI): domain Eukaryota; kingdom Fungi; phylum Ascomycota; class Dothideomycetes; order Dothideales; family Saccotheciaceae; genus Aureobasidium; species Aureobasidium sp. EXF-3400. Next base: position 85,733 of record SWBL01000001.1, read on the forward strand.
CACCAACAACTCTTGTATACGTTTCCCACGTCTACATTCACCACATCGACTCGCTCGAATTCGCATACTACAGCTATACAGCCAGTCCAACCAAGGGATCGAAATTACCAGATTTGCGTCTACCAGATTCATCCGCGCATCGAGCCCGAAACAGCAGTCGCCACTCGCCGTCAAGTCTTTCCACACACCACAAAGCCGCCTTCCTTGCTGTCGCATTAAACAAACACCTCGTTTGATTGACAAGAACCGTCCACCGGTTCTCCTTTCCTCTCCCTCTTCCCAGTCGGCACTGCCACTACACCTTTAAACAAGCCTTGATCCTCTGTGGTCATCGCGAGGTGTCGCAGAGCCAGACCTAATATCCCGGCACATGAGCAGCCATTTGTGGAAGTACTACCTCCAGGATGATGTCGATCGGTTTCGACATGCCCTCGAGACGGCCTCGTACAATGTCCGTCCACACCAGAACAGAGCTCAATCCATGCACGCCTCCGCCGCCGTGAGCTCCAGTCCTGGCACCTTGAGTACTTCACCTACCCTCAATACAAAGGCACGCAAGCCTTCGAACTTTTCGCCACATGCAGGAACCGTGCCTCCACTCACCAAGGCTGACATCAACTGGCGCGACTCGAATGGCATGACTTTGCTTCATCACGCTGCCTCTTCCACAACCGAGAACGCCCTCGAGTTCGCCCAAGCTCTCGTCGAGCATCCCCTGATCGATCTGTACCTACAAGATGCCGAGAATTCGTGGACTGCCCTACATCGCGCCTTCTACTTTGGAAACATCACCATTGCTCGCGCAATTCTCGAGCGGGACTCCTCGGATGCTCTGCGTAGAGGAATAGGAGGAGCCTTGGTCAAGGTGAAGGATCGTGAAGGGCTTGGCCCGTTGGATCTCTACGCTGCAACAATCAAGGATCGCACTCTGCGACCAGAAGGACAGAGACGACCCAGAGCTGCTTCTGATGCTAGCGAAGAGGAGGTTAATATGGATGACGAGCAAGAGATCAGGCAAAGAGTCACTGAGTTTGCGACAAACATCTCTGGTGACGAAGTCTACACTTTTGGAAGCAACAAGAATATTACTCTAGGCTTTGGAGATGAGGATGACCGACAACACCCGGAGCGCATCACGCTCAAACGTCCGGACCATCTCCTGCAACGATTCTACCGCGAACACGTCCGAGACTATGAAAGGACCTGGACGACATTCGATCCTGTTATTACACAGACAGGTCGTTCCGCTCTTCCACGCTCATTACCCGTCGAATCTATGCCTTGGGTTGTCAAGAATCGACCTCTAATCATCCAAGATGTCTTCATGTCCAAACTCTCTACAGCAGTCTTGACTACTGACCCAGAGTCAAATTTGTACATGTGTGGTCACGGACCCGGAGGCCGTCTAGGTACCGGAGACGAACAGTCGCGTTTCAGATTTGTCTGCATCGATGGTGGTGCCTTGTCGCGCAAAAAGATTGCCACTGTTGCGCTAGGTCAAAATCATACCCTGGCTGTTGACGATCGAGGCGAGGTCTTCTCATGGGGCAGTAACGGCTATGGTCAGCTTGGGTACACTTTACCGAAGACTGGATTCAAGGATGAAGATCCCGTGAGCTGCGTACCAGCCCAAATCTTTGGCCCCCTGAAGCGCGAGATTGTGATTGGTGTCGCTGCCTCTCGCATTCACTCAGTCGCATACACTTCCACCTCTCTTTATACCTTTGGCAAGAATGAAGGACAGCTTGGTATTGTCGATTCCGATGCTCGTTCTTTGGAGTACCAAGTCACTCCTCGAAAGGTTGCGGCTTCTCGTTTTGCTGCTCCGATCGTCTCAGTCGCTGCTATCGACCGTGCCACTGTCTGCCTTTTGGAAAACCACGACGTCTGGGTCTTCGCAAACTACGGTTATGCGAAGATACAGTTCCCCCTCGATGGTTCAAGCAGTTTCTTGAAAGACAGCTTCCGCGTAACTCGATATGATGACACTGTCAATCACATCAGCAAAATCACTGCTGGTGGTGACACGATCTGTGCTATGTCAAGTAGTGGTGAGGTCTATACCTTATCCGTCAGCCAACGGCAAGACCAGGGCAATGCATCCACGACGAATCCGACGAAGATCAGAGGTGCACTATCTGCGCCACAAGAGATTTGGTCCCTAAAGAAGAACAACATGGCTGCCCGTGATGTCGGTGTAGACGCTGATGGCTCTATCATCCTGACCACCGAGGAAGGAAGTGTTTGGAAGCGATCAAGAAGAACGAAGATCAAGGATGGAAAGTCGCTGGACACCATCCAGTACAAGCCTAAGGATTACAAATTCTCACGTATTGCTGGTCTCTCTCGCGTTACAGCAGTCAGGTCCTCTGCATATGGTGCCTACGCTGCTGTTCGTAGGGATTGTGATGTCACAAAGACTCAGACACTGGTCGAAGAGCAGAACATCTGGAGCGACTTGTTCCCTCTTCTCTGTTTCCACGACCTGAATGTCCACGAGGATGTTCCTGATAGTGAGAGCGAAGAGCCGCAGCCTCGTTTCTGGCAAGGTCGCAAGAAGCCTGATGAGGTACAACTTCTCCGCAAGCATTTACTTCAGTCGAAGGATATTGAAAAGGATCTTGAGGGACATTTGCGCCTAGCAGCGGATGAAGACTCTAGCGAGTTTGATGCTATCATCGCTTCCAACGTGTCTGAGCTGCGCTTCCCTACCCACCAATTCGTTCTCGCGGGACGAAGCAGGGTGCTCAGAGCAGGCTTACAGACTTTCAGAGATGGTGGTGACTTCAGTGTGCCTGACCTACTCATCTGTGAGCGCGACCCTTCTGGTCGACCTGTCTTGATCTTCCAAGGACTCGATACCCTCACCCTGGTCGACCTCCTGCTTTACTGTTACACAGATTCTATCGTCGACTTTTGGCATCATACTCGAGGCTCCCCCTTGGCTTTCAGGTATCGACAAGTTCGTACTGAGCTGATGAAGGTTGCTGCCAAACTTGAGCTTCTCAAATTGGAGCCTGCAGTGAGACAAATGATCGAGCCTGAGCGTTGCTTGCACATGGATCTTGAGATTGCTACCAGCGATCAGAATTACTTTGCCAATGGCGATATCCGAGTTCAATTGAGCGATGGCGAAGTTCTGGTTCATGTGGCTTTGGTCTGCCAAAGATGTCCATTCTTCGAAGGCATGTTCATGGGACGTGCGGGTGGTCGCTGGCTCGAAGAAAGACGTGGTCTCCTACAAAATGCTTCCGATGCTGTTGACGTGGATCTCCAACATATCGAGTCCAACATTTTCCGCATGGTCCTTCGTCACATCTACGCAGATACTGGTGAAGAGCTTTTTGATGATATCGTCAGTGCTGATCTTGATGAATTCCTCGACGTCGTCATGGAAGTCATGGCGGTTGCAAACGAGCTTATGCTGGATCGTCTATCTCAAGTCTGTCAAAGAGTTGTGGGTCAACACGTCACGACTCGCAATGTTTGTGGTCTACTTAACGCCATCGCTCCCAGCTCTGTCACAGAGTTCAAAGATGCAAGTCTCGAGTACTTGTGTCTGAGCTTGGAAGCTATGTTGCAAGGCGGACTGCTGGATGAGCTCGAAGAAGATCTACTATTAGAATTGGACGACATTGTCCGTGCCAACCAGCTTGCTCTGATGCCATTTGCTAAGAGTGGCCGTGCTGAGGCTCTGCTTCATGAACGTCATCCAGAACTCGCTGGGTTGATTGACCGTGATCGTCGCATCAAGCTTGATTCGATCATGCTGCACTCCAAGTACCAGGATCTTGATGGATGGGGTCCGAACTCCTTCAGAGGTGGTAGCCTGGACGACGGTGCATATGCGAAGCAGAAGGCACGGAGGAAGTCTCGAGACGCGCAGTCATCTGCGATTGATTCTACTCCCAGAACGAAAGCCGCTATGCCTTTCCTAGGCACAAGCATAGAGGAGAGCTCACCACTGGATCTTGGAGCACGGCCGAGGGGTGGCGAGTCGGAGTTTGAAAAGGTACTACGTAGAGATACTGCTGTTGGTACTCCAACTGATTCCTCGCTCGATGATCGAGGAAAGTCAATCATGCCTCATGCTGGAACGCCAAAGCAAGGCGGCGCCATCCCGGGTATGATGCCTGCTACTCCCGCAAGCTCCTCAAGTGTACCTTGGGCAGCGACTCCGTCCCCAGGTGCCAAGCTGGAGATGAGGGATATCATGGCGCAAGCATCTTCGAGTCGTGTGTCCAACCTCTCGTTGGGCATCGCAGCCAGTAGAGAGAAGGCGTCTGAGGATGCCTCGGCTGCAAGATCTGCTGCAAAGATGTCGCAGAAAGAACGCAAGAGGATGCAACAAGCACAGCAATCTGCAGTCGTTGAGATAGAAGAGAAGATTGCAGCCAAGGTGGCATCACCATGGCAGGTCGTTTCTGGCCAGAAGATACCTTCTCTCAAGGATGTGATCGGTGACAAGCCACCATCACCTGGTCCATCGAGCAGACCTCAACCTGTGACTCGTACGAGCACCACACCTCAATTGACCATGCGTCAGACGATTGCCAATCCAAAGCCCTCGCCTAAACCTCCTGCCGCTTTTGCTGCCTCACCAAAGAGTCTAGGTCCTGGTTCGCCCATTACATCTGGTCATCCATCTCCAAGACTTGGTCCTCAGCGCGCCCCTCCAAGCCAAGCTGGAGTCAAATCGCCAGCACCAGCATCACCGCGCATTCCAGCACAAGCCGGTCCTTCTCTACCTGTTCGACCCGCACCAGCACCCCGCCAATCTCAACCACAATCTCAACGGAAGCCCTCACAACAAACCGCAGCATCAACACTTGCACCTCCACCCCCACCAGACCTCTCATCGCAATCGTTCCCCTCCATACAATCGATCGTTCACAATCCTCGCGCTGCAGAACCTGCTCTTCAACTTTCTCTACAGGAAATTCTGGAGCAGCAACAGTATGAGAAGGATATCATCAAAGAAGCTGCTGCAGCAAGGAGTATGCAGGAGATCCAGGCTGAGCAGGAGTTCCAGGAATGGTGGGATAAGGAGGCTGCCAGGATGAGGGAGGATGAAGAGTTTGCTCGTCTCATCGCGGAAGGCAAGACGCCTGAACAAGCTGGTGCGGCAAAGAAGAAGGGTGGAAGGAGGGGTGGAAAACCACAGGAGAAGAAAAAAGATGGCGTGACTGCGCAGGTTACACCACAAGGACAAACTTCAGGGCAGCAAGTCCAAGGTCAACCACCTAAGTCTAGAGGAGGTAGAGGTAGGGGCAGAGGTGGTGCTTCTGTTGCCATGACTCCCGCTGCTGGAGGCAGTAAGGCTTGATTGCTTATCACTCTTACACTTCGTACATAGATACATATAAATCTCTACATTTTATCTACACTCTCAACTCTAGACCAATTGACCTTGATATCCACATCCAGTAGTCGCATTCGTGGTACATCAACCACTTGTTGATCAACAAGGAACAAATTGTTATGTATAACTCTATACTCCGAATTCACGGTTTAAAGAACCAGACTTCGATATCCTAGTGCGTGAAAGGTTCGAACTATAAGACTTGAATTTGCTATGATATAGAGTTGTGTTTAGAAACTTGCATCGAATCTCGCTCAATCCTCTCATTCCTCCATCTTCAACTGCTCGATATTTCTTGTTTGATCGGGAAGGAATTTGGTTTAGTGGACACTAGGACTAATCATAACCATGGGAATAAAATGAATTCTTACTGACCTTACTAAATCAACTAGAAAACAAAGAAACGCATACGTGTAAGAATGCAAGAGAGAACTCAGGAGACAGAGAGGAGTTAAAAAGGTTATTCGAAGCTAGCTAGCATGGTTTTTCTTAAAGTCTTTATACGAGCAAAAGACGTGAGGACGTAAATTGAAAGCTTAGAAATCTATGTCTAGTACTGTCAGTTATCTCCTGCTTGCAACCCTTCCTCTCGGACAGAGTGTATCTCTAGGCTCATTAGTGTATAATAGCATGTCATCTTATAGCCCTAATTCTACACTTCGCCATTGAGAAACGGTATTTACATGTCAGTAACGATAGGAAACCCATCTTTCGCTCGAAACATGCTCTATTAAGGATCTCTAATCCTAAACTAGCAGAAGATCTAATGGTCTTGAGAGATAAACATTAAAATAAACATATCAGAAAATTGAGATACGATTTAGTATCATTTCCATCAGCAATGAGCATCGAAGAGCCGGATATAGTAGCAGGAGGTTCTTACGCGTTGCTATCGTTGCATAAACTTGCGAATATACCCTCACAACTCCACTATAATCTTCGACCACATTAGAGTAATTCTATACTTAGAGGGTTTGCTTCATTCCGGGCCGAGTTCGAGGAAATTATGTTTATGGACAGAAGAAGCATTTGCAATCAGATCTGTTTGGCCGTTTGCGTGATAGAGATACCTGTAACTATACGCCAACCGCATGAGTAAAGAAAACAACACCTACGAGAATTATGTATACGAGAAGCGAGAAGAAATTTGGAGAAGCAGAAAACGAAAAACATCGAAGTTCTTGTCCTAGCTTTATAGTCCATTCCTGGTGTAGAGAGATGTCAAGATCATCTTTCCCATTTCTGATACTCTCGTCAGCGACGAGTTGAACAAGTGATTCTCATTGTTTTGTCACACGCTATGAAGCTGTTACAAAAGGCACGCCAGATGAAAGAGAAAATATCACGACTTGAGATCTACGCATAGAAACCAAGATTGTATCCAAGCCGAGACGCATCCTCTGGGATAAACAGCTCTCCCCCGACACTGGAGAAACACCGCAACCAGCTATAGAAATGCACAATACTTTGCAGAAACAGACACTATCCACAGAGAGAGGTCAATATATCATGTTTCCTTGGTCACACTTGATCTCATGAGGACTTTCTGCATTTAGATAGTGTCCAATTCACCCTTTATTGTCATCGGAGAGAGAAGAACAGAGATTTGAGTCATTACAGAGGACGATGTGAGATACCGGCGACGATACACCATTACGCTTCGACCTCCCCACTCATAGCAATTTCTTGATCTCTTCTCCAATCAGCTAACCACTTCAGCCTTGCTTCCACACTGCCTTTGCCATGTTTGCTTTCCAGCTTCCTCATAGCTCTCGCATCTGAACCCTCAGCAATTTTATCATCTTCTTCTGTCCATACACCTGCAACATCCAGTCTCTCGCCCTTAGCTGCCAACACCAGAGCAGCAAGCTTGGGGTTGAAAGAAGTAGTGTGCAGAGCAGCTATTACGGTGTCTTCAGCGTGCCCTGAGGCAACTTGAGAATCAATCCATGGCCAAAACTCATCCTCAGATAAGATTTGGGAATCTGTTTGTGCCGTGGTATAGCTGACTTCGTGTGCAGGTGAGAGGGCATCAGGTGGCAGAGGTATGTCAGCGTCAAACGGTTGGGTTTCGGCTTCGTAGATTACCTGAGTGGATAGGCGTTGAGGGCGCTGGGATTGAGAAGGTGCAGAAGAGGCTTCCCAGGCTTGGGTCGGAGGAACGTCGAGGTGGATATTGGTGCTGTTGGTGTCGAATTCGGCAGAAGATTGGTAGGATGGGTTGTCGAGTTCTGGGTCGATTTCTAGGAGGGCTGGGTCGTACTCATGCTCGTGTTGCTCATTGGTCATTGGAAGGTCTTCGTCGTTGTCGTCATCAATCTCATCGTCTTGGTCGATCTGAGTGTCATGCATCTCGATTGTCTCCAGGACCTTATCTTTCATGCTTGGAGGTAGCATGTTTGCAAGATAATTGGCAAAGTCGGCTTGATCATCGTTCTCGTCATCTTCTTTAATGTCTACTGCCCTTTTGTCATTGGACAGACCGTTCTCTGCTTGGATACGTGCAAGATTGGCTCTGGTCAACTGATGGCGATCGTCCTTGTCTTCCTCCATTTCGCGTCGCAGTTGTCCTGCCGCCTGATCCCTAGACACCTCTTCTTCTTCGTCAGAGTGATGACTTAGTGACGGCGCCTCTTTGCTGGAAATGCTGACTATCTCGTCATGTGAAACGGGGACCGGAGCAAGGGGTGGTGTTGCCGTACGCTGGCGTTTCGGGGCCGATCCTTCTACCGCGGGATTCTGGCGTGTTTGCAGCTTCCGCTTGGCAGATCCTAGTGAAGTGTTCTGCTCAGTATCTTCGGCCTGATTCACTACATCATCCATCTTTTCTGATTGCACCTCAGGCGCTTTCTTGTATGGCAAGATGTCAATAGGTTGACCCTGATTCCTCCAGAATTCCACCCATTGTCCACCACTTTGTGACTCTGGCCGCTCAGCATCAGCTTCTCTTCCCAAAACAACTGGCAGAACGCGGCGCTCATAGAAAGATCGCCACTCAACAGCAGCGTGGGTCTCTCTGAACTCCGCCCAGTTGATCCATGATTCCTGGTAGCGACCCACGATCACATTTTGAATGTCAAGAGCCATACCCAGCAGATCGTTATAATCATCTTCGGTGAAGGCCGAATCGTCGTGTGCTTGAGGCACGAGAGGTGGACAAGGTTGCTTAAGCTGTGGTTGAGCGGACGTTTGTTGCGACATGACAGGCGAGCTCAAATTACGGCTCCTAGCCACTGGAGTGTTGGCCTGATTCTTCGATGTTGCAGCTGGGCGCGATACAGTCGCAGTGTCTGCAGCAAGCTTATCACGCGTCGCAGTGAGATCTGGCGCTGCGATCTCCGAGGTACTTTGTGGTGTCCTGTCTTTTGAGTTTGTAGCAAGTGTCGGCGCAGCTGATCTTGGGGTGGCTTTGCTCGAGCTCTGCGCAGACGCTGATGCTCCTGGAGGGACTCTGAATCCCGGACGCTTCACTGTCGTTTTGCTAATCTTAAGTGAAGGGGACTGTCGGGCGGGAGTGACATCTTCCTCAACGGCGCCAATGTCCTCCTCCTCCAGAGGTACGGCATCCTCGTCTTCGTCGACCGGCTCTCTGCAAGAAAGATGTCTAAGCCAACGGTCTCTCCAAGAGTGATATGAGTGACGTGGATTTCTCTCTGCAAGCTCTTGATAGATGGCATTACCACCTAGTTTAGCCCCTTGCTTTGCTTTCTTGGTCACCCATGCTTCCAACTCTTGATCGTCTTCCTCAGTGAAGGCGACATGCCCACGAGAATGTGGGGTTGATGAGATGGGCGAGCGGGCTGTGGATCGAGGCAGAGCGGGGGATGGTAGGTCGGTAACGGCAGTATCGAAAGGAGGTAGGCTCGCGTCGGGGTAAGTCTCCCATCCAGTAGGAGGTCTCGTTGAGAGGACCTTCACGTAGCGGTCTCGCCATGAATGGAAGGTGTGTCTCGGGTTGTGTGCAGCAAGAGTTTGGTAGAGTGTGTTGCCCTGGATAGCATAGCCCTGCTCATTGGCCGTATGGACCAATTTGTACAGCAGCTTGTCATCGTCGTCGGTAAATGGGGTCCTTGTCGACTTCTTGGATGGCCCTGTAGTGGTAGCGGGGTTTGCGGATTTACGACGGTTGGCGTGGAAGGGCTCTTCGTCAGGTATGTCTCCTTGCTTGATGGCCTCTTCAATGAATTTATAGCTTAGTGATCCAACTGGAGCATCATGTCGCATGTGGTCAGCGATCAAAAAGTCGGCCTGAGCCTCGAGTTTCACCACCCTGCCGCCATTGTTCTCAACCAGCGACACGTAATGGGAGCGTTGCGGCACGCGTTGTACGATGAAGAACTTCTTATCAGCGAACACACCACCGTTGACACCAACCGAATCGGCCATGTTGGAATATACAATGGCCGGCGGCATCTTGAATGTTCATAATCAAGTGAAAGTGTGCAATTCTGGGTGGTCGCTGCCTTGGGCGGATGACGCGACTGCACGCGACGGCACGCGATGCCGAGACTTTCCCTTTTCGGCTGCTTGCACCATCATCTCCATGTGCAAAACCATGCATACCACTATCTGTAGAAATGCACAGTTCCTATGAACAGCAGGAAGCCTCCACTGAGAGCCCTTGATTTCTCCCATCTCCTTGGACACTGTCCTGTTCTCCAAAACACTGTGCATTTTGATAGCTCCATCACCACCCAAGTGAGCTCTGAGAGACTGCTGAGAGTCAGTCGTGCGGTCCTCTATCTACTCTGTTCACTCCAAATGGCCACTTATAGTGAATGAGTATCACTGGAAATTGCGATTGCCTTGCGCAATCGAGGTTTGGAACCTCAGGTGAAGTCCTCAATCTGTTGGGTGTGCAATAAGAACCGAAATATGAATCCTGCCATAACATCTCGCACGCGGCGTGAAGTTGTGAAGAGAGTCTGTCGGCAGTCGTAATATCTGAAGTTTCCATGCTGATTGGAAGGTCTATAGTCAAAACAACTGCATTCATGTCGAAGGGCAAGCTTAAGTAGAGGTAGCTGTGGTCATATATTGGGTGACTCCAGCCGGACGACGCGACGGCACGCGAGCCGAAAGTTTCCAGTTTCGGCCGGATGACGTGCCAATTGTGCCTTCTTGCACTTCACATGGCAGTAAACTCTCCCATGTCTTCAAGATGAGACAGAGTCGCTCCATGTCATGATCGCCTTTCGCAATACCATCATTTTGGTGGTCGTCATCTCATTGTTTACCTTCATAGCTCTCTTCGGTCGACTCCCAGCTCTTCGCAAGACACCGATTGGCTTCAGTCACAGGCTTCTGTGCATTTATATCCCAAATGGCTTCCGACGAGTCGATACACGCTATACTGGCGGCCGTATGAACGCTGGCATTGCACGACTGACCAACTACCTCTTCCACCAGAAAAACCCTCTCGTCTTACTGCTGTTCCTCGTCCTCTTGACCGGCAGTGCAACCCTCTTCCTCCGTGCCGCCCTCGCCCATCTGGACACCACTCAGATTATACCGATACCCTTTGTTTTACTGGCTCCCTACACCTTCACCTACCTCTGCGTCACTAGCAAGACCGACTACCTCAATCCCGTCAATCATGCATCCGCAATGCGACAGTACCCCTACGATCATATACTCTTCCGACCCGAGAACCTCTGCCGTACCTGCAACTTTGCGAAACCTGCAAGAAGTAAACACTGCTCTCTATGTGGTGTATGTGTCGCAAGATGCGATCACCATTGCGCATGGATAAACAACTGCGTTGGAAGGCACAATTACCGCTATTTCTTGCTCTTGCTCTTCAGCATTGGCATCGTCGAACTCTATGGCGCATACCTGTCCTGGGCAGTCCTGTCTCCACACCTTCATCTTGGTCACTCAAGCTATGGATGGTTTGAAAAACCATATTGGGCAGAGTTGGGCAATGCCTTTGTATTTGCTATGAGCATTGGTGGCATCAGTGTCGCAGGCGTTGGTCTCCTCGCTATCACCACTATGCCGCTACCATTCGCGCTCTTTGGATACCATCTATACCTCATCTGGGCAGGCATGACGACGAACGAAAGCGCCAAGTGGGCTGATTGGAGAGACGACATGACTGACGGTGTCGCATGGATCGGGAAGCGCAGTGTGGTGGAAGCCCACAACAAGGAACGGAAGGCACGTCAACTGCGGAATCGTAACAGAATGGGCGGACAGGTAGAGGACTCTGAAGAACCTGAAGAGGAATATGTGCCTTGGCCCAAGCATAGCGATCAGATTCTTGTCAGCACGACAGACGGAAAGGCTCCTACAGGACAAGAACAACTGTGGGAAAGATGTACAAGTCTGGATATGGTGGACAACATCTACGACCTCGGCTTCTGGCACAATTTTGTCGCAGTCATGACTGGAAGTTAAAAGCGACCTTATTTATGACCTATTCATTCGTCACGCATTGCTCCCTTTCTACGTTTTTGCAAACCGTGAGTTCCTTCAAAAAGTCTCTTCCAGAACAGTGTGTGAGTCATGGAATCACGAAATCATCTGCAGAACAAAAGACTGTTGAACACTGGAAGCCACGGTCCTCAAAGCTGTTCTCGGAAACACGTTGATCCTTGCAATCTGTTTGTGCCAGTGTCTGGCGCCCCGAAAGAAACGGAAAGCTCGGTTAGAAGATCATCGCTGCTAAACCCAACAAACTAACGTGCCATCACCTTTGTCAGCTGACATAAACATCAACCTCCGTTCTCAACCTCCACTCAAAGCTTCCACGCCAAATACAAGGAGCAGATTCACAAACATCTCTCAAGCAGAATCATGCTTTAAGCGAATATCGCAGAGGTTGCATGCTTGTGGAAGCTTCGAGTTTGCTGTCAAGCTGGAAAGTCGTGGAAGACCTTGGCTTTGTTCCTACTGCACATATATGCTCGTCGCTCTGTCCGACTTGACTTTCTGATCATTCCATCTTTCCAGCATCATTGTCTGTGTTCTCTGGATGGTGATCCCTACTTTCTTATATATCTTCTGCTGGGTCCTACCACCGACGATGTCATGCAGCAACCAGTCTGCTGCTGTATATTCCGGAATCCATTTCTTCGGCACCACCACAGAGATGCAAGATGATTTTGATCTCTGCTCCTCTTCCATCAGAAATTGATCGTCATCATCTGTCGCTACAAACACCACAGCAGCTCCTTAGCTTGACAAGTCATGACATCCTTGACTTCGACACAACTATATTTCACTCAAGCAGAGTCCGGAATGCCAGGGAGTCTATACTATTTCTCGACTGTTCACGACGTCGACGACTGTACCTCAACACGAAGGTGACGTGTTTCTCCTGGAAGAATTGTCCACACAACGAGCATCAAGATCAGTCAGATCGCGGTGTGGACGTTTGAGTGGATGCATGATGAAGATAACCGACCTGTCATCTTTCGAGCTCGCTGCTCATCGCTGTCTTCCTCTTACTCAGCCAAACACGTGTTGTGAAGCATCAGGAATCCAAGATCGCTCTCCACCAATCTTCTCGATCATCGATGTCTTCTGTTCCACCATGTCTTCCAATTCATGATGATATATATCAGTACTTTCTCCAACTCCGCCGCAGAGCTTCTGCCAAGGACATCATCACCCAGTCATACGGTGCGACGCCGACTTACAACTCTACCCTGACTAAAGTAATCAGTGTCAAGGTCGACGATCCTGTCGTCTTCTTCCCTACTGCGATTGACATGATGAAAGGCAAAGTGGAGAAGCTGGAAGACGACCACCAGCAGACGAAGCAGGAGGAGGAAGTTGAAGAGAAAGCCAGCAAGAAGTGTGAGGTCTTGGAGGTGATGTTCAAAGATGAGCTTCTGAGTGTAAGCTCAGAAAGACGCGCAACAGAGCATCGTCATCATTGCCGCCTCAAGCCTGCGCTTTTGCAGTATTAGACTGTGCGAGTTCAACGACTACTCCTTCTTTCCCTAACTGATTTCTAGTCAGTCTTCGAGACTGCTCACAGGTGAAAGAAAAGTGGTCGACTCTGACCCCCGAAGAGAAGATGGCCACACTGGACGCTCGCAACAAGAAACTTGCCCCCAGAACCGAAGATCAGACCAGTACCGGTCCCGAACCTGGCCTAATCCACGAAGATGACCGTGAACTCTTCGAAATGCTGGACAAGCGTATGGCTGCCTATAGCTGAGACTGGTGCTGTCATTCAGGCTGACTGGTCGAATATGACCATCGAAGAGAAACTGGCCATGATGGACGCCAGAAACAAGGCCTTCGCCTTCAGAACCGAAGATCAGCAGTGCCGCTCCCGAACTTGGCCTGATCTACGAAGACGACCGTGAACTTTTTGAAATTCTGGAAAAGCGCATGGCTGCGCTCAGACTGGAATTTGAGGCCCTCAAGAAAGGATTACATAAGATGCAGGACGGTTCCGGTGATGGCTGCTCTCAGAGATTATTCTCGAATCTCAAGTGACACAAAGTCATTCTTTTAGGTCTTAATCTCTGATCATCTCACCGTCTGTGTACTGTCGCCAAGATCTCATCAATGAGGGTGTGATGCTTCATATATATATCTTGTTGGCCCTGAAGACCAACGACCCCCGACGACAATAACGACATAATGGGCATCTTGAACATCTTCTCCGAAGTTCACTCCTTGAAGATCCTGAACTGCGCACTCATCAATCTTCAACTGCCCTTTTGGTTCAACAACCTTCATCTTCGTGAGCTTACTCTCTGGAATGTGGGTTTGTACGGTGTATACCGTGCCTTCAATCCGACAACCGTTCTTCAATACACCATAGATGGGACGCCACGATGATATACATCGCTTCCAACACGAGTCTGCAGTCTTTATGGGCTGGTCACCTTCCAGACAGCAATGGTCCGATCCTCTAAACTCAGCCCTGGACTTTTAAAGCCACTCCAGAGCGTTCAGTCAGTCAAGCAATCTCTATCAACCATCGTGTTTGTGTGTCAAGGGCTTCCGTGCGACTTCTTACGCAGGATATGGGCGTCTTTGGCCACAGTTCAGCCAGTAACCTGTCGCGATTGTCTCGCGGTCTCGCTTTCGCCCAAAACTACTTCTATCTTTTTTCGAAGCACGGCAAGAATTAGAGGGCCCATGCTACTTCATATGCGCATCCAGAAGCGTAGCAAGGATATAGTTCTCGACTATGGCGACGCCTCCGCCCCAGAGCAAATATCTCGCAGCTGCTGGATGCCTATGAGGCTCACACCCAGCCCCCCGAACTCATCGAGCGTTACCTTCTTGCAGACCTTCTCGCGGACCTGTAGAAATTGCTTCTACAGTCAGCATCCCTCGACGATCCAAATGACACATTGAACATGGTCAAGGTGCTTCGTAAGCATCTCAAGTCCCAGTCTAATCATAACACGACCCTTTAGCCTATTGTCGCTCCTTGGATCTTCTCGTTCCCGACTGCCAAAGTAAGGACAACCTAGTACTGCACTCTTTTCCGACGAGCTATGTCGGATAAGATTCGCAAGAGCTAGGGCTAATACTGCCGATAGCCTGAACAGCTATCTGTTTGAGATCTAGTATATGCCCGGCTGGGAGATATTGACTCGTGCACCTGACAGTCGCTTGGAGAAGGCAGCCAAGATCAAGAAGATGCAGAAAGCCGCTGCTCAGACCAAAGCCAACTCCGGATCCGGAAAGAGCCTGAACCCCATGCAGAACAAACACAATCTAACGATACGGCCGACATCCTCAACAGCTACTTGTCAAAGATTGTATTCGTGCAGCCGATAGCGTTTCACGTCTGAGTCTCACGCACGGCACCTGCTTCAGGCTTACTGCGGCCAAAGAGAGGGCATGGTCACGTTACTCAAAAACCTGATGGAAGTCTACGACAATTCCCTGCGAACACTGGCTTCCATCGGCCATATTCAAAGACCAAAAGCAATCTGCTCTCAGAAGCCCTACACTTTCAGAGCTCTGACATCTTGCTCGCCTTTCTGGCCAAGAATCTAGAGGCTCGCCAACATCTTGGCCTCGTCGATGTCGGTCTGACTCCTGAACTCCTTGCGCTGGATATTTACGCTCTACGAACCCTCGTCGAGCTGGATCTGAATATATCTTACTCGCTTTCTTGGCCAAGTCATCAGAGACACGCAAACACCTCCGTCATGTCGACCTGCGACGGGTTGCGGGCCGTCAGGGGCTCGAAGGATACGCCCTCCAAGCTCTTTTAGAGCTGACCCTCGACACCTTGACACTCCGCTGTGATCAATGCATGGCCAAAAAGAGAACTGGACTAAGTCCGCCAAGATGGGCATTCTGCTCGGAACATGGGTGTCAAGAAGGTCGCCCTTGCTCCAGCGAAAGCTCTGTACACGTCTCCCGCCGCAAGCTGTCTGGAAGCCAATATGGATCATTATGTCAGAAGACCGCAATCCAGCTGCAATTTCAACCATATCAGTGCGATGCTATCCCTGATGCCTAATTTGATACCCGAGTCACAAGGCCTCTATCCAGTAGGTCGAGAATGGACTCTCTGGGACGGGAAGAGAAAGAGGCGCTCGAGGTTGTGATCTAGGACCCTCTATGTCGTCGACATCAGGGTCTGGTTTGTTATAATTGCATCGGCTGCTGTGCGGGTTGTCCTTGGGTTGGTGGACAGCGCATTGTCAAGTGCAGCGTCTTCCGCTCCCAGATAACCTCGCTCAACCGATTCCAGCACGAACTCGTGTACCACAGGAAAAGCGGCTCGAACAAGAACAGCTTCTGCCAGACCACTACAGAACGTTCATGTCCCCCTCTCATTGCCCTCACCCACTGCTTTCTTTCTCCTGCATCAGAGGAGCTGTTGATTCGGTCGAGGCTGAGCACAACGGTTTACAACAAGCTCGAAGCAGCCAAGAAAACTCTACAAAGCGCTGATCCTCACTAGACTACAATATGGCTGGTATAATCACTGATTTCACGAGTAAGGCCGAGCGTGAGTCCGTCACTAATGACGACTTGCACGCACTTGCCGGCATCCTTCCCCAGAGAGATCACAATGCTCGCCAAATCGTCGGTGGTATCGTCGCCCTCCATAAGGCGATCAACATATCCCGCCCCATCGTCCTCAGAATCAAGAACAACTCGATCAGCGTTACCTTACCTGCCCGTAACATGATGGGACAACCTTTGGTCATCAACGACCACATCACCGCCATGAGCAATCTCGTGAGGCGAAGATTGATCTTACTGGTTCCGGCGCGAAGGAACTGAGAGAGCTTGTCAAGGACTGCGAACTCCTAGTTCAATCTGTTCCGTTGTACATCGACAATTAAGCAACCATTGACCTCACCAAGAACCCTGATTTTCACTCTCGCACAAAACATATCAACAGAAAGTATCATGTCTCTTATCTCTACCACTCGTAGCCACGTCTCTTGTGGCTCTTCTCGCCGATGGCGAGATACGCCCGCTCCAGATTATACTCCTGTCCCTCTCATCCTCGTCGCTCACTGCTAAATCACTTGTGGCTCTTCTTCAGGATACCGAAGGTTTGTTCAAAGTTCTGGAGAAAACCCAACTTGCTGTCTATCAAAAATTTGAAGGAACCATCAAGACCCAACATGCTGTCTACCAGAAGGTCGACAGTACCAAGGAAACGCACTTGAAAAGCTGTACTAGTGACATTTTCACAAGACGTCTAGGCTGAGGTGCAAAAGACGGAGGGAGACTTAGTGAAGCTCGACAATCTCATCGAAGAGTGCGACACTCTGATAAATCCATGAGTAACATGTTAAAATACTTGGTTTCTCCAAGAAAATGACAATACATAGGCAAGATACTTTCTGTCGCACCTCTTACATACGAATCTCCACTGTTACCAAAAAAACACACCCCCTTGGACACTTTGGAGGTCGATAACATCCCCGCTTCCTTAGATATGCACCCTATCTTCGTACTCACATATGGTGACTCCCGCTTCCTTTGATCGACCTGTTCGCAAGTACACAGAGGGAGAAGACCAACGATGGAGCCAAAAAGGGTAGAGCAAAGCATATAGCACAGCTCATATGCGCCTGGAGTCTAGCAGATAACAGTGGGAAGAATTATCTCCAACAACTCCGCGACCAGAGCTCGCCAATCGAATTATCATCGACTTTAGGGTGTACACACCACTATCCACAGCAAACTCGGAGGTAAAGACCGGCTAGAAGGAAGGCTCAACAAGTTTAGAGAAGAGCAAGAGACTGATTCCAGGCCGTTTGTGGTCACCCTGCTATGGTATCATACCATTGAAGATCCCGGGCCCGCTCTGATTCACTCGATAGCGTTCCTGTGTCACCTTATCACGTCCCCTACAGCGAGCAATCGACCCCTATCGTCTCTTACCCAGCAGTTGGAGAAGCAGCAGTCGTGTCTACCACCGAGACCGACGGTTATCGATCTGTTGAGCGATATTTCAACACACAGCCGTGTTTCACTTTGCCGATATATATATGCACACAGACGACTATCAGAACTAGAAGAGGGTGAAGAAGACCCTGTCCCAGCGAAGCACGTGGTGTGCCGTCTTCACATGTACTTCTTGATGGCTGATAACAACAACACCCCAACCTGACGTTGCAGAGAGTATCTGGCCCGTGGTACTACTCAGGACTCGTCCTGTTGACCGTGCATCCATTTAGACGAACATCATGATTCAACATGACAAGCAACAACGACATTACTCGCATCTGGCGGTGTAGACAATGCCTTTCACACGACAGTACCGTCGACTTCACGAGTGCATCGCATATAAAGTGACACCTTGCAGTGCACGGCTACGGCCCCTGGAGGTACACTGGCTGCAATCGGTCGCCGCAGGTACGTCCCTCAGATTGCGTGTTCTTCAAAATCTTCTAAACCTTGTGTAGAGAAGCCATAACTGCACATCATCGCACTTCTAGCGAGATCGGACCAGATGCGGGTGCGTTTAACGACCCAGCTTTAAGTGGTCGCATCGATCTTGAAGCACAAGCTTGTCGCACACCTTATAGTGCCCCTTGGACTGGTTCTAGTACCGTCCCTCCTCCGGACGCCACTGTTCTCGCCGTAGCCTGAGTCGCTACCTCTCAACACGCTCCTAGAGAGGCCGCTACCATTCCTATGCCCCTGAGATTGATCATCGTAGAGGCGGTCAACGCCATAATGCCAATGGTAAACAAACCACCTAGGTCAGATGCAGGACCAAGAACCCCAACCAGACATTGAGGGCCGGAGCGCTTTCGCTTCGATTTGTGTGATGGCGGCTACTAAGAATAGGTGCCTCACACTTTTAGCCAGGATCGACGAGATGTCGTCGTCGTCAGGCTGAGGTTTGAGCTGCATATGCATGACGCTAGAGAAAGGAACATGGCTTGCATATCGGCTAGCTGCATCTACCATGCATCATATAAGCCTTGCGGGGGCGGGACAGGCTGGAAACTGGAGCGTGGTCGGATCTATGCACTACTCATATGAGTACCTCTTCAAGCGCCATCATTATTGCTCGCAATATGAATTCAAACGAGCCTAATCCTGCAGGAATAGGCGGCATCATCTGGAATTGACACTGCCTCGACAGTTCACCGAGTCCCACGCAATGATAGGACTCTGTATACTTCGCCTGCATGAAAGACTCGCAAACCAGGCTACCCTCAGAGCTGACTTGGAGAATCGTGTACTGTTTGTCGAAGCCGCTGCTTCCAATGGGGCACTACATGGCAAGCTAGCCTTGTGGCGTCGTGAACATGTATGTCGGCTTCACAAAGAAGGATCAGACCTTGTCAGCCTTGTGGGCTGAGCAAAAGCAACGCTCCCCCGTGCTTGACCCGTGGGTGTTCCTGCTACGTACGAATCTATATCCATCGGGGCTGTGCGATCAAGCCGCGATCTAGATCGACCATCGGGTCTGAGGATCTCGGCGAAAGATTGGCTCCAAGACTGGTTCGAAGTCGTCCGGCGAAGCCCTTTGGCGAATGCTGTACTTATATTGGGACACCCTGAGGTTCGCAATACAAATATTGTAGCCTCTCATCGCTTGTTTTCCAACAGACAAGATCACACTACACTCATCTCACGTTGTCAGATACATCTCAAGCGGTTTCAAATATCAACATTGCCAAATCGTCTACCAATTTCAATGATGTTTCGCCTACAGCACTGTTTGGGGATCATAGGGTTGCTCAAAACGGCCGTCGCAGTGTGCATGCTTCCTGGAGTAACCGGCGATCTCGGCACGCTTCCTTCCGATTTCGACTCTCCCAAACTATGCGTCCCTCAAGGCGAGGGATACTGGACTTTCGCCCTGTATGTCGTTGCCGTTGACGTTCCGGCTCCACAGCGTGGAGTTGGTCTTGAAGGCTTCGCCTCAGGCTCTCAATATCTTATCTACGACAACACCTGTACTTTGAAAGGCGTATGGGACACCAGTGCCGACAAATGTGGCGGTCCGTACACAATCGAAGCGAACTTTCTGAAGGATGTTTTGACTATCAGATACCAAACTGCTGCTATCGGGTCTCCATACTTTGATTTCGTCTACGGGAACGGCGAATTCAGTATCGGCAACAACCACTGTGGATGCCAAGATATGTCAGTTGGGTTGACTGCTCAAGCGGGGTGCAAGTGTGCATTCCCGGTAGATGGCATTCTCTGAGACCGTCTAGCGATACTTTGTCCTTTGTCTCAAATATTTTTGCAGTACTTTCTTTCCTTGCTAGTCTTTGTTTCTGCTGTCTACGTATTACGTTAGTGAACAAGAAAATCAACTGCTCTCTTAACATTCGACGAGAACGAACCTTTTTCGGTCTTGTTCAGGGATCCATTAATATTTTCCAGGGCTTCGAGGGATCTTGAATGATCACCAGGACCTGAGAGTGTCCACTACCGGATATAGGTGTTACTTTCACCTATATACGTATAATTTCCGCAAAACCTGCGAGCAGTCTGCTAGTAGTTTGCAAGGAGGAGAACTAGCAGGACTAGGAGCCGCGTCTGATACTCGGATGTACCGCCTGCGAGGCCAAAAAAAGCACTCATCGAAGATTTAGAAGCACAACTTTGGTCGCGCTTCCCTCACTCTCTTCCTTTGATACAACCACCCGTCATCCCAGCAGCAACAGCCTTGGCATACACAATTCTTTGTTCATCCAACAAAATCGACTTTCTAATCGTGCAATGGGTACACGCCAGCAGATACTCTGTTGGGTGCACCCATCATCAAGCCTTTAGCAGTGACAGCCTTCGCAAACACAACTTTTTATTCATCTAACAAAATGGCTCCTCAATTGCGTAACGGGCGTACGCCAGCAGACACTCTGCTGGGTGATGCCCTCTGGGACGATATCACAAACCTCGTCGATCAACACTGGGTCTGACAATATGCCGCAAATGTCGAGTTCGAGATTCGACGAATCACCGAAACTCAACCATTGGGTTCCGAGCGTCTTACGGCGGTTACTACTCTTTATGCGCATTGAAACGAGGACATCACCACCAACCTTTGGCGACTCCCAGCCTTGATGAGGCCGTTGACGCTGCTAACATCTCGTTCACCACCCAGGTACTATTCGACGCACTCAACAGGGACAAGAAATGCGCCAACCGTACAGTGCTGATGATGCTTACGTCACTCTATGCTGCATGATTGAGCTCCTCCGTAGATACGATATCCAAGTTTTCGAGTAGTCCGAAGATCTTGTGTTTCCAACCAAGGATGATCGGGTTTCTTCATGAGTCGGACGATCAATTTTTCGCATCACCATGAGAAGCATATATTCGTGCTCAAACCTGGAATCATGAATTATAATCAAGAAACCCACTTGCAAGGACCCTAGCTTTGACGAAGAACAAGGATACCCAGACTCTATCTCAAGCTCAACGAACATCGTTGTAAATCACATTCGCTTCACCAAATTAGCAGCTCGCTTCCACGATATCACTCCGGACTCAAATTAGTTGACAGCATGGAAAGGGAACATGCGCGAATGCCTCATCGACGTATCGATGCTGAGCAGCCACTGACCTACGTCGGTAGTTCATGTCTTTCTCGGACTCGCTCAGACGTACACAAGATCCACTGCTAGTCTCCTGCTTTGGCTACCGTGTCTGATCTAACCTCCTATCCCGGTTCACAAGGACCTTTGATCATTAGCGAAACATATTAGCATGTGGCACCGCTTTTTTCCTTACAGGAGTCTTTAGTCAACCTAGTTTGCTCAAACAGAGCTGGGACTAAAACTGGGAACAGATCGATGTTCCGGTGGTGAGTTGGCACTATGTGTCTATACACTCACAGAACAGATGATCGTACCATTCATTACCTACATCGCGACCAATGACTTCCGCTTCGCAGATGCATTGATCGGAAACTTCGAACACCTTCATCGCGATCGCGACTTCTTTGCTCATTACTACATTTGTGCATTATCTCGCGGATGCTCAGGAACTACCCCAAGTAATGCTCCAAAGTTAACTTGCGGTCCACAAGAAGCTTGAGGTACTAATGAGACACTTCGAAGGTATGCCTGAGTACGAGCAACGAGAGACAGTTTTGATCATCATTTCCAATTTTTGCATCAAACGGTGCAAGATTCACAAGAGGATGAACCTTTACACAAAACGATCGGCATCTTCGGTCTCGCCCGATTAATGGAGTCCTTATTAGTTGCAGCCTTCGAGGTCTATAACTTTCCGGTCGACTTTATCTGACCTGCTGGCAAAGATGAAAGGTGTGCGACACTGTCGAGCAGAGGAGCAGGGTAACACGAACTACAACGGGTAGTTGACCTCTGTGTAAAGCTGAGCACCTGAGAGGGTATAGAGTACACTGGCCGCCACGTACATACTCCGAGTAGCATGTTATCGCCAGACTTTGTAGCCAACTCAGGTTCGAGATTTTAGGCATCGAAATCAGAATGTGTTCACCTTTTTTTTTTTTTTTTTTTCCTGTTTAATCACCCGAAGCAAGCGTCGTTGTTCGATGGTCGCGTGCCATTACTCGAGTCAAGACATGCATGACTCATGAAACCTGAGTCTCAGCTTGAATCCCAAGAAGCTTTGAGGCCACATGGCAAAACATTTCGGCTGTTTCGCGCTACAAAAACGTTGAACTCAATTTGCGCAAATGAAGTCAAGATCGTTATGTGCCGCTGAAGGATTTGCTATCTACCATTCAATTACCACTCTAAGACACTTCTTATAGCCGCTCCTGCGTGGTTGGGGCGCCTAACATGACGTGCTCGCTGGCAGATAGCGAGGTCCAAATGACGGGAAAGCAAAGGCACAAATTAAGTTGGTGCCTGGTCCTCCCTATCTGACCTATTAAGGCGTGAAGGCACGCGACCTACGGAAAATAGTTCTGTTTCCACCTCTTTCTTTATCAGAATCACGACTACAGCACTGAACGGTCAATTTCTGGAGAAATTCTATGTATTGAATCAGGAATATACGCCGGACTTCATTGAGTCGCTCTTGCCGGATGTAGAACAAGCACTTTTGAACAATACGACGCCCAAATACCCCAGCATTCTCACAACAAGCTCGAACTTAGCTCATGTTCCATCCGACATGGCTTCCAAGACGCAGGTCTGTCATGTCCAAGGCGACCTTCGTAGTGGCTACAGTCCTCGCCTGGATGCTTCTTGTTCACATACATTATTTCGTCGCCAGACCACGCACGCAAACACACTTGGAAGCAAGCACATATTCGGTACAAGAAGATGAAACGCATCACAACTTCCCAAACATAGACCAAGGCCCGACCAGCCGCGATCCCTTAGGTATCAAGGCCTACAGTTCCATGAGTGACGAGTGCGTCGAAGAGTGGGTAGCACATCATCAATGGGGTTCTGCTTGTATCGGAACGGACCTTAGCGAGGGTCTCAAGGTAGATGGAGTTTGGGCTTGGGTTAATGGCTCAGATCCACTCCAGATTGCCGCAAGACAACTCTACAAACCTGACACAGGTATGAACATGGACGCAGCTCACAGATATGTCGAACACAACGAACTCCTCTACTCCATGCGCTCCGCCCTTACATCTCTGGGTAGCGGGGTCATGCAGAAACTTCATATCCTGGCCAGTGCGTACAATCATACGAACGGCAGTGTTGATGTCATGACTGGTCAAGTCCCTGCCTGGCTCGAAAAGGACAAGGCACTCACTGGCAAAAGTGCCGTCGTGCTGCATCATGATGCAGACTATTTCAAACCAATGCAAACTCCTGGGACCAACCTTTCATCAGTGGAAATACAAAAGTGGAGGGAAGCCGTTCTTCCTACTTTTAATTCGCTTGCAGTGGAGGCGCAGATCCAGAACATCGATCATGTGTCCTCTGATCAGCTTGTCTACTTCAATGACGACTTCTTCACGCTGCGAAAGCTCGCTGTGTCTGACTTCACGACACCTCTATACGGCCCAGTGATCAAAACACTTACGAGATTTACAAGCATGTATCTGCCCGCGGAAAGCACATTCTGGAGAACGATCAATCCCGCTGGTGAAGAGCCCGGTATCAAACGTGCCGCATGGGTTCTCGGGAAGCGCTTCTCTTTGCGCCCTTACTACTACATTACCCATCATCCTAGAACTCTATGGCTTCCACTACTTCGAGAAGCTGCCCAGACCTTCCCTCAGGCCTTCACCGATACACCACTCTCCCGATTCCGTGCGCAGGACGATGTCCCTGCATCTGTTCAGGCCGTCTTTCTGGGGTCATGGTACGTGGTGGAACGTCACCGTGAAGCATTACTCTGGACTTGGGTAGTAGCGAAATGGGGAGGAAGAAGCGGAAACCTGTCAGCAACATCCAAGGATCGTATGTGGGCTGAGTTGACGGATGAAGTCTCGCCATCAAGCTCTCGTCTGAGTATTCCTGTGCCTATCCGAGCTCCGGTCATCAACACCGATGTGTTCCAGAAAGCAAACATCAGCATTCCCACTTCGACCGAGTACTCCTTCTCTAGCAAGGATGGGTATGCACTATCATATGTCGACTCGATGTGGCCCTGGAACCGACCCAGACATGGCTACCCAGATCTCACGAGGGGTCTCCTTGACAACAAGACGTCGGCCGACAGCTCAGCCAGCAGGTCGCAGTACAACAGGAATCCGAGCTTCGTCGCTGCTCAAGCATGCGTCATCAACCGCTCAACCTGCTTTGGTGCATCCTCAAAAGACGAAACTGCAAGCGATTTCTTCAAGCGGATAGCTTTCGAGAATCATGAATGCGGAGACTGCATCATCACCGCCCTGATCGGTGCGAGTGGAACATCTGGTATTGACAAGTTCTTACCAGACCACCATGCTGGAACGGACCCAGAGCTTCGTACAGACGCTGTCACCAGCCCACCACATTTGCCCCTGACCTCAGACTGGACGACGACTGACTTCTCGATGACGTATGCCATACCGAACGGCTCCCTGAGATCAGATATGACCCTTCGAACTTGGTGCATACGACTCATCCAAAGATACTCGTACGTTCTTGGTTCGGTAGAGAGTGATCTTTACAAAGTAGAAAGAGCTAGCGATCTCGAGGCAAAAGTGAGCGAGATAGAACTCACGCTACAGGAAGACGGGGAGATGGACGCCGGGCCAAAAGATAGAGATTGGAGATCTAGAATGGGTTGGGCTAGAGGACCACTAACATTCTTGTGTCTCAACGACGACATCAAGGATACCGGCAAACTTCGTGATCGCATCGACGAGCTGCTGGTCACATTTTTCGACCGAATGTGGCCTGAAAGGATGAATTTCGAGAGCCAAGACTGAAATCTCAATTCAGCTTATGTTTCTTCGTTAGATGAAGCTCGGACATTCTGGTACGTTTCGTGCTTGAGCAACTACCCGACTGTGTCAAAGCAAGGATCAATCTTGCAGAAAGGGAGCCATCTCCAGAACGTTGTCCCGCATGATCGTCAGCTGGTCGACATCACCATGAGACTGATACAGTACCTCAGGCATGATCTGTCCGTACGGAGTCAGGACTCGTATGCGGAGCTCCGCAGAATTCCCTAAGAAGGACTCCCCGCTTCACACATCATTGTTTTTGACGAGCCTTGATTCTTCGAAAATTTTGAGAGCTCAGAATTCATCGCCGAAAAGATGCTCGAGATATTTCGTTCCACCTCACAGGCACTTTCGTGTGTCCGAGCTAAAGTGGTTGCATGCGGCTGGGCCGCAAGAGTCTATCATCTCTCGAAGAAGAGTATGTCCTCTTCCGCACAATCTCATTGGAAGCGCTAAGGATGATGCCCGTCAGAAGCGGCAGCAAGCTGCTTATCAGACCGTGAGGACTGCTGCTGCGATTAACCCCGATCACTATCGTCAGGTCCAGCGCAAAGCACTCATCGGTAGCGTTCTACCACTACGGTAGAGTCAGTCAGCCAATCAGTACCAGAATATTATCAACATATATCAGAATTTTTCCCCACCAGACGTGGCGGCGGCTGCGTCTTAGTCTTGTCAAGCGATAATCTAGTTGTCTCAAGTCGACTCGACTCTATGTCGTGGTTGGTGATTTCGTGTGCTACTTTGCAGATTGGTGACGATTGCGTCGAAGCTGAGTGGTCGCGCAACGTGATGAGAAGATTGAGAGCTATAGATTGATTTAATGAAGCACTATTCGTCAATCCGATATGGTCTAGTGGCTAGGATTTCTCGCTCTCAAACCGTGTTCTAATCAACACAACTAGGTCCGAGGAGGCCGGGGTTCAATTCCCCGTGTCGGAAAATCTTCTTTTGCCTTTTTGTTGCATCGTTGAAAAGCTCCTCAATCACTTTCCTTTTCTCGAACAACAATCGATAACTCTTCGAAAACAAGACAGGCGGTTCTTTTTGGACGATATCAGACGAAAGCGACAAATCGTGGATCGTCTCGGTGTAAGGGAGTGCGTGACTAACGTTTTTCCTTCTTTTTGGAGAACAGCTCGACCACGGATCCTTTCGCATCGCTTTTGCACAAAACACACGACGCCTTCAAATCCCGACACTGCTCGGATACTTTCTTGCGTTGACTCAATCACTCAACTGCTGATTGCGAGCAATCTGAGAAGGGTTCAATAACAGGGAGAAACGGCGGGCACCTGCGATGCCAGATCGATCAGGGTATTCCTGCCAACAATGGCACTCTATCGCCGAGTGCTGCTGCCACTCCCGACCTTGAGTAGTGCATGTCCATCTGAGTCGATATGAACGAGATGTTGTTGAGCCTACATCTCCCCGTTCGTATATAGCAATACCGCGTATCGACATCTACAAATGTGTGAGCAACGATCCCAATCAGGTTCTTATTTGTTAAAGACTTTGAGGACAATCACGAGGATCATGTCATTGATGCACAATCTTGAGGAGACCTACTCGACGTATATACAGCAGTCGTCACCGGTTCCGTATCGTCAATATCTTGGCTGTTTCCCCGTGCTGAATTTTCCGGTCGTGTCGTGTGAGAGTGCAATATATATTCACAGCTTCTCGCGACCACTTTGTTTCTCTTACAACCACAACGCGAGAGACGCACCCAAAACAAATTCAAACCTACCGCACTTCACGACAGTCATCATGGTATGCTAGTTTGCTATACGTTCTCCGTGGAATTACAGGACTAATCTTGCCGCAGAGCGATCAGGACGACCAGGACCATCAGCCCAACTACTCCACTGACTGGAAGACCTCGTGGTTCGCCTATTGCGACCATATAGCAGAAGAAGAGGAAGAAGCCGCTAGAGAGACTGAAGAAGTCGAAGATGAGGTCTTCGTCTATGAAACCAGCCAGGCTGCTCTTCGCGAGCTGGAAAGAGAGGTTGATCACCTGCATGTCATCACGTATTCGAATGCATTATTGACGATGCTATGTAGAGCCCCACTCCTCCCCCTGACCTCGACGCTCCCGTCACCCCTGACCCTGCCGCTGTCTCTGGCCCTGTCGCTGCTTCTGGCCCTGCCGCTACTTCTGGCTCTGTTCCTTCGGATGAGCCGGCCACAGCTCAGCCTGAAAGCGTATGTCGTCCCGTAGGATCTTGAGCATTGGGTCGTGTACTGATACCAGCCATAGCAGCCTGCCACCAACATGAGCGATGAGCAAGAGCATGACACCAGCGCCGACATCAGGGACGAGGCCCAGGCCGAAGTACCCAAGGACGAGTGCGAGGCTAGTGTGTCCGACGAGAACTCAAACAACGAGACCTCTTCATAGATGAGAGCTTCACCAAAGATCAGACTCGAGTCTGCGCGGAAAGGCTATTTGCGATCATTGGGATCCTCCTGCAAACAGTCTCCATGGCAGCTGACGACGAGTCGCGGGCTGTGTAATCAGTGGTTGTCACGCCACACTATGCAAACACCTCCTCCGATACTTCTTCAGATGCATTATACCTGTACAAACAAGAGATGGGCAGCCAACTCCTGGTTTTTGACCCTTTTTCACACTACTTGGTTTTGCTATTGACTCGCATGACCGGGAGGTCCTGAGAAAACTTCCCCAGACCCTTTTTCACACTGTGTATTGATCTTGTTGAACTCTTCTGTCACCTTGGTATACTTCGACTCTATATATCGGTATATATTGGTACACCTTGGATCGAATGTAATGTGAGCACAGAGCCGAGCGTGGAGAAAAGATATTACGCGAGGTCGACCATGAGGTCCTCATCTACGAGACTCGATGCCGAAAAGGGCGATTCGCGCAATATTTCGTATATAGTCAGCATCGATCGAGATCAGCCACATTTACAATGACAACAACAACGCTCAGACGAGCAAAAGCACTCCAAGGCCATCTTACTGAGAAATTGACTTCAACATCCCACAACTACCGCAATGGTATGATACTATTCCATGATACGTATCAACATAGAACTAATGATGCAGCAGGATAACCAGGACGGCCAGGATGGTCAAGGCAACCAGCGTCCTATCAAGACTGACTGGAAAAACTCCTGGTACATCTACCAGGACCACTTGAGAGAAGAGGAGGAGGAAGTCTCCAGAGAAACCCGCGAGGTCGAAGAGGAGGTCTTTGTCCATGAAACCCGCCTCCTCGCCGCTCAGGCACTTGGTGACTTGCATCTCACCACACGTGTAATAATAGCTGATCATGCTGTGCAGGATGACACCCCTGCTCCCGGACCCGAGACCCCTACTGGCTCCATAACTGATCAAGAGGTCATCCCTGGAGAAGAGCCACCAGCCGCTAAGGAGGAAGACTACCAACACTGATCAGAACGCCACCTCTACCTCCACCGACACTGATCAGAATGGCACCCCTGAGGAAGCATTCGCCACGGAGGACGTGAGTAGTTTCCCAGTTCGGAGGCATGGAGTTTTGACAGTACTGGTCATGTGCATAGCAGTCCGAGTCCGAGGACCACATGGATGCCCTCGGCGTTACTGGCGAGGATGAGGAGAGTGATGACGCTCCTCTCAATCCGATACCAAGCCTGAGGAAGGAGAATCCACGTGAACCCTCTATCGATCCAAGAGTGTGCCAACAATAAAGCCTCGCCTACTTCTCGCCTGTACTCACAAAGGCTGATGAGGCCGAAGAGAGCATTAGTCTTCTATCAGTGGCCTACAAATAGAGCAGTACATTGATGTCGTGCATAGGATTCCGCCACTGCCGTAGATTGGGCTCACGAGCATATCACTGGCTGCACCAAAGAGGCCGATCATGAGCACGGTGCTAAAAAGTCCCATGTCAACGATACCACTGTCACGTAGTTCTCGAGTCTATATAACCACTATGGGCCAGGTTCATGTGCATATGCTCTCTGGAACATGCAAGATGCAGTACCTGTAGCCGCAACCTGAAACTCCCAAATAGCAACTCTACCTCGAGTAATCAATCGAAATGCATTCTTGCCATGTCTCGTTTGATTGAATTGTTGTTGGAAAGTGGAGGATCGAAAGCAGTGACCAAATTGTTGGAGACCTGGGGCTCACGGCATGTATCTTTGCCAACGGTCTGACAATCTACTAAACTGCATCTGCTTGAAGTCCGTATAGGGACTTATTGTATGAGAGAAACCGGAGGTGGTGCATCGACCGTCAGCTTCGACCAGCGGCTATGGTACACCCGACCTTCCTTCATGACTGCAAGCAAGTGTTTGTCAGGCCTGTCTAAGATGGTGATTTCTTCCAGCGGGTTCGAATCAAGTATGAGAAGATCAGCAACAAACCCAGGCTTGATCTGACCCAGTCTGTCTTCACAGCGTAACATACGTGCTGGATTGACAGTGGCAGTCCTAAGCAGTTGCACTGGAGAAAGGACCTCAGATCTGATACTAAACTCTCGTGTCTGGGCACTACCCAAAGGACCGAGAAGATCAGTACCGAAGCATATGGTCACACCAGCATCTGTCGCGATCTTCAAGGATCTGATTCCTGCTTCCAACACCACGCTGTTCTTTTTTGCGCTCTCAGGAGGGAGATAACCAGGCCAGTCATTCATCTCGGCGTACGTGACCAGTGTGGGTGTCAGAAATGCTCCTTTGGCTGCCATGAGCTCAGCAGTAGGTTTGTCGAGGAAGTTGCCATGTTCGATGCCTTTGCAGCCGTTCTCTATCGCATGTCTGATCGACTTCGGAGTGTAAGCGTGTGCGGTGACCTGTTCCGTGTCAGCACAAAGAAATATAGTTGTTGACAAAGAGATAGAATTCCCGACGAACCCAAAGGTCAGCATTATCTGCCACGTTGACGATTGCTTTGACTTCCTCGGCGGTGAATTGAACATTTTCCAGCTTATCAGTAGGGGTTGTGACTCCTCCGCCAGCCATTATTTTGATGAAGTCTGCTCCCGTTCTGATCTGCTCTCTTGTAGCTTTGATGCAATCTTCCACTCCATCGCAAATTCGTCCAAGGTCCCCGTTCGCGCCACCACAGCATTCTTCATGATCATGAGGGCCCTGATTTGATGAGCTTTGATATATCCGAAGTTCAGCAGTAGACTTACGCGTATGTCCGCATGGCCACCGGTTTGAGATAGTGCATGCACAGATAGGAACATTCTGGGTCCCGGAAAGACACCGTCCTCAATCGCCTCTTTTAATGCATAAGATGCGCCTCCGCAATCTCGGACGCTTGTGAAGCCGCGAGAGAGCATTTGCTGACAGACATACGGCTGGCGGAAAGCGGACACGGCAAACGGGTTGCCAAAGGCTTTGCTCAGATCCTCAAAACCAGGCACAGCCATAAGATGAACGTGGGCATCAATCAAACCTGGGCAGAGAAAGCGACCTGCAAGGTCGACAACAATGGCACCATCTGTGTCGGGAATCTGACCTTCCTCGATTTTATCGATGAGGCCATCGCTCACTTGTACAGTGCATCCACTGCGTATTGTTCCATTCTCACTGTCGACGATGTTGGCGTTTCGGAAAATGTAGGTTTTGTGCGGAGGAAGCTGCCATGGCTTGATTCTTTGAGATTTGGTAGTCATAGTGGAATTAGTTAAAAACAAGAAGAGTACGTTCGATGATTGGATCAGACTCACAGTAGAGTTATGAGGATGCATGTTGCTTATCAGCTGTTGATAGCCGGGCGGAAGGCGCGACGCGGATGAGGACGCTTGCCGCCATCCGCTGGCCAGCGGGCCGTCAGCTATCTCCGTCGACCGTTCCGATTCCACACCTAACAGTCTATCAGACCCTGAACTCAAGATATGAGTCGAGTAGACATGGTGTTGACAAGAGAAAGCTCAAATAAGTACTTGAGGAAGGCTGAAAAGCTCATTGACACCTCATCGTTCTTGCCAGTTTCACAATTTGCCTCGAACCAACCCTGAGACAGCGACATATCGCCAGACAATGGAGAAGTCCGAGCTGGCTCTTGAGCCAACCATAACATCCGCCGTCGGCGAGCAGATCCAGATCGATGTATCTTACACAGCTGAAGAGGAGAAAAGGGTCGTCCGCAAGATTGACTGCGTCATTCTCCCTATGGTAAGCTAAGCCATTACCAGTTTCAGGTCATAGTCTAACAGAACAACAGATGTGCTTTGTATTCTTCTGCCAGTATCTGGACAAGCAGAGCTTGAGCTATGCTTCGGTCGCAGGGCTGATCACAGATCTGAAGATGGATGCATCTCAATACTCGTGGTGCTCGAGCATTTTCTATATTGGTGAGTGATCGGTCTAGCTCCATCACTGGGTTCGCTAACGCAGTCCAGGTCAACTTGTTTCTGAGTATCCCTTCATCTACCTCATGAGTAGGCTGCGCCTGACAAAGCTGGTCGGGGTTACAATGTGAGTTGATCTTCTGCCTGTGGAGCTTAATCCCACTAACGTATGGCTGTATAGTATCATATGGGGTGGCATTTGTATGTGCCTGGCAGCGCCGAAGGACTTCCAAGGCTTCGCTGCCGTCCGTTTCCTGCTTGGCTTCAGTGAAGGAGCTGTTAGCCCTGCGTTTGTCTCGATCACGTCTTACTGGTACAAGAAAGATGAGCACGCCTTGCGAACAGCGTGAGTCAAGTCTGGATGACCTTTGAAGATTGTTGCTAATGATATATTAGACTCTGGATCTCCATGAACGCTATCGCTCAAGTCGTCGGATCATTACTCATGTTCGGCATCGCAGAAAGTCAACACCTCACTATTGCTCCGTGGCGAGTGATGTTCATCGTCTGCGGTGCAATGACTGCCGCGATTGGGGTCGTTTTCTTCTTCGCAATGCCCAGTGACCCCGCTGGTGCATGGTTCCTCAACAAGAGGGAGAAAGAAGTGATCGCTGCCCGGATGGCAAGAGCTCACGAGGGCGGAGATCATACAAACTTCTCCATGGCCCAACTATCGGAGGCTCTCCTGGATTACAAAGTTTTCTTGATCTTCTGCTTCGGTCTGCTGGTAACGATGCAATCTCCAGTACTAACAGTCAGTATATCTTATTCATATCCTGGACCCCTGCTTACCTACTCTATAGTTCGCATCTCTAATCATCAAAAGCCTTGGATACACTCGTCATGAGACTCTGTTATACACTGCACCTTCGGGAGCAGTACAACTGGTGATGATCTGGATCGGGGTTCTCATGTACAGCCAATTTCCTCGCAACAGATGCGCCATCGCGATGGTACTATGTATCCCTCCCCTGGTAGGATGTTTCCTACTTCTCAAGTTGCCTGCTTCTGCTGGCTGGGGTGTGGTTGTATCGTCTTGGTTTGTAAGTCTCCTGACGTTCGCTCAAATCCTCAAGCAAAATACTAATGGAGTCAGGCATCTTGTATTACTGCGCCATGGTCGATGCTGCTTAGTCTTAGTGCATCGAACATCAAGGGAAATACCAAACGCAGCGTGGCCAATGCTGTGTTCTTCATTGGTTACTGCGCTGGATGCATCGCTTCGCCACAGCTCTGGAAACATTCCCCCCGCTACTTCTCTGGAGTGATCACAGCGATCGTCACTTGGTTCCTGCTTGTGGTCACGACTGGCGCTTGGTGGATACTTTGTAGAAGGGAAAATCAGAAGCGGGATCAGGGAGGGCTGACCTCGGAGACGATGGAACATGAGGAGCCCCTTGCTGGCGTTGACTTGACTGACAAGCAAGACAAAGCGTTCCGGTACTCGTGGTAGAATGATTGGATGTGCTTATAACCGATAGGCAACATAAGCCCACGCTCAGAATCAAGGTGTTTAGATCTATTCCGCAGGTTGTATGATTGGTATCGAGATAGCAGAACCAGATTCTTATGTTTTGAATGTGTGGATAGGTTCAACGAGACTTGGAAGCTCGAATCAGCGACAACTTGAGCTTCTCACTCGTATATCAAGCATCTCAGTCGCAGTTCGCGTATCTGGATCAGTGTCGTGTAGTGTGGGGGTTTTCATCAGTGTTCGTTGCTCTTATATACTCATCAGATATGTAATTTCCAACGAGATATCGTTTGTCAAGTCGGAGAAGTCTGGCGACACTCGCTCGAAGGTAATCCATCATTTGAACACTTGATTTTTCAAAGACCCATTGTCGCATATGATCGATTGATATCTTCAGATCCCGCACTCAATGATGCCAATCATCTACTCCGTTATTACGTGAACAAGGTGATGCTTTCTTCGTCAGTGATGACTAGGACAGGGTTAACCTGCTAGCAACTTGACTTCACAACGGCGCGGAGAAATGCGGAAGACCGATGATGACAGAGTTCTTGGATATGACAAATTTCGTGGGCGCGATGTTATCGCAGTTGCAACTTTGTCTGTCAACCAACCCAAGATTATCTTAGATACCATGTAACTTGATGTCACGATGCCTTGACTGGATATTCTAGCTCTGCCAACTTGTTTTGCGACGAATATCACCCAATGTCACAGCATGGTCGAGTCACAAAGCCGGGACGGCAACGCCCACGAGTGCCGGTCGACGAACGACTTCGAGCGCCGCGTGCATGTGAGTTGGACTCACCTCTTCAACGCGACGTACGTATGACTTATAAGATGAAGGTCAAGCCTGTCAGCGAAGCAAAAACAAGTGCGCACTAGCAAATCCTACGGGCAGACAATGCACCCGATGTCAGCGCAAGTCTCTTGACTGTTCCTTCGGATATGGAGGAGGCGGCAGTACTTCCAGCTCAATCTTCGAACACAATGTGATCCCCATCGCAGGACAAACCAGTCCAGCAATTGATGAGCGTACTGAGCAGGAAGATTCGCCATTCTTGTTACCCCAGGATACCCAGTCAGATGAAGCTCAGTCACATCCGGGATCCGCTGCGGAACACCTGTCTCATCTTTTGTCACGCGTTCGAGAAGCTATGTACGGAGGAGCTGTATCAACTCGACAAGGAGCAACTTTCAACGCGCAACAAAGCAGCAACACGGATCAAGGTCAATTTCGGGAAATCATCAGAAAATTTCCGCCGAAGCCCGTTGCAGATTTCCTGAGTTCATGTTGTTACGAGCTAGCTACAGACAGCTTCTTTTATTTCGATCAGCAAGATTTTCAAAGGAAACTTGACGAGGTTTATCAGGACGGATCATCCCGACTACGAGAGAACGGCGTGTTTCTCTGCCTCGTACTAATGGTGTTCGCTCTGGGGAGTCAATTCGCTATCCTCAGGAAGGAAGCCTCGACAGCATACAATCCTGGAACTTCGCGCTCTCCGGGAAGGTACTTCTATAACATTGCCAGTCGTCTTCTACCGATGGCTACGTTCGACTGTTCAATCCAAGCCATGCAGGCATGTCTGGTCTCAGCAGTCTATCTCCTGCCAGAACATGTGTATGATAGAGCGTATCTCTACTTGAATCATGCTCTAAGGATTGCCATATCACTCGACATGCACCGGCAGAAGATCGATAATCGGAGTCCTTGTCGAGACTTCGAGATCAATCATCGTCTATGGTGGTCTTTGTTCAGCCTTGACCGAACCGTGAGTATCAAGCTCGGTCGTCCAGCCTCGATTGCGACCAGCGAGATACGAACACCCCTGCCTGAGGCTCTATTACCTCTGGACGACGTTCAGTACTTCGACAATGTCAGTCATCAGATAGCCAACGCAAAACTTGTGCTTATCATGGACACGTTTGTCAACCATGCAACACCGAGTACAATTACCACCAGCGAAACCCTTCAAAGGATAGAACAGCAGCAACTGGACCTCATCACATGGAAATCGTGTTTAGCTTCTAATCTGAAGTTGAGTAATGTGCGTCCTTTCAGCAAAGGCTATCGCGCGGTCATTCATCTGCATTTGAACTATCACTTTGCTTCGATACTGTTGTGTCGCTCTGCATTGCTCTATCTCCTACGCCGCGATCTGAAAGATCTGTTCGGGAAATTGGACGAACACAATGTGGTTGAAGTGGTTGACTATGACAGACTAGAAAAACTTGCAGACAACTGTGTCGATGCAGCAAAGTCTATCATCGACCTCTTTGAAATACTACAACAGACCGAGAGTCTGGGTATGTTCTCCTTTACTGACTTCCAAGGCTGCAGTATCGCTACTGTAATCTTGCTCTTGGAGTCCATGCGTCGCGGAAACAGAACGAATTCGCTATCCGTCGACACCGGGTTCTCTTGTTTGAGATATATGGCAACTGAGAATCAGCATGCCAAGGCAGGCATACAATATGTTGAAGAGCTTCGTGTGATTGCCAATCAAGTGATTGAGAAGCGCATGCACCCTTCGAGCATTGACCAAGACGACCGTACTGACAGCCTTGGGATAGATGCGTATCAGGATTGGGTTCAGACTGTCATTGATGGCTCTTTGACCCCGAACACAAGCCAGGTCGCCCTGGCAGCAGAGCCCAACACTGCAGACAGCTCAGCACATAGTTACGCACGCAGTCCGGGATATCCTGAGATCAGTTCTCATGCCGGACGCCTGTCTCACGAGCTGGGTCAACTCACAGCTCTAGGTGAGAGTGAGGCCTTTTCTCTTCCACCTGCTTTCCAGTTCGCTGCCCCAGTGACGACCTTACCGGACGATACCAGCGACACATTTTTGTTCGGTCTCACTGGCCTAGATGCTTTAGACTTCCTTGTCGCCGATGGTTTGTTACAAGAGTAGCTTCATCTCTTCTGTCGAGCAATACGCGATGCTCGTTTCCGAAAACTAGCTACGTAGCTACAGTCTAGGCGATATCGGCCTCTTCAGAGATTGTCTTCCAAGACCGGACTGATTGAAAGATCTCCTCGTGCTACCTGTCCTAAAGAACAGAGGCTCCAGTATTACATCTTCTGGGATTTTCAACTGCTTGAATGAAGAAAGAATGAGAATGACACCAAAAGGGAGAGCAAGGAAAATCTCGCTACAAGACTGGGACAAACAAAATTAAGGTAGACAATAACATGCCCGGCAGCAAAAAGCAAGATTGAACGTTGTTTACAATTGCATTTGCGAGCTGCGCGAAACATTGTGTGATTGTAGCATCACTAAAAGTGAAGGGGTTGGACGCAACTATCCAAATCTGGCCAGGGCTTCGTTTACTTTGGTGCGGCAGCCACGACCACTTTCCATCTTTCCTTTCACACACACCTTTTCTTTTCCTGCGCAAACTTCTTTTCTGCCTTGCGCACACTTCTTGTCATTCAAAACTCCATCACGCCAATCACAACAACAAGATGTCCGATCATCAAACAAATGAGCAACTGCAGCAGAGAGTGAAACAACTGGAGGAGATTCTGCGCTTCCATGGGATCAGCGACGATCACAACGAGCTCATCAAACCACAGGACATTATCGATTGGTTGTCCGAACAAGATGGCGCGCCGCACCCACTAGAAACCAGCACCGACACAATGAAGAGGTGGTTGGAGGCCATGGACACTGATACTTCCAGACCTGACATCCAGCGTCACATTGGTTCGGTCATGCAGCTCTGGCGAGAGCAAGGCATACCAAACACGATCTTCACTATCGACCAACAGGATCAATGGATTGCGGAGCGTGGCGCGGACATGAGGTCGGTGGTGTTGACCACAACCTGGCAGCAATACCTGCTGGCAAGAGAGAAAAAGGAAGAGGACGTGCAATCAAGCGCCGAGCTTGACTTCAGCTCTATCGAATCGATCGACACGCCGCCTGTCGAAGGTATCCCCAGGCTGGGCACTGGTCCGTTCACTTCTACACGAGCCTCGATCGCCGTCATCGGGACGAAGAGTCCAAGTGTTCGCGGAATCCGCTATGTTCCCGGTCCCTTCCGCTATGCTGCGGGTCCCTTGCCGGACTTGTTTCCAGGTTATGAGAAGCTCTAGAAGGTGGCACATGATCATGTTCTTCTGATCGAAGGTCATTGGCCCGAGCTACATTAAGGAGCTCTGCGCATCCTCTTCCCGAAAGCTTCCAGGGTCTTTTCGTTTAGTGCTTTCTGTTCCTTTAGAAAGCTCATCTAGACCCTCCTCTTTTGTCTTTTCACGCCTTTTCAAGACCCTTCCTTGATCTCCTTCTGAAGGCTCATCCCTTCGACGCCTATTGAAGGCTCACCCTTTTGACGCCTTTTGAAGGCTCGCCCTTCCAACGCCTTTTGAAGGCTAATACTTTCAACGCCTTTTGAAGGCTCATATTCTGACGCCTTATGAAGGCTGTCCCCTACCTTTGACATTCTGAAGGCTAAGATCCCTACTTCTTCCCTCTGTCCTTAGTATGTTATAAAGGCTCGTGTTCTTTCTCTCCCAGACCTTTTACTGTTCGAACACTTCCAAGGCACGCTCCTACATGCCTTCTGAAGGCTCGCCTTTCGATAATTTTTTGCAGGGTCTGGCTTGAACACTGGTTCATTAATTATGTTTGGTAGATATTCTATGAATCAACGAGCTCGATCTTCTTTGTTCTGTGATTCTTCTTCTTTGTTCTGTGATGTTCCCTCTTAGATGGTTTTGATTGTGAATTAATATGTTTGAGATTCTATGTTTGTTTTGCCGTGATCAAATCTATGTTTGACTGTCTGTACTACCCTTTTCCAACATGCAACCCCCATATTTGTGTTTCTCCTCAGTAGTATCCTGGCATCTTTCGTGGAAATAGCTTGGACAGGCAATATGCCACGCGGGCATGCTCCTATCAATATGTAACACGGAGCAGTAGAAGGAGACGATAGAAATGCCGATATGGAAGATACGGATTGGAAGCTGTCACCTGCGAAGATAGAACCCTCCCATGTGCGATAATATTTTCTGCAGTAGCTATGGAGGATTACACAATCGTTTCTATATCAGTCGAGGAGGATATAGAAGAAGCTGTGAGTTATCTCTTTCTTGAAGGAACTATTGTGCCTTTGCACGGGTATTCGGGTGTATCATTCAGCGGTCAGCTTGAGCATCGCCATCAGAGTGGTTGTGGTCAGTTCTGACTTTGTGCCTGGAGTCGAATTTGCAGACTCTAGCCCTGTCCTCGTTTGCGGAGTTCTGAGTACCTCCCTCGCGATCAAAGACCTGATGGAAGTAGTTTGGTTGGTGGCAGATTCTTCGTAGTGTCCGAGGACAAAGCGGAGCGCATCTCCAATGTTGGTAACCAAAGACACGGACAAGTCGCGGCTTAACCTTAACCGTCCTGTTAAGTAGCTCCTTGCTAAGGATGACGTTACGGTTCATCTGCTTGATAAGAGGGTACTAGCTAGCGAGGTAGTTATGCTTAAGATAGTTAAATGTACACGTCTCTAGAAGCATGTTGCTAGCCTCAAAGTCGAACTCTAGAGTCTTTGGATTGACTCCACTCTACATGCTCTATTTATGGTCGTGGTGTCTAAGGGTAAAGCGTAGCGCATCTTCAACGTTAGTAACTATAGGCAGATGGAGCCTTCATGGCGGCGATGGTCTCGACATCAAGGTCAGCAGGCTTGACGGTGCATTTCATGATGCACACCACGACGATGCAGAACATATAAATTGTCGTGGGTGTGTCGATGGTCAGAGCGTCGCCGTTGCAAAGACCGCGTACGTGGGATTTATGGCCGGCACAGAGGAGGAAAGCAAGACATAGACGAGATGTTATATAACTTCTTCTGCCGTAATACTTGACCAATCTGGCCCAGCTGGCAAGGTTTGGCAAATTGAGCATCAACAAACAGAAGAACCGCTAAGCAAGGGTACTTGTTGATATGCTCATGTCTCTGTGAGCATGCATAAATTCATCCTGGTTGACGTCGATGCATCCCCGGTAGGACGACTTTGCGATTACAAAGGTCTTCAAGACACACTGACTGAGCCTGCCTTCAATGGCCATTTGAGAGTTCTCGAAGGGCTCGATAACTGCGGGTTGTGCGAAACCAGGCACAACGTGCAAGGCCGACGACGAGACATTTGCCATTTCCGCAAACACAAAAATTCCATGTTGCATGCAAGGATGTCTGTATTCTGCTGTATAAGCCTAATGACATCAAGTTGATCGCCCGCGATTATCAGTCCAATTGATGAGTACTGTGTATCGAGATGTATCTTCTCGGCGATGCAGTCGACGGGGGAGTTTCTGGTCAACGCACCAAAGCTCTGCAGGGTAATCCTTCCAGAAGTGTGTTCATCTTCTGAGGCAGGGCGGCGATACTGTAGCGGTTGACTCAGGTCTTCGCATCTTTTTATATAAGCAGTAGCTATGACATGGCCATAGTATCCCGATCCATGGATGGACTGCAAGCTTTGAGAAGCTCGGTGTGTTCTTTATGCTTCTTAAGAGTGTTTTCGGCAAGGGATACGGTAAGACTCTCGTTTGCGGCGGTCTCGCAACCCTTCATAGACGGACATAACTGTCTGTAGAAGATCCATGGCAGTGGATTGTTGTTGTTGAAGTACCTGAAATCCTTGTGGTTTTGGTTGAAGAGATCGTATATACAAGCACCAACCTTGAGTGCGTTATTCTTGTTAAAGAGAGTTGGGGTTTCTCTAGCCATTGCTGTCTGAGGAGTCCATCCTAGGACACGCTTACTATTAAAGTTGTAGTGTAAAGTAGCGAGCTTACCTGCAAGTCTGGTTGTCTCATCCTCAGCTCTGTAGGGTTGTCTTTAGCCTTAGCTCCTTTATCAAGCCTAGCGGCTTTGGTGCGTCGAGACTTCCATTGTTTAGCAGTGAAGACGACAAAGCTTACAGGCACAGCGAGTGGACCATTCATGCATTGGTATTCGCCGATAGTCTTCGCAAAGTCCCTCTTTATAGCCTATGGCGCTCTGTGCGTGAACATGTCATCAATCGCCTCGCTAGGGTGAACTAGTGACTGGTAGTCATCATCTCATGCGTTTTTCTCGGTCTTATGTTGTTCCAAGTATCATTCCTAGCATGTTCGAGTTTGCGGATGCGTTACCACCCTGGTTGGAGAACATAGAGGACTCAAGGTCATCATAGTTGCTGACAGTGGGGATCCTTGCTCTTAGGAACGTCATTTTGCGGCAGGAGTGTGGATCTGGCAAGGCGTGTTCGAAGGCTTCAGAAATATCCTCACGCCATCTTATCAATATTACAAAGATAAGCCATCTCTTTTGCTAAGTCAGCAGTATCGATGACTGCACCAAAGTCGCTCTTACGGCGACAGAAGGAATAGGGGGAGCAGAGGCGTAGTTAGTAGAGCCCGAGGTACTAGGAGCAACAGTAATCGGCGGAGAGCAGGAACGTCGAAGGCGTTGCGGTATACGATCTGACGATTGAGAATCTCTCTGTCGCGCTCAATGACGCACTCGAAGCAGACAGCCACCTGGGTGCCAGGCTTACCGGTAGTCTAATCGGGGAAGTGGAGCTACATGCGATAGCGGTTATTATAGTAGGCAACAACCTCCTTGGTGTATGTCTCGAGATAGTGGCGATTTGCTGCGGCGGCGCTCATGTCGGCGAGGGCGCGGGGGAGATTCGTCGTCATACACCCATTCCCCAGATGGCTCTCCGTGCTGCTCCTCAGCCTGCTGTTCGGCTTGCTGCTCGGCCTGCTGCCCAGGACGCTGCGTAGATTGTCCGGCAAGTTGCTGGCTACGGGGACAATCTTGAACAAAAAGACTCGAGGTGCGGTTCGACTGCTGAGCCCGAGGATTGTAAGCCCATCGACCGGAATGGTCAGTGAGAGTCAGACGAACCGCATTGTGATGGCGGTTTGCCCGGGGACGCGTGGCTGACGAGAACGAGGGCGGTTGTTGCGGCTTGGTCTTTTGATGCCTAGGGCATTGAGCTGAGCAACAGAGACGTTGAGGTTCTCCCAGTAGGCTCCTTCTGTGCATTCTATCTGGCAATGGTTCACATGGCGGTGGCACCACGAACACCAATGTGGCCCCTGGCCACGAGATCAGACGAGGAGTTGAGGTTGTGGAAGATGTAGGAGATCATCTTGCCTCCTAATGACTGCACCAATTTCTCGCAGGCCAAATTTACAGATACTGAGACTAGAAGCAGACAGACACTCTTTGTGTAGTGTTCTGCTTCTTGCTTCTAAGCCAAGAGGATTCCCGGAACAGTATCCTGTTGGAATATATATAAGATGGAAGAAAGAATTTCAGAACCGCGAGCGAAGATTTCCGACGGCAACGCAACACCAGGTCAGTCCTTGAGTGACAACAGCACCAGAGGTTGGCCCTCTTTTCTAGAACCCAGTTACCGCGCCGCAGCTGTTGATGATGGAGTAAATCGTGGATCTGATGTAACCAGGGCCAGAACAGATTTCCGTCTCATGTATGAGATCGAATATCGGGTCTTAGACCTAACCCTAAGAGTAGGTGATGATCCTCAATGTGGGAACAGGCGGCGGTTTCCTTGGGGGGTTTGCCACGGATTGCGATGAGAATGTCCACGGCGCTAGCGTGGCGGTGGAAGTGTTTCTGCTCGACGGTGCCCTTTACGACGAAGAAACTGCCCGAAAGCAGGTCGAAGGTAGCGGCGGTAACCTCACTCTTGCACTGCGTGGCGAGATCGTGCTGGCCGCGAGGCGTGAGGTTGACTATCTCCCACTTAGAGTATACCAGGAAGAGGTTAGACGATTGATACAACGCCAGACAACACTGCGAGTAACGAAGATACCGCAGTGAGTTTTCCTGTACATCATAGCTCCATTTTCAATTTGGCTGCGCTGTCAG
Source organism: Aureobasidium sp. EXF-3400 (assembly GCA_024195585.1). NCBI lineage: Eukaryota > Fungi > Ascomycota > Dothideomycetes > Dothideales > Saccotheciaceae > Aureobasidium > Aureobasidium sp. EXF-3400. Next base: position 127,545 of record SWBL01000001.1, read on the forward strand.
ATTTCCTTTGGTGGTCAGAGTGAATACGGTCCAGAACACCCACGTCATGCCGTCGAAGTACAGTTCTCCTTTTCCCGCTTGGGGAAGTTGTCTGTAAAGCGGATGGTGACTTCTTGTTCATGGCAGGTCCAGAGACACGTGATACTAGTGCCACTTCCATCTGTGTGGAGCATTTGAAGACGAACTGCCATGTGACAAAAGACTTTGGCTTATTCGGGACGTCCAATCATGGTCTTGCCATGGTCTGACCCTGCTGGTCACCGCTTCCAGGTCAGAATGGCAGCTACATTACGCGACCAGATCTAATACTCATACACCGGATAGGATGGCAAAACTGAGAAGGTGACCTGTATCTTAGGCGGCAGCACGTAGCAGTTATGGCTGGGTCTCTCTGCAGCGGGATATGTCGCTGGCATCGACGCGATGTTGCTTTTGCTTGTTAGAGGCCAAATGCCATATATAATCCGTGGGGCAAGTTCCTCTTCCAACATAGCGAGTAGAAAGGTGGAAGAGGAGGAGTGTGCTCGACGGGATACGCTCCAGGAACGTGGAAGTTCTCAAAAGTGGGCGAGTTGGTAGAGGTGTTTGCACCTAGATTGCTGACGGCTTGATCGAAAGAGAAATTGACGTGATGGAGGTCAATAACGTTGTCAGAGGACTGTTCTTGGATAGGGACGGAAATGAAAGCGTCCTCCAGTGGAATGGTAGAGAATTGAGCCTGGTAGTCACCACCGTACATCTTGAGGGCATCGTCATCGGATGACTCTTTGTCTGAGGTAGTGGTGTCGTCTTCAAAGGTCTGATCGACAACATGAAGACATATAGCGAACATGCGGTAGTGCTAGAGCAGCACCTGGTCGTTACGACTTTCAAGCTCGTCGATACATGCCTTCAGGTTGAGCTAGTGAGCTGCATCCTTGGAATCCCGACCAGACTTTCAGGCTTCCGCTTGAGTCAAATAAGTCGAGTCAATAATTGGTAGGTGGACGAGCTTGGTCTGCTGATCAGATGGTATATCTCTCCAGCGGCATAGACGTGGGTGACATCTAGAGAATGGATTTGACGCGACATGTTAAAACGATGAGCTCACAACAGTCTGTGCTAGGGAGTTTCACCGAGAAGATGAAGCGTGGTTTGCGGTAATAGACAGAAGTTGCCTCGTTGCGGATCGTACGGCTGACTCGGAGCACGGTATAACGGATCTCGTAAGGAAGGTCTATGAGTCGGAATCGGTCTTAATTGTCGGATTGTCTTAAGAGCCCTCCGAGTTCGGCTTTCCTAAATTTAGCAGGAAGGGGAATGTTGCGGTGCTGGACGAGGACCTCGAGGTTGTCACGAGACTACGAGTAAGGGTGATTGTCCTTCTGTTGTTGGTTCCCTCTTGAGAGACTGTTCAGGTAGTGACGCAACTCTTGGAGAGTGACCGATAACTGCTCGTGTCTGCATAAGCAGATATGCCTTGGTCGTGGGCCTCAACCAGCATGTCAAAGCATTCGCTTCTCAGGAGAAAGTATGCAGTGACTCCCTCTGGTTTTTGGAGTTTTGTTGGCCAAGTTCTAACATGGTCAGAATACTTTACTCAAGACGAGTCTAGCAAACACACATGCGGTCAAACATAGCATTGTCGGCTGACCAGGATAAAGAAGATTGCTCAGCACTGGCTCATAATCAGTTAAATGTGGAGAGAAAGAGTAACAGACTGCTTCTCTCCACTTCCAAAGCAATCTGGGCCGCAGTTGACTGAACAAACGAATGCTCAAAGGGATTATACAAATGACGTATAAGACGCTCTCAACCAGTTAAGTATACTAGGGATGACAGGACTGCGTATGATCCCAGAGTAGGTGGTGATGCCTGTGTGAAAGTACCAGCTCCAAAGTCTTGGGCCAGAAGTCTTCAGGGGTAGTATCTGTTTCAGCCAGGAGTAGCTCGAGGAGGACGAGGATGAACAATTGGCACAGGAATTGCAGCTCTAGAAGAGTTGGCGACTGGAGGTGAATTTAGAAGCGGGGTTTCCAGGTTTTCCTTGAAACCCTACGCTGGAGTTTGGAAATCAAGGAAGACTTAGATGTACTCTAGATTTCTGCAGTCTTCCCAGGAGCGGATGGCGAGGACCCTTTCTGAGCTCATCCCAATCTAATAATTAAACCTCTCTGCACAGTCTAGTAGTCGCAATTCATGGCCAGAATCCTTCTACGCCGCAGGGATGACATCCTTGTCAGTCGAAATACTTCGCGATAACTCCATCTGATATATAGATATGACAAACAAAGGAGTGGGGAGATCTTTACAAGTGAAGGTACTGCACGTATAGAGGCCAGACAAACTTAGCACGGCTGATAGGATCGCGGGTGTTATGTTTTCGGGTATCATGTTTGTGGTTGGCGTCAAGCGTAGTGGTCTACTGTACGCTGTAACTGCAGAGCCCTTGAATTTGTGGTGAAATTACACATGATCATCTGTGTTGACGACCCAGCCAACTTCGCCAAGCGTATATCGGAGCAATTCTGGGCTTTGGCTGCTCTGATCATTCTTTGTTGGTATCTGATTGAATCTGAAGGATCACGACGGAATGGGCTCTTGTTCTGAGTCAGGAAGGCGACTTTCGCATTGGTGCGCTGTTTGTAGTATTTGTTGACCTCTTTGATAATGTTGATGCCGCGCACAGATGTGCTCTTGCCTTGATGGTCGTCTTCCATTGCTTGGAAATACTCTTCGTACTCCTGAATGGTTAACCCGGATCCGCCAGGGATAGTGTAGTAGTGAATGCATATCGGCGGTTCTCTCTTCTCCGTAGTTGATCGGGGGACCCTTTCCGGCTCTTTCATCTTGAAGGTCCCGGCTTTGTCTTCCTCGACCAGAACCCTCTGGTATGGACTTTGAGAAACTTCACATCGATCGACATGGTGTCAGGATAAACTTTACGGTCAGTGCGGCCCCGGAAGAGCTCTGTGCTGGAACTTGTCAAGCTTCTTCGTAATGACAAGCAACAGGCATCACCACCTAAACCTCAGTTCTGAACCTGTAGACTGGAACCTGCTCTGGGATGATCGACCGCGAATGTTGGCGAGTGTTTGGCACTCTGCCTCGGTCTTGGAAAGATAATCGTGCTATTCCTCCAAGTCAAGAGCGCGCGCCTCATTATATCGATCGGTCGCGCGCTCTATGACCACATCAAGTCCGAAGTTGTTGGCCCAGCGAACTGCGTCGATGTCCACGAAGCATATGCACGCGTCATCACTGTGAGCCTTGGGATAAGAACCCGTGGGCTGAGGTCCACGTCTCTTCTTCGGCTCCTGCCTACCGCCTCTGCATTCTAGGCATCTCCTAAAAGACCCATGCTGGACGCCATACTCATGCGTAGACCCATTAATGGCCTTGACAACCCGGCGTTTCGTCCACTTGCGGGTGCCGGCCGATGAGATGTCGGGACGGTCTGCGGCAATCTGTAGTGTAACATTTGTTGTGGTAACATCACGGCTTAGGAAAGAGCAGTCGAAGTCCCGACTTCATGTCTGTTCGAGCGCCATGCCGAGACCCTGGAAGATAGGAAGGGCCTCGAGGGTTTGAATCTTGCCAGGCTTCATCAACAGAAGGACGAGTCAGTTCTGCATTCAGGGTTGTTCTTGGCCTCGAGCAAGGGAACAATTCAGCATCCTCCAGAGTGTGAGCGCTACCAACAGAATCACCAGACATGCTGAAGCAATAAGGCGTGACTTGTTGCTATCTTGAAGAAGGAGAATGTTGTGACCGCCAGGTGTCGGACCACTCAGTCTTGACAAGGTTGACATCGGCGAGTGAGCAAGATCCTTGGAGGCTCGATTCGCTTTTTCCTTCTAGCCCTGGAGGCCTTTGACGTGTGATGTTTGTCTCAACCATGCGATCTGACTGGAACCGACGTGAATGGCGGCCGATTTTCTGATATCGCAACCTAATTTCTCAGGTACTTCCATGGCCCAGATAGCATTGCGAACGACCTCAACGCCTGAATTGGCGTGCTCTGAGGTTTTGACATCCTCGGGACGGGATTGGAAAAACACCTGGGACAAGCATCTATCCTCTTGGATGTTTACAGAAGCATTCTGCCAGGGCTTCATGATCTCGTTTTCACTCCTTAAACCGGGCCAGAAACGAGCAGCAAGCGCTTCCATATATATAATAGGGTAACAATATGTTGTTTGAAGAAGGCGGAGTGGTAACGTTATGGCTTAGCCAGAGGCAGTGACACACGCCATGTCAAGCATGTTCGACTGCCGTCTCGAGACCCATCGAGAACCTTGAAGATCTGAAAGGGGGGAGATGGGTTGCCTGCCAAGCCAGATCAACGGAAGGATGCAGGGGTAGGCTCCAGGTTCGCTTATTGCCTATCTGCAGAAAGTGACTGTTGATGCGAAGAGATTCTTGTGCACTTTGGAGAACAAAGCGACACAATGGCGAGGTATGCTGAAGTTGTAAGTTATAACTGAAATACCCCGGTAGTCGGTCAACTCGTCCATCGAATTTTGTAAGAACCGCACAGGTGATACCAGACTGCGAACTCAATCGCAAACGCGTCCTTCCAAAACTCATGCATAAGCCAAAGACCGTCACCGGGATATGCTGAGAGCAGTACGTTGCAGAGCTCAGCCAAAGCCAAGACAATCTGGCGAAGAGCGGTTAAACCTTGTGTCAATAAAGCCGACATGACAGGTAGCTTCATCTGTATATAAAGTGGTCCAATGTCCAGACCAGTACAATGTTGCCCGTACATTTGCAAGTATGTGGCTCGATTGGGATGTTAGCTGACCAATACATATCTTCTTCAGCCTTGCTTGGCAAAGCCAGCATGATGGTAAGCTCGAGATCGGCGAGTTTACAGGAAGAAATTGTCGATCGTAAAGCGCGTGTTGCAAGATTTTATGATCTTCGTGGTTTAGGTGCACAAAATGGCAATGTACAAGGACATAAAGTCAACGTCTTCTTGCAATTGACAGAAGGTATGGACCTTCACGACGAATTGATCGTTTGCCTGTGACGATTGATATATATCAGGTATAATGTTACCCCGTGTAGACACATCAGGAATGGCAGTCGCGTGTATGTTGAGCTTGCCGACTTTTTAGCTGGCTTATATATACTGTAGTTCGAACGGTCATATCTTTGGTCTCTTCCTCTACGACCTCGCGATGAAGGCTGAGGCAACTCTGGACTGGATGTACGTCAAGCCTGGGTTGAGTGCGCCACTGGCAACTCAATCATGTTATCGTTTAACCAGGAGGCTCGTAGCGGTATGCTCGTAGGGCCCATGACCTCTTGAAACCTGTACAAAGATGTATGATTGACTTCGAGGTCTTCAATGTCCTTCTGAAGCAGTAGAGAGTTGTTCATGAAGAAGGAGACTGTGTCCTTTGAACCAAACCAGGGCTCTTCCATGCATGTGTGTGCAATACTCAGTGCACAAGTGTCTCACATCTTGCCAAAGATTTGGATTCATCCAGGACGAAATGAGGTTCTCGATGTCGGAAACGCAGATACGTCACTTTGAGTCTCTGGGATTGGGTATTCACATTTATCAGAGTGTCTTTTATCTCGTCTTCGATGGGTGCCTGATGCGATGGCAGCCCAGTATCGATTATATCCAAGGTGGAGCTTGTTGACCTCGGCAACTAGAGATATCATCGGGTTTCATCTTGAGATCGCTTGTGATCTGTAGAACAGTCTCGTTGGCTACGTTCAGTCTCTTGACCTCTATCTCTAGGTCTTCCACATTGGCTGGTAACGCATCACTCTTCCTCGACTGGACCGTACCTTGGTCGTTGTCAAACATCCTAAGCTCTTGGAGTTTGGCATGCACACGACGGTTGAGTAACCCGAACACCGAGTTCACTTGGGGGCAACTGGGGCATGGCTGACTTCGCTCTCTCTAAGACTTACATCCCTGATGAGAATGCAGGAGCAGAGCGTGAAACCCAGGCAGATGCAGGAGCAGACCGTACAGCTTTCGTCCTGCTGTATATACTGGAGCTCAATCAAAGGAAATGCAGAGGTGGAGTTGGGCGTGGAAAGCGCACAAGGGAGCTCTCTTGATCAAAACCAATCCTGATACCCGTTCTGCTAGGGCTTGGCCGTCATCAGGATTGTGCTTGTTTCTCATGCTCATCGAGATCTTGAGCCAGTTCCAACTTCCTTCTCCTCTTTGCTCCTGTGACTTTCGTCGCACATGACTTTGTCGAAGAGGATCCGATAGAAATGACCTCATGCCATCAAGAAACATCGGCATGAGAGGCCTTGATGACGGTGTCAAGTTTGCTTCCGGCTTACGTGTGAATAGTGAGACTTTCAGGTGCAACGATGGGTTGGGATCCTTGCTGGATTGATAGCGCAGTGATTACAAACATCACATATGCAGCAAATCCGAGAACAGGAAGGGGATCGACAATGGCTTCACAAGACACGATCTCGAGGTATATGGAATGTTTTGTGTGTTTTTGACATATTCTGACTTCCGTCCTCGACACCCATTAGACGCTTCATCGAGCTCTTAAAAGAAACGCATTCGGTGTCCAGGTTTCTGTTGACCTCGCGAATGGTTTCAAGTTTACTCTTCCGGTCATAAGCCAACTTCGTGATTTCCGCGAGGTTTGATTGGGCAGCATCGACAGCGGACATTCATGTTTCTCATGACGAAAAATATCAATGTCGTGCATTTGCCATTCTTCAATTTAGAATGACTCCTCTGGTTTCTCCGTCCTCTGTGGCAAAAGCAGAGTACTGCCGACTGCTTCAGCGTGGGTTTCCCGTCTTGTGCTCATCCTTGTAGGGAACCAAGGAGTTCCGCTGAGGTTGTGGTGAGTCTTGGGCACGATGAGGAAACAACCGTGGAAAAGAGCTTGCCGTCACATTTTATATACGGGAGTGGCAAACACAATAACCACACATGTATTGACAGAAGACATGGAGGCAGGCAGCGATATCTCCATGACTCTTCCAAACAGGACATGAAGAACACCAGGTGCTCTGTATGCTGTTTACAGACTTTTAGATGGTAGAAAGTTGGGTTTGTGGAGGTCTGGCTTTGGATTGTTTGTACAGATTACTCAACACCAGCGAGTCGCTGATCTCAGCCACAAAAACCACCAAAGATTGTGCGCTGAGACTGTGCTTTTGGCTCCTCTACAGAGGCAGTGCCTACCAAGCAAGGCGACCGACTGGAGTCATCATCTGCGCAATAGCGGCGCGGACACAATGATGAGACTCGGTCTGATGACAAGTATAACCTTAGAGGCACGCGGCACGATCTCAAGTCTCTCACAAGACAGTCCTCCCAGCATGCTGTTCCCTCGACTGAATACAGTTTTTGTTGTATGAACTGAACTGCCAATGAGAAGCCCCTTTGTCAACGGTCAAGCCAAGTCTAAGCTGTGGTATACAAAGGTATCGAAGACACCAGGTCTGACGTTGTGGTTGCCATGGCTTCGATGATGTTCAGGATCTTGATCCTACGCTGGAATTGGCGGGAGGTTTGCACATGTGATATTGGTATCGAGCGGTCGGGCTGCGTATGCGTTGTGTCATCCTCCATCTTCTTGTGTGTATCAAACCCTACAGAGCATGTGCGGTCGAGTTGCGCATGGAACGCACAAATTTTGTATCATGAGTAGGAGGGGCGATGAGATAGGTCTTGAAGTGTCCTGGGGAGAGCGTGACTGTTGATGTTCTCGATCCCGCTCTTCCAAAAAGCATACTTCGACACCTTTGTCGGCGACACTGGCCTTTTATCATGTTTAAGGCGTAGCAATACCGGCCTCTGACATCTCTGGCAACGTGCGTTTGGTCTTGCCGCCCATTATCCATGAGACTGGCTTCCGTATCTGCTGAGGGTCTTACGGAGGCCAACTTGAGCGCCGACGTCCATCGCCATACCGTAAGCACGATCGCGCTTGGTGAGAATGTTGTAAATGCCTGCTGCCGTGACCTCTGGGCTGTTGTAGTCAACGTGCCTGAGCTTGACGTCTGAGACGCCGGCGACCTTGCCAGAAGGTTCCTCCACGCCTCCAGCAATGAGATCTCGAGAGTTTAATGTATTCTCCTCTCTGATACGTGGTGAAGAATCGTAATTGGGGCTGACCTTCGCAGCTTTCCTGGTGCGCTCTGCCAACAATGGTCTGTTAGGAAAGCTCAGGTTTCCCACCATAGAGTCAATACTTCTTAGCATTCGAGGGAGGAAGGTTGTCGAGGGGCTCTGGTCGATGTGCTCTCCGGAGTTCAAGGTTTCCTGAATGTCTTGGACAGACTCTACGACAGAAGCGAGATTGCCTTGTCCTCGGCGCGATATCCATACAGTTCGAAACGCTGTCCAACGCAAGCGCGCTTTTTCCAAGTGTTAATGGAAGACTGTTAGGATTGCTTGCGGATACCGGCACCAACGTGACCGTCACTGCGGGGATAGGGGCAGCAGTTTGACTATCAGAGCGAATTACAGGAACAGGAGCTTTGACTGTCAGAGCAAACTGCGGAAACAGTGACCTGACTTGGGACCAGGCAGGGCTCACGAGGAGTGATCTCTTGTGCTTGCGACCCACACCATTGTAGTTCCAGTCGCGACGAAAAGTACACCGCCACGTGAAGGGAGTTTTCGCGGCGACCTACACAGTGCCAATGGCACCATGGGCTGCCCTTTGGGCAAGGAGTACAAGCCTTCTGCTCGTCTTGAAAGTCGGCTTTGAGGATAGTCAAGGACATGCTGCATAAGAGACCAACTTGGAACGCGACCAGACTCTGGAAGGGGGAGAGGATGGGTTCTCGAGACATAGCCGGTGGGACGTGGTTGCGAACAATGCTGCCATTCGACGTAGGGTGCTCAGACCTTAGTCATAATCTGATGGCGCTTCCTCTTCGCAAGCTGCTTGGCATAGCGATGGTATATATATGACTTGAAAGTCGTGTCTGATGATTGCGCGACACCTTTGTCTGGCCAGTCCAACCAATTGCATAAGAGAGCTCAGGCTGTACAGGAACAGGTTCGAGGACATCGGTTCATCAGAGCCAGAGCCAGAATCAGAGCCACTGGCATCTGACTCAGCGACTAGCTCAGCATTGACAAGTCAGCCGCCTCTGCCAGGTCCAGAGCTGCAATCAAAACACCCCTACAGTGGAAGTTTCAGTCCTTGGCTCAGAGGTGTTACGGCGAAGGGTTGTGTCAAAGCTCTGACTCCAGGGTGATCTTGCGCTTCTCCTTCGAGGTGCCATGCATATATAGCTAACAGAACGAGAGAGACGTTCCTTCTCAAGTGGGCAGTGGGTTGCTAGAAGGGTTACCGGGGGATTTATTGGAGAGTACTCTCTGCCCCCAAAGTCCAAGGTGCTGTCTTTCGAAGCTTGCCCGGGATCCATTTCGGTTCCTGAGGAGTGCATATGCGTTGCAAGAACAACCTTGGGACATTCGATCGTCGCAGTAACAGACAGAGAGAGCATCCCATGCAGCAGGAAGCTTTACAGATTTGCGGCCAGTTTGCAAGCAGGAGATTGGCTGTCTGGTTGCTGGGAGTATGGGTTGAGGTGGCAGAGCCCATGCAGCAGGAATCTCTGCACTGATCTGATTTTCCAGCTTTGCGAGGTAGATAGCTGTGAGCCGAGTGTCACTGGAGAAGCAAGACAGTTTCTTGAGCTTGGCCAGGTTGGACGTGGTTGATGAAGTACTCGACCTGGCCCTTCGATAGAGGCATGCTGAACACCTCCATCATGACTTTCACAACGATTCTGCTATCACTGCTGTCTTGGAAGGTCGAGGACCTCTGGTCAGTAATCCTGGATACAAATGAGGCCAGGGGCAGTGAGCTGGAAGTTCAGGAGCTCTGAGGAGCGTCTTGCTCTTGCAGCTTCAACCTTTGATTTTGCTCTTTCCCTTGTCGGCGTCCATGCGTGTATAGTAAGACTTTGACGAGGTAACAACATGGGATGTTGAGATCCAAGGACTGGAGCAAGAGCTGATGCTGTTGCCAACTTGAGTGCCGTATGCGATTCTTCGAGAGCGTGGAATGAAGGCTTCGTGACAATGACACGGCGCTTGGTCTTGACCGGTGGCGCATGGAGAAAGACCATGGTAAATGCCGTAGGCGAGAAGATAGTATCTCCCCACACGCTTTGAGTTGCTGATTATCGCCTCGGCCATCCATGCCAGTTCCGAATCAATGCACTGGCGATGGACAGGCAAACTCAGGATACGTTTTCGGCGCAGCAACATGCAGGGGATCCATTCGCGCAGAGAACAACTCTGTTGCAACATCATCTGCGACTTCCAATAGATATAGAGCGCCGACTCGAGGGTCACCGCTGATGGAAGCATCTTGTATCCAACGTCAAGCGGTATGAAGGCCAATGATTTACGACAGGACTCTAGCTCTCAACTGCCTTTGCGCTTGAAATTGAGAGCCGTGCAAATATGGCCAAGAGAAAGAAGATCTCAGCCACCAACCTTCAGCTGAGGTGTAGAGCCCTGAGGGAGGTGGGAAGTGCGATGATGTGTGCCTGGGTTTGCCTTGAAGGGATGCTCTGACAAAAGAGTACTGGCTGCTGACATGGCTTGAGATTTTGTATCTTCCTTGTCGCCAGCCATCCTGTAAATTGCGGATAGAATCACTGGCAGTGGACGCGCTCGGTGTGTTCTTGGGCGCTGCGTCCTCTTTTGCCGCTCGGTGTCAGTGCGTATATAACAGAAAAAGACAAGAAAGAGTAAGTGGCAGATCATGTTCTGCCACACAAGACGACAAACAAAAAAGACAGGACAAGACCTGATGGGGCGTGAGAAGAGTCTCTCCATCCACACATTCTGAGTTGTTGGTCTTCGGCGTCATGTCGTCGGCCATTCATTCAGTTCCGTGCGAGATGAACGACGATGGGCAAACAAACATGGGACGTCTGTTCGGCGCTGCCACAAGCAAAGGACCCTCTGGCGCAGGAAAGGGCTCTGCGTTGACGTAATCAGCAGCTTCTGCTAGGTACAGGGTTGCGACTCTGGGATCACCACAAGGGTAGAAGTGCTTTGTATCCGACATCAAGCGCGTAGAGACGAATGGTTTGTTGGAAGCTCAGACAACGGCATGCTTTCGCTTCTGTCTTGCAGATATCCATGCATCAAAGCCGAAAGGAGGAAGGACGCTGCTCCATGGGTGGCTGATTGACAGGGAAGATGATGTCTGCTGACACAAGCCAAGATGCTGTATCTTGGTACTTTCTCCAGTTGTCTTCTGGATTGTGGGTGAGAGACTATGCAGATGACACCTTTCTCCGTCGGAGAATTGGAACTCAGCTCAGACTTCAGAGTCCTTTCGTTCCTTCCTCGCAGATACCCGTGCAATAATAGCCAAAAGAATGGAGGAAAGACGCTTTTAAGAGGGTGGTTGGTTGGCAGGGGAGATAATGTCTGCCGACACAAGCCGAGATACTGTATGGTGCTTGTCGACAGCCATGCTCTCTTAGAGGCGAGGTTGGTAGAGCTGAGATCCCATGCTCCTCTTCCTCAGACTCTTCCTCGATCTCTTCCTGGGACTCCTCCTCAGCCTCCTTGCCGTGGTGCTTGCCTTTGCAGGGGCCAGTGCGTATATAACAAAAGAAAAAAGCAGCGAGAAACATCATCTCAACGCATGTTCCCAGAAAATAGCCAGACATATATAACAGAGAAAAATACAAAAGAGAATCACAAAAGAAACAAGGCAAGCATAGATGAGTCTGTGGGGGACAGAGACCACGACCACATATATAAGAAAAAAGACAAAAGAGACGCGCCAAAATCTGATAGCTTCAACAAGCAGGGCAGCCGGTATATAGAAACACAAGAAAGACAAAAGAGACTTGTGGGTCGTTTCCCAAGATCTTTCCAATGGGAACAAGAAAGGATGGGTGGAACATAGAAGAACAGAGACCAGCCACAGCCTGCCATGTTGTAGTGCATGATCACCACGACAAGATATATAGGCAAAAAACAAAAGAGACTCCCACCAGAGATCCCAAGCTCTTGCAAATGCCTTCCCTGAAGGACAGATGAAACAAAAGAAAGTTCACACCAAAATCCCGAGCTCTTTCTGAAGATTTCCACGAGGAAGAGATGGAGAGAGAACAAAAGAAAGGAAAAGAGACAACCACAACACAAACCTTTTGACGTGAAGAGAAGAAGGAAGGAACGAAGGAACGAAGCGGAAAAGGACGATTATATCTTGTTGGCAATCGGGAGCTATGACTGCGAACGAGAGCTTCAAAGCTATGGAGCTTTGAAGCTTTAAGCTGCAAGTCACCAACAGAAACATGCATCCCCGTGGTTACCTAGGTGTGAAGGTCGGTCTCCGTTGGTGTCTGGGAGCGGGAAGCTGCATGAAGCCGCGGTGATGAGATCTCTTGGGTTTTGCGAGATTGAAGGCTTCAACCTTGAAAGGAGGATCACGGTTTGATGTCACGAGTGTATATGGCGGCTTTTTCAGCAGAAGAAATCATTTGCATTCAGGGGGCATAGGACTTGCCTGGAAGACCCTTTTCCTCCCAAATGTTGTCTGTGTGTCAGTGCGAAGCATTAGGCTCCAGTTCTGTATGTACGAGAGCTTTGACACGGGAACGGAAGGTTGCAAACGCGGCTTCCTGCTTGCTGGGAGATATGCGGGTATGACGATTCTGAAACTGGGACATGGGAACTACGATTCTTCATGATTCTATCTGGAGCGACCACCGCCGATGTCTTGTCCGAGCTGTTATGCAAGTGTCAGCGAGATCCCAATTATGCACAGTTCATGTTCGAACTCACTCTGTAACCACTGATTTTCTCCCACTCGACCTTTTGACGGGTGACGGGAAGCTGTCTTCGCAGACCCTTGAAGGCACCCTCATTGAGTTTTGTGAAAGCCTGATTGACTTCTGTCTGGTAGCTCTTCTCGATCTTTGCGATTTCGCGAACGGCGTCGCTGGCGTTGGAGATGGAGACGGGCTTGGAGGTTTGGAGGCGTACGTTGCCGTCTTCGTAGTAGTGAACATCGATGCTGATGGTACCTGAGAGGGAGGAGCTTGAGGGAGAGAAGAGGTAGTGTGCTCGCCAACGGCCGTTCCTGTGCACTTCATCTTAGCTATGTGCTCCTGAGAAATTGAGATCGGAATAAAGCATGCGTACCAGAAGTTGTTGGGGCTGTACTTGTTGCTGACGAGTACGAGGGCAACCTTGGAGTCATTCTCGGCTGGGAAGGCACCAACTGTGGCAGAAGGGTAGTGTTCATCGGCGTGAGCGCGGAGGGCCTTGTTGAGCTTCTGGATCAAGTCGGCGTTCTGGCTGTCGAGAGAGTGGCTCTGAGCGTTCGAGACCTTCTGCTCGAGAGGGTCGAAATCGAAGGCTGTGTTGGTTGCACTGTCGTAGTAGCGGTTGTTTCCTAGGCTGTTGTATGCGCTGACTAGCACACTGCCGCTGCTGCCCGGGAGCTTGACTGTACTGAATTGTGTCTCGTGGTATTTTGTGATGGCAGGGGAGATCTTGGAAACCAGACTTGACTCGGTCAGGGCCTTGATGTCTAGAGGATCGCGTAAGTGTTGGGTGCGAGTGGTGAGGGGGCCGCTGTGTGTATACCGGTTAAGACATTGGACAGCTATCAGGAGTCAGCTTTTGTATCATGCACACTCGATTTTCAGAACTGGATACCTCGCCTGGGGGAGCATCCTCGACAAACGAAGAAGCGATCTGTGTTGACGACATGTTTGGTTTGGTTGTGTGTATGCAATTGCGACTCGCATGAACGCGGCCGCCGATGATGCTTGAGGTCGCGCCTCGGGGGTCTTGCGGGGAAGGTGCGCCGAGCCGCTCTTGTCCGTTCCACCACCCTGTCCTCCACGGTTTCTCGCACCAACACTTGCATTTCGAGTGATTTAGTAGTCATCGCATATTTGATATGTGGAAATACTTCTAATGTCAATGGTATCGCTATTGAAACATTCCTTGGGCAAATGTTGCTGCTTTGCTACTTCTTCGAATGTTGGCTGAGATGCTACAGCTGACCAACTTCTGGGGGACCATGAGCCTCACAAAAGTTACGACTTGCTCCAACAATCGTACGCATTGATAAAAGAAGCAGGTTGTGCTCTTCTGCTTGATCATTTTTGCCTTCTATGGTACATATTTGTCATGCCATTTCGCCTTGCCATCATGCATTAATGTCTTCTCTACCCATTTGAATCAATCAAGTTCTCTCGCTACCACGCAGTCTGACGACCTGGCCATACTTCTGCAACTTGGTGATGAGCTGATCACCCTGCTTGACGACATCGGTGTATCTGAGGCGAACGTTAGTCATCTATTCGAAAGTGGATTCCACAAACAACTTACTGCTTGTTCTTGTCACCAGCACGTTGTGTTTCAATGACACCCTTGACGCGATCGATTGTGCAAGGAAGACGCTGACTAGCAATGAAAGGTGCCAGATCACGGTCCAGCCAATCGACACTGACACCAAAGCTCTGAGCCATGCTCTCCAGACCCACAACCTTGTAACTTTGCAGCAACTGCGCGTAGGCACGCAGACGCATCTCCTTGACATACCAGCGACGGTGTTCGTAGAGGTAACGATCTTGAGCAAGGAATTGAGTCTCGACTGAGCTGAGGGCGCGGAAGAAGTTTTGGTAGTGGCCAGAGTAGAGGGAGCGGATCATCTGAGCGAGGGGGGAGAAGTCAATCTCTGGCTCGGCCTGTTCTTGCTCGGCGGAACCTGAGTTCAAGGTGGTAAGATTGACGACGGCTGGTTTAGGAGTGGCCGATGATGTGGTGTCAACATCCATGGCGCTAGCGTCGGTACCGGCAGAAGGGTTTGCAGAGACAGCACCTGACAGACCAGCAAGTCTTTCATTGCTGTCTTCGGAGCCAACAATGGCGCGAATCTCGGGAGCGTCAACGACACGCGACTTGAAGTCGCGGCGGGGGAGAGCCACACTTCCGGCGAGGACGGCGTAGATGACGAGGTTGCTGTATGAGCAGAGCTCGGTGGCGGTGAAGGTGCTGAGCGAGTCAAGGAGGAGAGGAGCGGCGGCAGCATGAGAGCGGATGGTGATGAGGTGAAGACCTTGGTAGGCTTTTAGGCGGTTGCGACGGTCCTGCGATACATGTTAGATGTGCTTGTTCTTGCGAAACGATAAATTGCGACATACCCAGTCACCACCAGATTCGACCAAGGCTGAACAGCGCTCAACGCTCTTCTTGACCAGAGTCTTGTCGTCGAAGAACATGGCGATGCGGATGATGGCCAGAACAATGTCGATCTTGGATGCCAGGATACCAGTCTTTTCCATCAACTTCTCGAAAGCTTCAAGAGCCTTTTCCTTGTCACCGATACGAGCATACAGCTCTGCGCGCTTGCCACGGGCAGCGTTGACTTCGCTATCGCCTTCGCGCTCGGCAGCTTCGTCCTCCTCTTTCTGGATAGCGGCCAGCTCTTCATCGTTCTCGCGCTTCATCGACTCGTACAGCTTTTCGTCCCAAGGCAAGTCTGCTCCTTTGGTGTGTTTGAGGCCGCCGAGAACACCGATGATGCTCGTTGTGTTGATGCTGGATGTTCTTCGTAGCGATGGCACGGGCGAGGATGATGAGGTCTTCTGGCTGGAACCAGACTCTCCGGAGGCGTTCAGCTTTCCAGTCTGGGGATGTGCGAGATAATGGTACAAAGGAGCCATCTTGTGCTCTCGGATAGCATCTTGGAGAGTTGTGAGGGATGATTGTTTCGCTGAGGACGCAGCAGAGGGCGAGGCGAGGGTGAAGACAGACTGGGCCAGTCTGAGGTCGGGGAACTTCATGTACTGCGGGTCACCCATGTTGGCGGTATTGAATGGGTAGACGGGCGGTGGAAGGAGTGGATGGAGGGAGAGTCGCGTGTGTTTCGAGAGTTGATTGTGAGTGTTTGATGGCGACGGCGATGATGATGATGCTGGAGCTTCCCAATCAGACTCGCCATGTCCGTGCGCTATGAGACGCCGGCCAGCTTCACCGAGCCCCGATCATTTCACTCAAGTCATCTGCTATCATTCGCACCTTCCTTCTGGGTTATTCCTGTCTTCACTGATACTGACATTGCTAACTGTGATTCTTGAGCTACTTCCTCGTCTACCAATCCAGACAACCATTTGGTCGTTCCTTCCGAAAAGTGACATTGCTTTAGTTCAGCTCTTGGCGGCGTCTATTGCTATTCTCGAGCGTCACAACGTTGCTATTCAGACTTCTCCATAGCCAAATCACAGAAAGACCGTCGTCAGACATCTTTTCCCTTGAACTCGGCAAATCATCATATCGAACCACCAACCTTTTCCTTGAGCAACACATCTTTCACCAGACGGCACAATGCCTCGTCAACCCCAGGACTCGAGCAGAGGACGCCGCAGTCCACCTACCGAATCTCCCGTTCCCGAATCAGACCAATACCAAAAGCCATCTCGTAAACGCATAAGAGAGGCCGACCTTCCCTCGAGTCGAGCTCCCAAACGCCAACGCAGTCCTCTCACTAGCAGCACTCGTCGCGACGAACCCGACCCGCCCTCTCCTCCCCGTTCTCCCCCACGAAAGCGTCCTGGTGCTTCATCCCGAATCAGTGTCGCTGCCAGACAAGCTGCCGAGCAAAAGAGACTGCAACGTGAAGAGGAGGAGCGTAAGCAGGTACAACAGAACAGAGCGACTGCTCCCACGGATCTTGTTGCTGCCCATTACAATGCCGTCCCAGAAAGAGGTAGAGACTGGAGAAGATCAGAGTCTAAGATTCAAGGCTTGCGCTCCCTCAACAACTGGGTCAAGTCATGCATGATCCAAAAGTTCTCGCCGTCAGAAGACAGGGATCATCGTCCTATTGTCCTCGACATGGGCTGTGGTAAGGGTGGTGATTTGCAAAAATGGCAGTCTGCTCCTCAAACACCGCGTCTCTATGTCGGTGTCGACCCGGCCGATGTTTCTATCGACCAAGCAAGAGGCAGATATGTCGAGATGCAACGACGAAGGAGAGGACCCAGAAACGCCAAACACCTGGAAGCTCACTTCTTCGCCCAAGACGCTTTCGGTGTCAGTCTGGCAAACATTCCCATAGTACGGGAGGTTGGTTTCGACCCTCACGCCGGTCCAGACACCACTGGTGCCATCACTGCTCGCTTCTCGCAAGGTGGCTTCGACGTTGTCTCGATGATGTTCTGCTTGCATTACTCTTACGAGAGTGAAGAGAAGGCCAGAGGTATGCTCAAGAACGTTGCCGGCGCTTTGAAGAAGGGCGGACGCTTCCTTGGTGTCATGCCAAACTCGGATGTAATCCGGAGGAAAATTGAACAGCACATGAAAGGTGGCGTGAAGCCCTCGGAAGCGACGAAAGAAGACTCACCGCCAGCCGGTCTGAACTACGACGATGACGACGACTGGGACCCGGAAAAGCCCTCTGGAGCCGCTGGAGCTACTGGCAACGATGAATGGAATCCCGAGCAAAGTCTCGACCCACATCTTCAGAACGACGAAGACGATTGGGATCCGGAGAAGCCTCTTCAAGCCCCTCAGGTCGCCAATGGTACCGACAACGACGATGACTGGGACCCAGAAAAGAGCTTGCAACCCACAGTGAATGGAACCGCCGACAATGACGACTGGAACCCAGAAGCCCCAATTGACAACGCAGTCGCTGGTGAAGAAAAGCCGAAACCCATTATCAAAGCCCCTGCCCTCCCAACCGAGCCCCTAGAATGGGGAAACTCCATCTACAAAGTCAAATTCCCAGACTCGCAACCCCTTCCCTTCGACGGCGTCTTCCGACCCCCTTTCGGGTGGAAATACTTCTACTACCTCGAAGAAGCCGTCGACGTTCCCGAGTTCGTTGTTCCTTGGGAGGGTTTCCGTGCTCTGGCTGAAGAGTATGGTTTGGAATTGATGTACCGTAAACCTTTCCCAGAAGTTTGGGAAGATGAGAAGGATGATTATGAACTTGGGCCCCTGAGTGAGCGTATGAGGGTCAAGGATAGACAAGGCAGGTTTTTGGGTACGAAGGAGGAGATGGAAGCCGCTGGGTTCTATCACGCCTTCTGCTTTTACAAGATTTAGAAGAGGTCTTCGTATACTGCTGGACTGCATAGGCAGTTTGGGGTTTGATGAGCATTCTTGTATCTACAGCGAGGGCTCTGATAAGTCAAGCACAACGCAAGATCATTTCTCCTTCTCTGTGTCTTTGCGTCTGCAAGGCTTAGAGCTATATTGCAATGTATCACGATTCCTTAAACACTGACACATCATGGCGTGTCAGCCTATATCCTTCTAGCACCGAGCTCTAGCACGGAGCAGGATGCTCGATCTTCTGGTGCCTATGTTGAATCCAACTGTAGACCTGCTTCTTTGCCACGATTTTGGTGTAGTCCTGTTTGCTTCAAAGTCTATCTTTGCTTTCCTTTGCTTTCTTCTTTAAATCGTGTCTTTGGCTCTTGCCGCTAAAAGTACACTTCTTTTGCTGATTGATCGATAGATAGATATATTTATCCTTCTCCTGTCTTATCCTCCGCCAATCTGTCTTTTCTCTTTTCTCTCTTCTGCTCTCCCCTATCTTCCTGCTAATTCATAGATCAATTTGTGATAGAGAGCTGTAAGCTTTTTGCGCTGGTTGTTCTCCTGTAGAACAGCTACATCAGCAGCTGAAAGTTGTAATGGACTTGTATAGTGTTATTACCTTTAGCTATTAATCAAGACACTTGGAAACATATCAAGCAGTTGACAATGAGGGAAATAGCGTACTGCTGATACTGACAAGATCAAACAAGGATAACCAGATAAAGCCATTAGAGAGATTGGCGAATCGTCTAGATGTCTGGTGATGGTTTACACTATTAAAGGGAGGTTTTGAGAAGTGGTCACTTCTAGTGCAGAAGTGCCACTATTATAGCCATAGAGAAGGAGAAGAATCGCATTGTGGTACATGCACTTGGAAAATACTTTTTATCAGAGAGTAGAGGGGTTTTATTTAAAAGGAGAAGAGACGAGACAGTTTGGTTTACCCGATCACTATAAGTGGCTGAATATAAACATGAGGTAAGAGCAACAAGACACACTAGGAGTTTAAAAGAGGGAGGGATTAGTAAGACGAGATGGTATAGGAGGTAGAGATCAGAGACGAAGAGTGACGATAGAGAGAGACGAAGCAAACATAAGAGCACGGAGAAATCGATGGTTAAAGTGCCTATGGTATTAGTTTCAGCATTATAAGTAGCTATGTTAGAGAGACGGGCGAGTATGTTAACATTGCGGTTTTGGATATCTTAGTAATCGGGCACTCGTTTACTATCGTTAGTGTCACGTAGCATAGATAGGGTGGAATAAAAGCCTTAATAATAATTACATCTATAAGGAAGAACAAGAATGCTAGGGTGGTAGCGTTACTAGTGAATTACTCGTACGAGCAGCAATGTACGAAAGGTGGAGTGAAGTCTGCTTATAGACTCTGTTGCCATATGATCTATCCTTTACCTCTATGATATCCCAAGCGATACAGCACTGAAAACACAACAACATCATACCCACCTCCCTCTTGCCTACTTCCTACTCAACTTATTATGCAGCGTATGTTCCTTCATAAACAACCCCACCACCCCCGCCAACCCAGCCAACACAACAACAACAATCCACACACCCCTCAAACTCTCAATATAAGTCTCCTTAACACCATTTTCCCATCCATCCGGCAAGAAAGAAATATCACCCACATCATCTCTGATTCGCCCAATAATGCCTTCTGCATCAGGTAAATGTCCAAACCTTGCATTCAAGCCTGCGGAAAGTTTATTCTGAAATACGGCAGAGGCGATGGTGATACCGATTGTGCTGCCGGTGGAGCGGAAAGCGTAGGAGGCAGAGGTAATGACGGCTTGATGTTCGTGGCCGACTGCGGAGAGCAGAGCGAGGAGAGTTACTGTTAACATAGCGCCATAGGCAGTTCCAGAGATGAAGAGCCATACAAAGGGGAGAACGCCATTGACACCTGCGTCGAAGGTTGTTGCAATGAGAATGGCGGCGGCGATGTAGAGTGTAAGCGCAAAAGTAGACAGCCAGTAGTATTTTCCTGTTGCGCGCATGAGGACGCCAGCACCGAGGGATCCAAAGGCAGTGCCGATGGATTGAGGTACCAAGCGTGTTCCGGCTGCTGTAGCAGAAAGACCCTGGACAATCTGGAAGTAAATAGGTACGTAGTAGAAGAGTGCGTAGACAGCCATTGTCAAGAACCAGTTAGTCAGGCATGCTGAAGCCACAGTGCGGTGAAGCAGTAGACGGATGGGAATAACAGGTTCCTTAGCAACTCTGTCTTCAACGTAGACGAATGCCACCAACGCCAGTCCAGAGAGCGGTAGACTGACGTAAACCAGAGGGTGATTCCAGGGGACAATGTTACCTCCACTGTTAAGACCAAGCAATAGCAAAACCAGAGCCGTACACAACGTAACAGCACCCAGAAAATCAACCCTCTTGATCTTCTCAGTCGCATTCCCCTCCTTAACAGGAATATCCACAAAGAACCAACCCAGTAATCCAGCAATAACGATAAACGGCACTTGAACGTAAAACGCCCAGCGCCAATTTAGTTTATCGTTCATCAAGCCACCGAAAATGCCTCCTAGTCCCATTCCAGTTCCATAGATCAGATTAGCAAAACCCTGCCAGAGACCTCGTTTTCTGAGGGGGATTAGATCACTAGCGATAAAGGTTGAGATGGTGTTGAGACATCCTCCTCCAGTGCCAGCTACCACACGACCTAGAATCATCATGGGAGCGTTTTGAGCCAAACCGCAGATTAATGTTCCGATGGCGAAGAAGGTGCTTGCAAACACAATACCAGCTCTTCTTCCATAGATGTCGGACATTTTTCCCGAGAGAGGTTGGATAGCGGCATTGGCGATGAGGTATCCGGTAGCAATCCAAGAGAGCAGAGTAGACGAGTGGAAGTTTCGGCTGATCGGGGAAGCAAGAGTGGCTACGACGGTTGAATCTATCAGACAGCAATGGTTAGTGTCTGAGAGGTGGATAGAGGTATTAAGCACACTCACCCATAGCAGCCCAGAAGGAACCGGTCCATAGACACATCATAATGACTATGACCTTTGTGGACGTGGGCTCATCAACCACGTCCGCATCGCCATCTTCCTCTTCTCCTTCAATACGTCTGTCAATCGTGCCATGATCGGGATGTTCGGCGTCCAGTAGAGGTCGTTGTTCATCGTCGTCCAGTGGTGATGGTGGAAGCACCGTGATGCTATCTCGTCCTGCCGCCATCATGATACTCGAGTTTATGAGTGTGTTGCGTGTAAGAAGAAAGTCAGAGTATAGAGTTCAGAGAAACATGAAACCCCCACGATTGGCCCTATGACACACACGCGACTCGAAAACCGCCGGCGATAGCGATTGCCTATCGCCGACTCGTTCATGCAACACACCACTTCCGACACACATAAATCTAATCTCAGACCTCAGATCTAGTAGAGATGCGATGTGCATCTTTCTTGTTCGGCCAAACAACTCAAATAAGAAGAGAATATGTCATGACCATGCATCCAATTCGCCAGGCGGGCTACCAGTTTCCACTTAGGTGACCATACTATGACTTCACGTTTGTCATCTCCTATAGCACTTGCCATGTTCTTAGTACGGAGAATCGAAAGCAACTCTGAGAAACAACAGGATTGATTCGGTTGCTGTGTTGCATATCTAGGCACCACAATCATCCGGGGCCAGGGTGATGCACCAAACGGTAGAGACTTGGTCATAATTTGAATGACTTGATTCTTCTCTCCTCATCAATATCTGCATCATCTATTAGACAGCAGGAGGTGCCCTCTTCTTGAATCCCAGGACGGTCTTTAGTCGTCTCAACTTCGAGAGTCTTTCCTTGTCTTGTTTTTCCGTCTCTGTCCTGCTCAATTCAGGCATCGATGGCAGAGTCTCCGAAGCCAAACTCTCTCTTCCATCATCCGTCACCCCTGCATCACCCTCCACCTCACCACCAACCTCAACAGGACCTTGAATGGTACCTCTCGACCTCCGTCTCTGCTCATCAATATACCTCTCCAACACATCCAGCAAAATCTCATAAGCACATTTCCCAGCATAATTTCCCGTGGCTGCTTGAGTGGTAGCATTGCGCCAGGGACAGTGCTCGCGATGTAGTTGAATGAGATGCAAAGAGCGATCTTGTGGCTCGTTGTCATCGTCATCGTCGCCAAATCTGTGGGGTTTATAGTCGGGTTGATACATCCAGAGACCTATTCTTTGGAAACATGCTGAGCAGGCTAGCAGCTGTGTGCTGGATTCTGTTGAGCCTTGCCAGCCGCTGATGGCTACTTGAAGTGCTTTTTGTTTTGTTTCTTCTGTGATGTTTGTGGTTTCGCTTGTGGTTTCTTCTTCTGAGTTGTTGAGGAGGGTTGGAGGCAGGTTTGCGAGAATCTTGGTTGGAGAGGGCGTAAGGTCGGTGGGCTGGAGAGTCAGGTTGGCGAGTGATGGCGCTATTGCCAGTAGAGACTGATAGCGTGTGCGTAGCTCGGGCTGCCAGACTGTCGACTTGACAATAGGCAAACGGTAGATGTCGTCCTTGCAAGCTGCCTTTCTCCATAGACAGTCCTCTGAATGTGCCTCAACAATGAGTTCTCGGTATTTCTCCACCAATGCTTGTTCCAACTCTTCCTGATTGTTATCATCCTCCTCTTCATCTTCATCTTCCTCCTCTTGGACCTCTTCCTCAACTTGAACGCGACGTCTCTTGACTATAGGCTCAACCTTGACCAACAGCCTCTGCTGACATCCTCCCTTGCAACCAACAGTATTCGTGTCCACACACCACCATCCCCGTTTAGCCCATTCAACTTCATTCACAGCATCAGGTTTGGGGTGCCAATTTGTGACGGGTCCGAAACTGCGCAAGCGCTTGATAAAGGCGTCGTGCGACCATGGCGCGAAATTGCCTTCTCCTCTGACTGGATTGATCGACGACTTTGGTGTAGGCTTGTTGCGTAGACTAGATGCAGCAGATGTTGAGTCGCCGCTGGAGCGAATGCGCTTGGTTGCTGGTTCGTTGATTGTGCCTTGCGAGACGGGTCTGGGTGGAGTGGCTGTCGGCGCCGAGGGAGATCCGAACCGGCTGTCGAGGAGTTTGTGAAACTTGCGTTTCGTCGTCGCGAGTGCTTCAGGCATGGTGTGAGATCGTTGGGAGTCGTGCGACTGGTTGTCGAGTCTGTTGTCGCTGAGTGAGTGTCTTTGTTGACAAAAGTGCGACAATCACATGCAGCTTCGGCTTCGGCTCCATGCTGTCAGCAACAAGCGCGTCACTTCGGCCATCACCCAATAACAATCATCACATCTTGCAAGACTCTATGTTCGATTACTAGCAATTCAATGCTACTGCTACTATCAAGGAGACCGCTTCGTCACAACTCCTTCTCTGGTTCCTGATTGTGATAGCCATCCACGCTGGTAAAGAATCCTTTCTCCCATTTCTGGCTCAGAGCTGCCTGGTACATCGTCTCCATGCGTGTGTTTCTCTCACTTTTGGTACTACTTGGTGTGCTGCTGTGTCTGGACCTTGATCTCTTAGCCCTTTTGTGTGGCGTTTCAGGCCTCACTGTTGATGAGCTGCGACTCATTGTCGCTTCACCTGTTTCTGGCCGAATGGACTGCTCTTTTGGAGCTTGGGCAAGTTTTGGAATCACATGGCTTGGGGTTGGCGATCTCGACCTGTTCCTTGAAGGTGATGGTGTGCTTCTTTGAGATTCTTCCGCTTCTGGATCCTTGATGCCTAGTTCTGCGTGGAGGTCTTTATCTGCTTGGAATATGTTGGCCGAGCAGATATCTCCGAACAGCATCTCCATCGATATGTCGGACGTGTATGTGTATCGATCGACCGTGCAAGGGTATATCTCCTTTGGTCTGAAAGCCTGCACGAGCTCGCGAAGCTCAAGGTAGGAAGAATGGCGAGAGAACGGGAACGTCTGCCATAATTAGCACAATCTTAGCAAGTCATGGGTGACACTCACAATCTGCCGTTGTTTGACGCGATCCTCTGCCTCCTGATTGGACTTGCCAGTGATCAATCTTGTAAGCGCTGGAATAAGTTTGTCGATGGGCAGGTTGTCCATGTCAAACTCATCGTCGGGCCTGCCCTCTTGACTAGTGATCTCCACTTCGTCACGCAGGATCTCGAGATCAAGGTCGATAGATTCTTTGCCGCTCTTCACTAACGCCGTGAACCACTCTTTCATTGGTTCCTTGAGCTCGGGCTGAGCTTGTAGCGCCCTGTTGCAGATGAATAAGAGTTGCTGAACACTAGCCTGGTCGTATAGTTCAAGAGAATGTGTCTGGTTCAGATCACCCTGGCCTCCACCAGCTCCAATCTCGGCAATCTCGTATCCTTTGTGTCGAGCTATAATTGGCGTGATCCAGACAACATTTGCTGAAACAACCTGTCAGATGGAAGATCGACAAGAGTGAAAAGACTTACGGTCCTGAAACACCTCACAGCGAGTGCCCTTTTCACAACTGTGAATTCGTGCACCTTCTGACGAATTTGTCAAACATCCAGGATGCTCGTGATTGCCGAGTTTGTAGCCCACCAGAGGCGCAGTCAGTGATCCGTTGCATGTTGGCTGGTCTCTTTGCGAATAGTATAGACGCCATCGATAGTCATCGAGGTGTACTCGGGTCTTCAGGGAAGCTGCAAGTGCAATCCAAGCCTCCTCGTAGCCAAACGTCCACGTGTTAAGATAGAAGATGGTTTCTGGAGGATATTGAGATGCTTTGGTGATGAGTTCGCTCAAGCCGTCGGCCTTAGAGGGCATTTCATATTCCAAAGCATCACTAGATGTGAAGGTGGTGTCGAGATATATGTTGTCCAGCCGCTGAGTACCTTTGGTATACGGGAGAAGAACTGGATTGCGTATGAGAGTGTTTACCCACCATGTTTCTGATCGAAGATCGCCTGTATAGAGAACGGCTTTCCCATTACCTTCAATTAGGAACATGCATGATCCAAGACAGTGGTTTGCATCGAAAAGGGTCACACGAATGGACTTTCAAGGAGCCAATTCGATTTCGGTTGGTGTGTCAAGAGGAATTGGCTTGATGTGGTTTTTGAGGCGACGATATGTTTGCTTTCTCGATTCCAAGATGCCTTTTGCGAAGTTCATGCGATGTGGGTACTTTTCCAGGCGAAGAAGTAGCTCGCGGGTTTGCGCAGTACAATAGACGAAGGTCGACTTGAATGCTTCGAGTCCTTTCAGGTGGTCGCTGTGAACATGACTAAGAAAACAGGCAAGCGGAGGCGGTTCATCCGGATGATTAGTGAAGTTGTCTATGCGAATGTAGGGAAACTCCCTGACGATGCCGTCGAAGGTCGACATGTGGTTATGCACTTCATCTATCCGATACTTGGCTGTGGAGGATCATCAGTGCGGAGCAGAGCTCGCGCAGGAGGAGACGCGTTTCAGCGCGGCATGTGAAAGTTTTGATGACGTTTGGCAGATTTGACAGCGCTTCGAGGACTTTGTGCGGCAGGGAAGCGCCCATGGTATGTCTCAGGTCATTGAGCGGCTCATTACAGATTGCCAACGAGCGCACAAGGCAGGGGAAGACAAGCTGAGTGGTTCCTGGTGGATGCACGATGGGAATAAACAGGAAATGCAAAGGCGGTAAGCAGAGCTTACCCCGCGGTGTACGTCACCTTCAAGCTCAGCTTGGCGAAGCTTGGTTGAGGTCGTGGTGACGATCGTGGAGCTTTCGTGGCAGCCGATCCGTGCCGCTCCCAATTCTTTCTTGTTTATATCACGCAGATCTCCCCTGTGCTTGTTCATCCTGTTCCTCCTGTTCTCCTCATCTTTACTTTCTACAAACAACACATCACACATCATGGTTCATCTAGGACAGGTTACAAACGATTCCGACAGGAAGAAGGAAGAGGAGGCTTCAAATGGCATTGACATGTCCAAGCTGGGTCCAGAGGGCAGCTCGCCTGGTGACTTTGAGACCAGCATCTATGGCAGTCGTTTTGCAACAGAGGACCTGCCTAGACATGAGATGCCCGATGGGGAGATGCCTGCAGCCACCGCCTACAGAATGATCAAAGACGACCTCACCCTGGACGGCAACCCTACCCTCAAGTACATTCTCCCTCAACTACTCTGCGCTGCATCCGCTAACGAGTCTACAGCCTTGCCTCGTTCGTCACTACCTACATGGAGCCCGAAGTCGAACAACTCATGACTGACGCCTTTGCCAAAAACTTCATCGACTATGAAGAGGTATATCAAGCACCCCTTAAACACTCTTGACAATCCTCTGACACCCAAATTGTACCCTGTCAGCGCGGACATACAGAATCGCTGTGTCAACATGATCGCTCGTTTGTTCAATATCCCCACGCACGACGATGACACCAATGCCATGGGCACTTCGACCGTCGGCTCATCCGAGGCCATCATGCTTGCCACGCTGGCAATGAAGAAGTCTTGGGTCAACAAGCGCAAGGCAGAGGGCAAGGACTACTCTCGTCCCAACATCATCATGAACTCAGCTGTCCAGGTCTGCTGGGAGAAGGCTGCTCGTTACTTCGATGTCGAGGAGAAATATGTCTACTGCACAAAGGACCGTTTCGTCATCGATCCTAAGGAGGCCGTCGACCTCATTGACGAGAACACCATCGGTATCTGCTCCATTCTCGGTACCACCTACACTGGCGAGTACGAGGATACAAAGGCCATCAACGACCTCCTGGTCGAGCGCAACCTCGACATTCCCATCCATGGTAATACCTACCCGTTCTTCCATCCTTGATCCCATGCTTACATTTTACAGTCGATGCCGCATCTGGTGGTTTCGTTGCACCTTTCGTCAACCCCGACCTTGTCTGGGACTTCCGTCTCGAAAAGGTTGTTTCCATCAACGTTTCTGGCCACAAGTACGGTCTCGTCTACCCCGGTGTCGGTTGGTGTATCTGGCGTGACCCCAAGTACCTTCCTACCGAGCTGATTTTCAACATCAACTACCTCGGTGCCGATCAGGCTTCTCTTACTCTCAACTTTTCTCGTGGAGCTTCTCAAGTTCTGGGCCAGTACTACCAGCTGATCCGTCTCGGCAAGAAGGGCTACCGCGCCATCATGTTCAACTTGACCAAAACTGCAGACTACCTGGCTGCCTCTGTTCAGAAGATGGGCTTCCTGCTTATGTCTGAAACTCGTGGCAAAGGTCTTCCTCTGGTTGCCTTCCGTCTTAACCCTGAGGACGGCCACAAGTTTGACGAGTTCGCCATCGCACATCAACTCAGACAGCGTGGTTGGGTCGTCCCTGCATACACCATGGCTCCCCACTCTGAGGGTCTGAAGATGATGCGTGTTGTTGTTCGCGAGGACTTCTCACACAGCAGATGTAACGCTTTGATCGCCGACATCAAGCTTGCCATGGAGACTCTGGGCAAGATGGATGAACAAAAGATCCAGGAACACAAGGAGCAGATCAAGAAGCACGGTACCGCCACTGGTCGTAATAAGAAAATGAACCAGCACTTCACCGGCGAGAAGCACTCGCTGCAAGGCAAGACTGGCAAGACCCACGCCGTCTGCTAGAGTGTAATGCAACAAAACACGACAGAGCATATAGCATTATGAATCAATGACTCCTAAAAGCCTCGCAGTGCCTGTGATGTCCAGTGCAGCAGATCCATATGGAAGGTAACAACGAGACCTCACCGACGCCTCCGAACCAAAGACTGTGCATCGTTTGTTGTTGCTGATCGGTCCATTGGGAGGCTTCGCGGCTCTCAGCGCCACCTCACAACGCCTCTGTATTGTACCAGAATTGCTTGTTCTTTTGCTTAAAGAAGCCACCAAAGCTTGGCGTGATCGAACGTGTTACACGGTCATGAATGATAGGGACGAAGAGAACCGATTCAACGATCTCTTAAACTTGTATCTTTTCGGTTGTCAGGGCAGCTCAACACCGATGAGCGGCGGCCGTATTATCGAGTTGTACACAATCTTCTTTGTCAAGACGTTGTGAAGGATGCTCGAGATGTGGAGGCCGCGTGCCACTCCGCATGTCGGCACGGGCAATGATCTCCAGGTGGCCCATGACATCAGTTTTAGTGTGGTAACAAAAATTCAATACTTCTGGGGCAACCGCCCGGCGAAGAGGACTATCTTTGGTCAGCTTGAGGGGTAAGATAGGAACCTTTTGACTCTTAAAGGATCTTCAGCTCCCTCTGTTCTGTGTTCAAGACGACCGTGTCTTTTCACTAAACACGCTTTTCAAGATTCTTAGGTTGCTGGAGACGAAAGAGCTGGAGAAACATAAGGATAAACGACAACATCATCAATCATGACTGGCGGCGACACCTCGGACGATGCGCGACAGCTTGCGGCTCTGGGGCATACCCAGGAGTTGAAACGAACATTTTCCCCGCTGGCTATGCTCGGCTTAGCATTCGCCATTCTGAACTCATGGACTGCATTGGCAACATCATTGTCTCTGGCTTTGCCTAGTGGAGGACCTACATCAGTTCTATGGGGATTGATCACAGCAGGCGTCTGCAACTTATGTCTTGCAGCAAGTTTGGCAGAGTTCCTCAGTGCCTATCCATCCGCCGGTGGACAGTACCACTGGGCTGCCATGCTGTGTCCCAGAAGTCGCATAATCTCGTGGATCACTGGATGGATTAATGTGAGTAGCATCTACCTCAGACAGCCATCCCCCACAACTCGAATTATACTGACACATCGATTCTCAGGTTGGCGGATGGATGGCCCTGACTGCCACTGGAGGTCTCCTCGGATCGCAACTTATTCTGGGCATCATCTCGTTGATGGACCCATCCTACGAATCTAAGAGTTGGCATCAATTCCTGATTTACATTGGATACAACGTGTTTGCATTCTGCTTGAATGCATTCGCCAACCGGATTATTCCACTCATCGACAAAGGTGCCATTATTTGGAGCATAGCCGGGTTCATCATCGTTTCCATCACGGTTTTGGCATGTGCAGCTCCAAACTACAGCACCGCCGAGTTTGTCTTTGGTGAATTCATCAACGAAACCGGCTGGCCTGATGGCGTTGCTTGGTTGTTGGGCTTGCTCCAGGGTGGCTTCGGTCTCACAGGCTATGACGCCGTCGCGCACATGATCGAGGAGATCCCAAACCCAAGAAAGACGGGACCCTTTGTTATGATCACTTGCGTGGCCATTGGCACTTTTACCGGCTTCATCTTCTTGATGTGCCTTCTCTTCGTTGCTGGCAACATTGACGATGTTATCAAGTCGCCTGCTGGTCCTCTCCTCGCCATCTTGTATAATGCAACTAGCTCGCGTGCTGGAGCGATCTGTCTGCTCATGTTCCCTCTGGTCTGCACTGTCTTTGCGACCATTGCCATCATGACCACCAGCAGTCGTATGGCCTGGGCATTCGCCAGAGACAGAGGTCTTCCAGCTTCAAAGTTCTTCAGCAAGGTTCACCCAGGACTTGATGTACCTGTCAACGCACTTGCTCTTACTCTTGGCCTGGTTATCATCTTCGGATGCGTTTTCCTCGGCAGTTCCAGCGCCTTTAACGCTATCACCAGTGCTTCTGTTGTTGCTCTCAGTATCACCTACGGCATCCCCATCGCCCTTAATGTCCTTCAAGGACGCAAAGGGCTACCAGCCGACCGCGCGTTCATTTTGCCTTCATGGTTTGCATGGTTCGCCAATCTGCTTGGTCTTGCCTACGTCGCCATCACCTCTGTGCTTTTCCTCTTCCCTCCTGAGCTGCCTGTCAACTCCAACAACATGAACTACTGCGTTGTTGCATTTGGCATTTGGTTATTCATCTCGCTGTTGACGTATATCTTTGACGGCAGAAAGAACTACACAGGCCCCAAGGTGGATATTGTTGATGAGCATGTGCTTACAGCATCGCCTTCGCCTGAAATGACAAGGACGAATAATGGAATTGATTTCTCGGAAAAGGGAAGAGAGTCGGGTTTCTAGTTTAGCATATTTTGCATTTATGATTATGTTTTGATTCGCTGGTGTTTAGCTCACAGCTTTCAGCTGTAAGTACTTTAACTCAATCTTCTTTTGTTAAACAGAACCAGTGTCGCAAACTAGCAAGCAGAACGGTCCTCCTAGTGAGTCTCAACGCATCAACGAAGACTTTGCCTTGCACATGCGTATCCATCATCATCTACGCTCAGCGCACTGTAGTGTCGTGTGGCGTGCGCTCGGGTGCTGGATGTAAATAGAAATCAAAGTCAGTGGTGCCTCGCGGTCCGACGAGTCCATCCCAAGCTGAAATTTTCTGACTCAGTCGAACGGAAGGCAGTGGCAAGACAAGGGCGCTTGTACACTTAGAAGAGGTCTGAGAAGCGAATTAGTGACTGCGACATCATAGAACGCAGAAAAATTACTCACCAGCAGCGTTTGTCGGCATCTTTTCTACTTGAGTGCCGTAGAACTGCTCAATTTCATGCATTGTGCGCAGTTCGTCAGCGGCCACGAAGTTGATGGCGACACCCTTACGTCCAAGTCGACCGCCACCGCCACGTCCGACACGACGAATGTAGTCCTCTGGGTTGGCTGGGAGATCATAGTTGATAACAAGAGGGACCTGCTGGACGTCGATCGTATTGGCGAGCATGTTGGTAGCGACCAGGACGTGAGAGCCAGAAAAGAATTGCCTCATACTGTTATCACGCTGGGGCGCGTCCATATCACGGTGTATAGCCGAGACAGCAAAGTCGCGGGCAGTAAGCTTATCGGTAAGCCGTTCGACCTTCCCACGAGTGTTGCAGAAAATCACCGCCTGTCTGTTGGTGATGATCTTGTGAAAATCAGAGAGGCTGTCGACCTTCCAGTCTTCTTGTTCGTTTTCGACGGTCACGTAGAACTGTTTGATACCTTCAAGGCAAGTCTCGTACTTCTCAATTGTGATGCGGACTGGATTACACATGAACTCAGTGATGACCTCTAGCACGTCCTGAGGCATGGTAGCGGAGAAGAGAACGACCTGGGTGGTCGTGCTCTGACAAAGTATCCCGAAGATGTCGTGTACTTGCTCAGCAAAACCGCGGGATAATATGGTATCGGCCTCGTCGAGCACGATCATCTTTGTGTTGTCGGTACAGAGAGCACGGCGGTGAATCATGTCATGGACACGGCCAGGGGTGCCAACGACTACTGACTGTCGCCCATCCCGAAGAGCCTTTGTATCATCCCCTATGCGAGTGCCACCAATGCAAGCGTAGCATTCAATATTTGTAAAGCCACCGATAGTAGCAATGACCTTCTGAATCTGATGTGCACGCTCACGGGTTGGTGCAAGGATTAAGACCTGGCATGCCTTAACATTGGGGTCGATCTTTTGAAGGACGGAGATAGAGACGGCAGCAGTCGTTCCGGAACCAGACCGCGCCTGCGCAACAACGTCCTTGCCTTTCGACATCGTGAGCATGAGTCTGGCATAATATTGCGACTTGTACTCACCCTTGATGGCTGGCATGATAGCATGCTGCTGGAAAGCAGACGGACGCTCGAAACCATACGCGTAGATTCCACGCAGAAGGTCGGTCTTAAGGTTCATAGCATCGAAGGAGTCAGTGGTCTCATCGTAGTTGGACTCGATGTCAGCTAGGAACTTGTCAACAACGTGCAAAGAATCTGCAACATGTATATACTTACCAGCATCGATGTCGTCAAGTCCTTGTCCGTCGGCCATGATTGCGATTTAATTACGATTATCAAGTGCTGTCTTTAGAGAGATGTACATAAGCTGGTCAACTTTCGTGCTGATGATTACAGGTACCTGTAACCATACATAATGGTTTACAGATGGGGACATGTCCAGGTAGGTGATCTCTGTTTGATCACATAGTGAAGCTTCAAGGTTGTTGTAAAGTGAGATTGTGCAAGCATAAAGCTCAAATGCATAAATCCAGCCTAGCTGTCACCTTCGTGTTGGCATCAAACACAGCCATCTGACCCTCCACCTCGCCATCAACATGTCCAACTAAAACCATCACTGCCATCATCTACAACACTTGCAGTCACGATTCATCAAACACAATCAGATTTAGAATCAAAATCACAACCATAACCACGATCCTCAGAAAGTCTGTTTATCAAACCAATCGTCATACCCATCCGAATCATCTCACCCCTAGTCTACTCACCATCCATCACATTCTCCACCAACTCAAAACAATGCCACCAAGGACTTATACGAAGACCTTCCTACCACTTGAATCAGATCCAGAGATCTTCACTTCGCTCGCACATAACCTCGGCCTCTCTACCTCTCACAGATTCACAGAGGTTTATGATTTGGACGAGGAACCTGAAGAGGAGGTATTGGCTTATGTGCTAGCATTTCCGACAAGTGAGGACTATGATGATGAGGTAGAAAATGGAAAGGGTTCTCAGGGAGGGGAAAGAGATGCCACGGTTAAAGTGGAAAGCAACAACGACAAAAGAGAAGTGCTCTGGCTACGCCAAACCATTCACAATGCTTGTGGTCTTTATGCTCTTCTGCACGCAACTTGCAATGGAGCAGCCAGAAACCACATCAGTAAGCCTTTTCCACCTTCGCCATTCTATCGCTTTACTAATCTCAAGCAGAACACGGCTCAATCCTACACGCTCTCATCACCACACCGCCCCCGCAGCAGTCAGATTTCCTCTCCTTATCACCAGAGCTCGAAACCTTGTACACGACAGCCGCAAATGCCGGCAATACAGTAACACCAGAGGAAGGTGTAGAGGTAGAGTGGCACTATACCTGTTTTGTGCCAGACTTGAGTACGCAAAGTTTGCTTGAGCTGGACGGGGACAGGTGGGGTCCATTAGAACGTGGTGTCCTTAATAATGGGAAGGAGTTTGGTGTTAAGGCTAGAGAGGTGATCAAGAAGGAGTACCTTGAAGATAAGGGAAGTAAGGGGGGTGGCAAGGATGGTATGTTTAGTGTTTTGGTACTTATGCATGAAGGAGAGACTATGTGATTGTATCCTGACAAGGTTGCGAAACAAAGCTGTTTTCTCCAAGGATATTTGCTGAAAAGACTCTCCGTGAACAACAATTCAGAACTAAACACAACTGTGTATTTCCACAACCTACAACATCGCTCTTTCTTGCTGTGAGAAAGATCAAAGTAGCCACTCAAGCCAAAAGTAAAAGTGCGAAAAGCAACGGCGCAAAAAGGATTTGAACTCTGGTCGTTCATGCCGCACACCCAATAGTCGGGCTGAGTGCCGCTGATTGCGCCGTCTAACCGGTCGTAGGGTATTATGACGATTTTGGGAGTAGATATAGGTATAGTAGTCAGTCAAAGCAAAACCAAAAGTGCGAAAGACAACGGCGCAAAAAGGATTTGAACTGCGGTCGTTGTTGCAGCGCACCTGTTGGAAAGGCCACTGGCATCAACTGCACCGTTTCACCGGTTGTAGGGTATTACGAGGACCGAAGGGATACATATGGGTATAGTAGTCAGTCGAAGCGATAAAGAAAGTGCGTAAAGGAACGGCGCAAAAGAAATTTGAACTGCGGTTGTTGTTGCAGCACACCCATCGAATGGGCCGTTCGCACTGATTGTGCCGTTTTACCGGTTGTAGGGTATTGTGATAATTCCAGGGCTATGTATGGGTGGTGGTTAGGGAGATTTGGGTAGATACAAGAAAATACAGGTGCTGGCGTTTAAGACTTCGAATGAATTGTGCTACAGACAAAACTTGAGCTCTTTGACTATAGCATTGCAAGCTTTATGTGTATAGTTCTATACGACTCTTTGTACTATAGGATAACGGGACATAGTCTATGTCTGAAAGACATGAGAAGCAACTTGCGTGTCGAACGGCAAGGTCCACCTTCTTCGCCTGCTTGAGGTAACAATCCAGTTGCCAGCTGATTTGTCAGGTCTGACCCAGAATGAGGGTTTTGGGAAGCAGTTTGCAAGAAGCTGCCGCTAGGCCCACGCTCAAAAGGTCGAGGGTGTTTGAGTCCAGGACGTCGACGTATAGCGTTTGCGGCCGGACCAACGGGAGGAGGGATGTTGTAGGTCTCGCTAGTGGACGCTGCACAAGTATGATGTGTGATGGCGGCGCTTGCATAGTCGTCTCAAGCCATTCTGCCCGGTCTGGCGGTGAAGATAGCCAAACCGTGCGTGGCTTCATGGTCCAGCACAGCGAGGAGAATCCGCAGAACCAAAGTCTTTGGCTGGAGTCGAATCAAATCCGAAAGCAACGATCTTTCAAGAAGTCGCTTCTTCTTCCTCATCACCGTCAGGTCTAGCCCTCGTCTGGATCTCGACCCCAAACTTTTTCTTCAATCCCTCGACCTCGGCCACCCATCTCACAACCAGCGGATGCGCATCAGCCACATCCCTGAACGTCACTTCTCCATCCCCCTCTCCCTTCACCTCAAACTTCCAGATCCCATCTTCGCCAAAATAGTCCCTTCCGAACAAGCTCTGCAAGCCAAGCTCTGTTCTTGCAGTAATGAATCTTGCAATAACGTCTTCCTTTGCCTCCGCAGCAATGTCCGCAGAAGATTGGACAGCCCGCACCAAACCCTCAAGCACACCCAACAAAAACCCAGACTTTATACCAATGGTAGCACCAAGGGAAAAGCCTTCGTCAAAGCCGTGTTGTACGTGCTCAGCCTTGGAAACAGAGATGCCGTCGCGGTAGCCAGAGGTCACGTGTACACTGCGTAAACGAGGGATATCCGAGCGTTCTGAGTTTGCTGTATCATGAATTGACTGTGCAGGAATATCGACGTCGTTGTCATCCTGAGATGGTGATTGAAGAGGTGAATTTGGTGCTGAGCCAAAGATGTCGTCGTGGAGTTCGGAGGTTGTGACAGGTTCGGGAGATGGAGACATGTTTGGGTGGGAAAGTGCGCCTGGCACCTCGCGGAGCATTTCTTGTTTTGATGAGATGGGAACGGTAACAGGTTGATGTCAGGATGAGTGGTCAAAAAGTTAGTGTTCATGGAAACATCAAGGTGACGGAAAGTTGGGCAAAGCGGAGGAAAATTTTGCTTAGTCAGCGGATTTTGAGGTCATTGTAATCATGAAATTTCAATCTCAAAATGCAACAGATAGCTCGAGATATTGGTGTGGATGGAGCAAGGGTATGGATCCGATCGCTACAGTGATACATACAAGGATCGAACATTGGTTCCTGGGAAGGATATACTTTTGGAAAGTCATTATTATCGGAGTTGACTCCGGAGCAGCTGAAACTCGGAGAGGTTCACTCGAGGCATAAACGAGATTGACTGAATTGAGCCAAGTGGTGAATACGAAGTGTCTGTGTTGCGTGTATACCGCCATCATGCGCCATCTATGGACAGCGCTTCAAAAATGTTTAGCGTGTTGAATGGCAGAGCATGACGCACCTCCTATGTTCTGTCATCCACGGACAGTACGTTAAGAGTATACTTGTGAGGCTCAGTTGTCCAGCAACTCTTAAGTTCCAGGCCAGCGTCCTCCCACAACTTCTCCTGCTCCTCCTCGTCGAACTTGTAGCTGCTGACGACGTACAGGCCCTTACCTCTTTTCAATTTCACGCCACTAGCGATTATGTCTCGCTGAGGAATCAAGAATTGGTCATGACTTCCACACTGTGCATTCCGCTCTCCTTTAACTTTCCAGTCTTTTGGATCAAAGGCCTCGTAACCCAATACCT
The DNA here is from genome assembly GCA_024195585.1 of Aureobasidium sp. EXF-3400. NCBI lineage: Eukaryota > Fungi > Ascomycota > Dothideomycetes > Dothideales > Saccotheciaceae > Aureobasidium > Aureobasidium sp. EXF-3400. Next base: position 163,219 of record SWBL01000001.1, read on the forward strand.
TGTTGGCGTGGTGTAAGATGTTGGAGATGAAGCGATAGTTGCGACCCTCCGAGTCATTGTATGCGTGCCATACTTTATCACCATCTTGACAACCGTCGATACCTACAACAAACATGGTCTTCTCTGTCGAGCCTTTGACAACTTCGACAAAGCCACGAAGAAAGTCGGCGGCATCAGGACCTGACGAGCTGCCGATCGTAGACCCGAGTGACAGTATGCACTTCGGACGTGTGGCGATGGGTCTCTTTTTTAAATGAACGTAGGCCATCATCGTAAGTGCCTAACAGACCATAGCATTTCACATGTCGAAAGGAAGACGGCGAGATATCGGTGAGTGTTCTTTCGAGTTCAGCGCGGTTCAGATCCAGGGCATAATAGAACACAGTTTTGTGTTGAGCTAGAATCTTGATCTTTCTGAGACATCCACTTCCCAGCTCTAGTACGATGGAGCCGGGTTCGATCTGTCGCGCAATCTCGGCGCTGTGTTATTTCAACAGCTCGATCTCACAGTTGGTGAGATAGTACTCGGGCGAGTGTGTGATGGCCTCAAAGTGCTGCAGGCCCTTCTCATCCCAGAGGAGTAACGAGGGAAACCCGGGTTGAGGTGCTGAGAGACCTTCTTCGAGCATTTCCAGTAATGAGAAATCGTGGGTCGAAGCGCGAATGTCGATGATTTCGACTTCAGTCCTCTGATCGGGCGTGAGTGGAGGTGTCTGCATGGGAGTGTTCATCGTGAACGATTGTCTCCGGATTTGATGAAATCAAGAGGGTGATTGATAGCGATGAGGCTTCAAGTTGGGTAATACTGGTCCAAAGAAATGTAGATGCTCGCGAGGGAAGAGAAAAGTGGAACAGAAGGGGAGCTGTGAGGACACATGTGAACCACGCACTGGAGGAGTTATCATGACATGAGAATTGCACCTTCCTCATTGTCGGAATTACCGTGGGAGCAAACAAAGGACTGTCATTTTGACGTGGCTGAATCAGACCTCGATTGAGCGGAATCTTGTCCTTTCATTCGGGATGCTGGGGTACAAAGGATTCATGGCGCTCCGGATCTTGTTTGTTCAAGGTTGTACCATGTAAGATTATTATCGTGGGAGGTAGCGCAGCATGGAGTCACTGTGATGTCGTGGTCGTTCCTGGCCATATGTCCTGGCCGATCATCCAAGCTTCGACTTCTGCACTTATGGCTCAGTGAGCATCTGCGCCAGCATATGACCGAGACCAATTGTTCAGACGTCACATTGGACACCAAACTCTCGTCTTGTATCGAAACCACTATAGAGGTTCATACTGGGCTCTGGAACCAGTCGTCGAACGATGCTGTGTTGAAACCCAATATCGTTGGAGCGGAGTCACTCCCATCGTGCCTCCGCCTCCCCAAAGCGTCGTGACGAAACCAAGCATCACATGCCAGACTTACTTGCAATGATTCTAGAAATGATTGCTGTTCTGTTCCAAGCTTGTTTGCTACCGAAAGCCATCAATACCTGAGGATTACTCGGTAGGTTTACTGTCCATTCCCCTGGCTCCTGGTCCGCCCTCGACCTCGCCTCACTCTACCCTACCCTCCCCCAGCCACCACTGTCGTTTCTTTGGTGTCTGTCATGTTGTCGAAAATATCGGAGGTAGACCTCCTCATCATCGGGGCCGGCCCTGCAGGGTTAATGGCTGCTGCTTTGGCGAGCTCATGCAAGCTGAACACCAGAATTATCGACAAAAAAGACGCAAGAATTAGGACTGGTCAAGCAGATGGCCTGCATTGTAGGACTCTGGAAATCATGGACAGCTTTGGTAGTCCAAGCATCGCCCATGAAGTTCTCGGACAAGCTCGCGTGATCAAGGAGATCAGTTCATGGGCATGTACACAAAACGAAGCTACACTGGTAGTGAGCGTTGGTCACTGACTTATGTGTTCAGAATCCCAAGCAAGGATGCGAAGAACATATTGAGAGGTCGGAGTCGATACGATCCGGCGAGGAAGATTTGCCTGGTAGTCGGTATCCTCAAGTGAGTCTCTGTCAAGGCAGTGTCGAGCAGGCCTTTCTGGACTTCCTCGAACGAGATGGCAACTCGGTACGAGTTGAACGCAACTTGACTCCAATGAAGCTTGATGTTGATGAAACACAAGTCGACGACCACAATACGTTTCCAGTCGAAGTTCACCTTCGGCGATTAGAGAAGGATGAACGAGCTGGCTCTGCGTTTCTCCCAAGTACATGTCGTTCCAACTACAACTTCCCATCTTCTGATAGGTCCTCAGCGTCTGGTATGTCCGCCGCAGAGATTGTTCGAGCGAAGTATGTTTTGGGCACCGACGGTGCCCACAGCTGGACAAGAAAAGCTCTGGGTCTACAGATGGAAGGCGACAGAATGAGCAAGCACTTCGGAGTCATGGACTTTGTTCCACTCTCAAATTTCCCGGATATCAAGATCTCGTGCGTGACCCACTCTTCATCTGGCAGCATCATGACTCTACCCCGAGAAAATGGTCTCGTCCGCTTCTACGTTCAACTAGGGGAGTCTTCGGTCAGAGGAAGCGACTTTGATCGCAGCAAAGTGACCCCCGACGACATCATCAAGATCGCTCGGAAGATTTTGCAACCTTATACCCTGGACTACAACCACTGTGACTGGTTCTCTGTCTATACGGTCGGTCAACGGCTAGCGAAAACGTTCAGCTACCGCGATCGAGTATTTCTAGCTGGCGATGCTGTACACACACATTCTCCGACCATGGGCGCGGGAATGAACGTCTCCATGCAAGATAGTTACAATCTCGTCTGGAAAATTGCCAGCGCCATCCGCACTGGCAATAGAAGTATTCTAGCAACCTACAACACCGAACGCATAGCCGTTGCAAAGGAACTTATGGCCAAAGACCGCGCAATGTCGGACTTCTACTGTGAAGGTCCCTCTGCAAGTTCCCAACGCTACCGAGAGTTCCGCGAAGACTTTCGAGATTTCGTCAGTGGTGCTACTGTAGATTACAGTCCTAGCATCTTGACGTCTGCTGCAGAGACCATGAACACCTCGTTGGAACGTGAAGATTCGCAAGATTCTCACCAACAGATCTACTCCAAGCCCTCACTCGCGAGCAACCTAACAATAGGCCAACGCATCCCTTCCTACTTCGTAACGAATCACTTCACAGCCGAAGTCTCCCACCTCCACGACGCTCTGAAGAGTACCGGACATTGGCGTATGCTCCTCTTCCCCGGCGATCTCAGCAATCCGCACCGTTTCCAGCAATTTCACAACCTAGGAATGCGCCTCGAAGCACTCGATTCTTTTATCCACGCTTGTACACCCGCCTCTGCGCCCATCGATTCTGTCATTGAAATTTTGACGATACATACCAGTAACAGGAATGAAGTCGATGCTTTGAGCTTACCGGATATCTTCCGTCCATGGATTGAAAGCAAGGGATACCAGTATTGGAGAATGTTTGCCAAGGACAATGATTGTGGAGATGATGTGTACAAAGCTTTTGGCATTGATGAGGAGGCAGGGTGTTTGATTGTTGTTCGTCCTGATCAACACATTGCTTACATCGGTGATTTGTGGGATTTCGAGAGTGTTGGCTTGTACTTCGGAAACATCTTAGCGCTGAAGAGCAAGAACATGAATGGCTGTTGAGCAAAAAACCAAGCCGCTGATTAGCTGCTTGGGAAAACTCCCTCTATCCTCCAAAGTATTCTACCTTTGCAAGTACAGAGCGAAAGTTTCTGCTTATTATGAGGATCGAACCGACGACCTCTGCAGGAAACTCTCAGGAGTTCTATCGCAAAGAGGGTGACTGATTAGGCCATCTTACCAATTTGCTGATAAATGGTCAGTTTGACTGGATTCTAAGGCTTGGAAGGGGTAAGTTAAGGGGAAATTGGTCTTTGCTGCGAGCTTGGGAGGTATGGTGGTTTTCTCCTGAATTTGTTTATTAGAACTGCTGGTTTGTTGCGCATGCCTCGCTGATACTGATCCTCTGTGATAGTTGTTTAGATGATTAGGCCACACTAACACATCTGCTAAGAGAAAAGGCGCTTAGAAACAATATGTATCCTTGGTGAAGATATGCTCTTAACAACCAGCTCCTTACCTTTCACTCACTTTTTAGGGTTGTTTCCCATGTTATTGCTTCTTGTGGCAGAGGAAATTAGTCTCTGGAGATATGGAGAGGAGAAATAAGCCTGAGTGGATTGATTGATGGACTATTGCCTTTATGATCTCCATAATGATTTGATCTTCGTCATCTCAAGCCACTGGACCAAGCATCAAACGATATAGTTACCAACATCAAAACCAGCCACTGTAACAAGGATACCACTCACCTAATTTTCTTCCAGTCATCATTCCGAACATTCAAGCTCCTGATACAACTATTCTTCCATGTTCAACAAACAGCATAACAAACCTGCACGTCTCCACCAAGAAACGATATCTCTAAGACAGCAACGCCGAAATAGAAGAGATAAAAGGAACAAGACAAAGGAAAAGAGGTAAGAGATGGGTTCTGCAAGATCCGGCGTTTGGTAGAGAAGATCTGCTTTGTAGCAAGAAGTGGAAGGGGCGATGAGATTTGTTTAGTTGATCAGGAGTGAGATTGGTCTTCTGTCGTTCCCCATCTCGAGTTTTTGCTATGACTATACGCTGAAGACTGAACGTTTTGGCCATCGGGATCATGGAACAATTGAGACCATGAACAAGCCTGATGACTTGGATTGCGTGTTCTTGAAGATGCCACTATGGGAGAGACTTAGTGGACACATGGACTGGGAAGCAACGAGAGGAAAGGGCTGAGTGGGAAGAGAATATACCATTAAAGAACGCTCAATAGACTGGAAAAGAAAGGGAGTGCAATCCATGCTTGAACTCGCGAGATGAGAGATTCGCGTAGTCTAGAAGCTCCACTGCAACGGAGCAAAGTGAATCTCTATATTGAGCCGCTGAACAGGATATCAACGGCACCTTCCACACTACCACCACTCATGCGAAGAGCACGAACATTACGCTCAAACTCGTAGAAGCCCATCGCATTGAGTTGTTGCAGTTGCGTGGCATATTGCTCCTCTGGCGGACGGCTATCCTGCTGTTGTTGCGGTGCGCCGAAGCCACCCATACCACCTCCCATACCTCCCATGCCACCTAGAGCTACGAAAGGGTTCATGCCGCCGCCAAAGGGATTGGCAGCTGCACCGCCTTCGCCGCCAGCAGCGCCTGAATTGTTGTTGCCGCCGTACATGCCTTGCATCATGTTCATTGCTGAGCGCATCATCTCTGGGTTTTGCATCATTTGTTGGGCCATCTGTTGAATGGGATCTGAGCCACCGTTTTGAGCACCGCCCATACCACCACCCATGCCACCGAACAGACTTGCGAAGGGATTTGCTTGTGCTTGAGAAGCGTTGGCGCCAGGAGTTTGACCTTGAGCGGGAGTTCCCTGACCAGCGGTAGGGACGGGAGGGGTGCCAGCGGGTGTTTGTCCTTGAGCAGCGCCAGGATTACCGCCGAATAGAGCAGCGAAGGGGTTTGCGCCGCTTCCTGCACCTTGGCCACCACCGAACATGGCAAAGGGGTTTGGCGGTTGCTGGTTCTGCTGTTGTGTGTTTTGTGTTGTTGAGTCTGAGTCGGAGGTATCTGTTGCGCCGGGAGCGGGGAAAGCACCGGCACCACCCATGCCACCACCACCCATGCTTCTCTGCATGTTCATTTGCATTCGGATGAAGTCAGGGTTCATGAGCATGCGGCGGAGGTCTGGGTTGTCGAACATTTGCTGAGCCATGGGATTGTTGCGGAGCATGGGGTTGTTGCGCATCATGTTGATGACATCGGGGTTGTTCATGGCTTCATTCATCTGTTGGGCAAAGGCTGGGTTCTCGAGCATTCGTAGGAGTTGGTCAGGGTCTGGGGGCGCGCCCATCTGTAGTCTAGTCAGCGTTTGTGATAGACAGCGAGAAGAGGCCAGTACGCACACCTCCGTCGGCGCCAAACATATCAGCGCCGGGCAATTGGTGGAAGCCAGCATAGCGTGCGCCTGTTAGTTGAGCCAAAGGGTTGTGTGCGCCAGTGCCAGCGGCGATGTTGGAAGGCACATTAGCAGCTGATCCGGCGCCAGCGACAGGAACGGAGCCACCTTGGTTGGCAGGGTTCTGGCGGTTGTTGCTCTCAGCTCCCTTGACCAGGTGGATGGTGTTGCCGTCCTTGATCTTGTAGCTCGCAAGCGTCTCGTGGTCCTTGAGCACACGACCAGAGTAGATCAGACGTTGGCGCTCGGTTGGGATGTCTGCGAATTCTGCTGTGGCCAGCTTCTCCTTGAGTTGGGTGACGGTAGAGTTGGCTGTGATGGTGATGGCATATTTGGCGTCGTTGGACGACTTGACCGTGAAGGTGAGCTGTTGCTCGCTTTCGTCCGACATGGCGATTGTGTGAATGTGACTGGGTAGGGTATGTTGTGGCGAAGTTGGTGGTTGTTGATCTTCTCAGGCGCACAGGGAGCGGATATGGATGTGGTGTCGGTCAGTCTATCAGTCACTTCGCTGTCCAAGACAAGGCGCCGCTTAGAAGGCCGCAGAAGCCCAAGGACAATGACGTTGAGACCCTTGCCAAGTCCGCACGCTCGTGCGCGAGTCATAGGCCGAGGCATCAGATCATCCTCCGCCTCCGCATTTCGGGTATTGTGTCTTGTGCTATCAACTGCATCTTTACAGCTGTGCAGCCATGTCTTGCTCTTGTCATCTCACTCGATATCCGAATCATATTAGCATACTACAGTCATGAAGGGCATCCAGGTCAAGGAATATGTTCAGGTATCGTCTCCAATCTCAGCTTTGAGGCTTCGGAGCTAACCAACCATCAGGGTCCTCAAGACCTCAAGGTCACTGACCTGCCTGACCCAACTCCTAAACCAAACCAATATCTGATCGCTGTCCATGCCGCTGCCACAAACTTCTTCGACTTGCTCCAGATCCGTGGCAAGTACCAACATCAACCTCCTCTACCATGGGTATCTGGTGCCGAGTTCTCTGGTGTTATTCTCAAGGCTCCGCAGTCATTGCCAGGAGGAAAGAAGCCAACGTTCAAAGAAGGAGATAAAGTCTTTGGTGCATCTCAGGGTGCCTATGCTACCAAAGTCTGCGCTACCGAGGGACAATTGAGGCCTATGCCCAAGGGTTGGAGCTACTTTGAGAGTGCTGGTCTGATGGTTACTGCACCTACCAGTTATGCTGGGCTGGTAACAAGAGCTGGCATCAAGAAGGGTAAGAACATACAACCCTGATCTCTATCTTGGAACATAACTGACTGTAGTAGGTGACTGGGTCCTGGTTCATGCTGCTGCTGGAGGTGTGGGTCTGGCCGCGGTCCAGATTGCGAAGGCGTTTGGAGCAACAGTTGTCGCAACAGCCGGTACACAACACAAGCTCGATGTTGCAAAATCATTTGGTGCAGATCACCTGGTCGACTACAGACAAAAGGACTGGCCGGATAAGGTGAAGAAGCTTACCCCCAAGGGTCGTGGTGTCGACATTGTCTATGATCCTGTTGGACTTATCGCTCAAAGCATGAAGTGCACAGCTTGGAATGGACGACTTTTGGTCATTGGCTTTGCAGCTGGAGATATCGAAAAGATGGCCACCAACAGAATTTTGCTGAAGAACGTCAGCGTCATGGGATTGCATTGGGGTGCATATGCTACAAATGAGCCAGAAATGATCGAAGTGGTATGGAAGGGCCTGTTCGACCTGATGGATAGTGGCAAGTTCCGCGGAACTTGTTATACAGACAAGGAGTTTGTCGGACTCGAGACGATTCCCGAAGCGCTGAAGGCACTTGGAGCGCGCGACACTTGGGGTAAAGTGGTGGTCAAGGTGCCGCAAGAAGGACAAAGCAAGTTGTAGATGGCAGGCGCCGACCAGGCAGTCCACGCGATCTTCCAAATCGCTCCTTCCTTTCAAGACGCGTCGAGACACCATCTCACACCCACTCCAAATTCTGTGTGTCTTTCATCTCAATGTCTCATGCCCAACCTACACTTCCTTTGAAATATTTGACCCGTCTCTTGGTGAAAAAGATGGCATCTCAAGGCGATAATCACTATGCTTTGGAAGATGCACACAGCCGCGATCTCAACCGTCGCCTGCTTCTCGACGAACAGCAGCGCCGCATCGACTCTCGCAGGTTGCTCGAAGCTTCTTACCGCTCTCCCATCTGTCCCTACTTCACTGTTTCTGGACATGAGGGCTGCTGGTACTGTCATCGGAACACCATCACTCGGCCACTCACATCGACCGACATTCTCTTGAGAGATCTGAGTCGCCCTCAATCCCAGGTAAGTCTAGTGACAGACCTGTATCTGACTAGCGACTGAACAACAACAGGCCACAACTACATCTGTACAGACAGAAACTCCTTATCAGCCATCTTCTGTCTCCTCGAATGAGACCATCACTCACTACAGCCATTCCATCACGCCTAGATCGACTGCTTCAGCTACTCCACTCACCGGCAGTGGTATGCACCACCAGGATCCTCACCGCAAACACAACCCCAGCAAGCCTCGTGTGCCCGCTCCCATTCCGAACGATCCTGCTGCTGCCAATCCTCTTGCAGTGCTCACTCAGCCCAAGTCCGTTGCACCTCTTCCTTTCAAAGATCTCCCTGTCGAAGACGGCTTCGTGCCCGTCACCATTCCACCTATCTTCACCCACTTCCTGTACCTGCCTGTCGAGATCCGCAAGCGTATCTACGCCTACCTGGTCCACAACGGTGAACATGGCCTTTTGATGCCGAAAGACACGAGAGTCTACCACCAGGCCCCCATCACTCGCGTCAACCGTCAGATCCGCAGTGAATCTATCCTGATGGTTTACACAAACAACGCCTTGGAAGCAAAGAACCGGGAGTCCACCAAATACAGTCCCATCTTCGCGCGCCGTATCGGAGACTACAGAATCGGTCTGATTCGCGACTGGACATGGTTCACGGCAAAGCGACATCTCTTCATCAATTTCCTGGACGACAACCGCTACAAGATCACCTACAAGGCTCCCGACGGCAACGACGAAATAACCGCGGTCGCTCGTGACAGAGCCATGGAGGTCTACGATTACCTCAAGAAGCAAGGCTCTTTCTCTGGTTTCTCAATTGCTCATGTGACCAAGATCACCGAGATTGTCCTTCGCATCACTCCCAAGGCAAAGCCAAAGGAGGAGGAAAAGGCTGCTAAGTCAGGATGAGTGTGGTGAACGCATCCGCGGGAAAAACAAGACACGGTCTGTTATTATTGCTTGATGAGAATGTGATGTGGATATTGCTAGAGTGCATGATTGATGGACAATGGCTTGGAGGACATGAAGAAGACATGATATGCTAGCATAGCTTTTGCTTTCACGAGAACACGAAAGACATGACTATAGCTGTATGAAACAACCGAAGTTTGACTATTCCTCTTTGATCTACTTTGAACCAAATGCAGCACCACCAACACTCTCATCGAAAGCCATGGCATCGTTCAGACCACAAATCTCGAAGAGAGCTTTGGGACCGATGGGTTCGCACTCATCAGTACCCTGCTCAACCAACATCTTGTAAGCCTTCTCCAAAGGTCTTACCACAGCCTCCAAACCTAGGGTAGGGTTAATATAAAGCTTAAACCCAATCTCCTTAGCTCTCTTCACACCCATCTGCGGCGTCTTGCCTCCAGGCACCATATTCAACAACACCGGCGTAGGAGCAAAGATCTTGACAGCTTTCTCACACTCCTCCTCACTCTGCAAAGCTTCAAGAAACAGAGCATCGACTCCACACTCCACAGCACCCTTCAATCTCTCCACCGCCTCTTCAAAGCCCAAATCAGCTCTTGCATCCGTTCTTGCAATCACCAACATCTCACTTCCCATCTCATCTCTAGTCTTTACCGCTGCCCTGAGTCTTGCATAGTATACTTCTCTGCTCACACATTGTTTGCCTACTAAATGCCCACATCGCTTTTCTTGGACTTGGTCTTCGATGTGGAGGGCTGCAATACCGGATAATGCGTATTGGCGGGTGGTTCGGGAAACCATGATGGGGCCACCGTATCCTGTATCTGCGTCTGCGATTACGGGGGTGCTGGGGGATAAAGAAGCGATTGTGGAGGCGTTGGAGAGCATGTCGTTTAGGGTTGCGATGCCTAGGTCTGCGGTGCCGAGGCGGGACATGTTTGTGCCTGCTCCTGTCTTTTGGGGAGTGTTAGCGATGAAGGTGAGGTGAGGTTAGTGGTGGGGGAAGGGAGAGGGAGGGGAAAGGCACCATGTAGAGGCATTCTGCTCCTGCGGCGAGAGCGATGCGTGCGGAGAGGCCATCGTAGACGCCTGGGGCGACGATGATGTGGTCTTTTTGGCTCATCAACTCTCTTAAACGCTTTGCTCCTGTCATGGCCATGTTTGCTGTGTTGTTGGTCGAAGAAGGTAGCCTTTCTGATTCGTTATGGATATTCCAGATCCTTGAGAAAGGTGTGTTGATACTGTAGTTTGAGAAAATAATGCAATTGACAAAACTTCAGAAGCTTTCTTTACCTTGATGGAGTGGGGGAGCTATCTTCACTTATATCTTCACTTCCAACCGACTTCGGAGTTCAGGCCCTTTTATTGACTCGTCTGTTTCGAAGTCGTGCACGCCCTACAACAACCACAAGGCAGCACCGAAATGTCGCCCTTAGCAATGGCTGACCAATGTTTTTCTACTCAAGACGTCACAGCTACTTTAATTTGTTTTGGGAGGAGACGAAGACGTCGGAAAGCCGGTCCGGTGCCGGGTGCTTGCCACGTGGAAGCGATGTCGGAGCCGAGTCTTTTCCGTTGTTGGAGCTTCAGATGAGCACTTGCTGTCTTTCCGAATACCAATGACAAGCGTCCTAAGCCTGGTTACGAGTTCTAAGCACATAGTGCTAGTAACAGTTGTGGACCTTGCTAAGGACATACAGTTCCTCGTCAAAAGTCCCCGCCCGACCATGCTTATCCTACCAAAATCGATGGATCTAAACTACTAGAGTATGTGACAACTACTTATGGAATATTTTCAAGAAGCTCCTAGATGATAGAGAGACTATTCAATTGTTATAATATCAATTTTTTATACCTGTATATATAGACGTGTAGCTTAAATAGGCAGTTTTGTAGCAAGGGGTCCCGAAATCCTGCTTAAATTATGGTTATAAGCATTATTTTTTGACCCTAGCGTTTGCGACGACAACTATACTCTCTTCGATGGGTTAAATGTTCTAAAACTATAATAGATAAGAAGCCCATATAGTAATGTATAAGTTTGATTCACGATGTATAGTAGTAGTTTAACAAGTTCAAAAGATGTTTAACCGCTGCAAAAGTGCAATTCTGGTGGGATAACGGGGTCGGGCGGGGACTTTTGACGAGGAACTGTAACATCCTTAGCAATTACGGTTACTTACCTCGTAACGGCTACGTGAACTACGGCTAAGTTTTGGAAGTCACCGCACGTGGTTTGAGTATGTTAATACGACACTTTGAGTGAAAGACAGCGAGCATGTCGTAAAGTGACTCATCCTGCGAACTGATAATACTGACCTTCAGAACATCATGCCTTAATCGAATTTCGCCCTCTCTTTAGACCTATCGGTATCGGACAACCGATCATGCGCTTTCACGGCCAGGCCAATCCACTAGGTTGAGCATCTCAGTGCTTCCATAACAAAGCCATGTGCTTTCAATCTATCCCAGGATGTCCTTTGAACATCCATCACATTCATTGTTGCACCAACAAGAGAGCACCCTTTCTTTGACCTCTCCCATCTTCGAACAAAGACATTGTCCCGCAAGTCCCCTCCTCGAAAATCCTATTTAACCACCGTCATGTCACCACTAACATCCCACTTCAACAACCTCACTAACCACACTACCCACCCACAACTCACCACCACACTCAAGCCAAAAATGCTCCTCTACTTGCTTCTGTCTTTCCTCGGAGAGATCCTCGTTTACCTTATCGTTCGTCCCCTTGATCTCGCTGTTGCGGCTCTGGCTTTCAATCCTCTTCTTCAAGCTCGTTGGAATATTTTGCTTATGCAGATTGAAGAGGTCGTTGGTGAGTTCGTTGAGAGATCTGTGAGAAGAATCCTTGGTATGGAGTAGATTTTTGGTAAGTCTTGGGAGTGAGCAGGGTAGGTTGGTTTGATTTTGGAGTAGTTAAGTACATCGTTCTCTGTTTTCGCAGGCCTTAGAGCCGTGGTAATATGTCGGTTTTTTTTTTTCTCATGCCCCCTGAACAACAATTACCCCCTTGACTTTGTGACCTTTTTTTTCTCCTGTTTGTCTTTCGGTCTCCTGTCCTTCTCGGTTTGTCCGACCTTTGATGTCAGTCTCTGTCGTGAGCCTATCAATGAGGCTCAAGCTTGTTAACCGTAGGTATTGAGTAAGTTGGGACTTTGCTCGCTCCTCTCCTTCCATCCCCTCTGGATGACTGTTCTTCAGTCCTGGTGCATGGTACCTTCTGATCGACGATCCTACACTAGCATTCTTCTCCTTCCTTGTGGACGTGGAAGTAGCACTTTGGTCGTGCTGGAAACGTGAGCTTTTCGATGACGTCTCTGTTGAAATGAGTCTCGATCAAACCCAGAAGCGCCTCTCGAGTCCAATAATCCTCATGCTTGAGGAACTCGGCAGCGCTCAGCTTGTATGTGGAGCGCTCCAAAATGTACTTACGAAGTGCCGAAGAAGGCAATGTCTGTTCCCAAATTTTGCTGATCTGGTTTGTGGGGATGACTCTGTCGGAATTGACCTTGTTTATGATTGTATCCATGGCGACATTCTGAAGAGAGGGGATTATGTATTTGTCCCCGAACAGCCAAATATCCACAAGCTTGTCCCAAGAGAACTTCTCGTTCTTATCGTCGGCAATGAGACGGCTGTAGAGGAATTTGTTGAAGACATCGAACACATCTTCGCTTTCGTTGTGTAGACAGATTTTGCCCTCCGTAGCCTCCTTGAAGGAGCCGTTGAATGCGCCGCGGAAGTAGTCAGAGTAGAAGATAAGCAGCTCTTTGTGTATAACGTAGGTCTTCTTCTTTGGTCCAACTTCGATCGTAACATAAGTACTCGTGAAGCAGGCGCTGGAGTTGTTTAGCAGACTGGTAGAGGAATTGTACACATTGAAGGGCGGACTCACCGGGGAGGGATCTTGTGCACACTCGATACAGCTCCCGCGGCTGGACCTTGTTCAAGGCGTGGTGTTGACATGATGGTGATGATGCTTGGTTCGTCGTCCAAAGAATGGATGCTCGTTGTATCTGTTAAACTGGAGAGGGTTGAGGAATCGGATGCGTCTTCGCGAATTGTGTCGATCGCCATGATCACGCTGTAATGATGTCCGAAGGTGTTGGAGATCAGATGCGGAACAAGGATGTGAAGGACTTCAATACGTGCGAGAGAAGGCGCAAAGTCAGAGACAGGCAAGTGAAAGCCTTATTCAAGGACTGCTGATGCGCAAGTGAAGGTGAAGGTGACAAGTCGTCAGCAAAGTTGATGGAGTGATAGCTCGGTGGATGGTCGACACTCAGAGCAGTCCATGAGGGAAAGCACGATATTGTGTCCGTTTGCTTCCTTCCCATCACTCAAGATTCAAAAACAAACCCGCTTGATTCTCCAATACTCAAACACCACCAAACATGTCTCTCTTCCACTACGTCAACTTCTTTGTTCCTCCAATGTCTCTCAACCCCAACACATTCTCACTCTTCTCCAACTCTATTATAGCAAAACAATATAAAACCACTCCCAAAAACCTACCACTATCTCACCATCCTCCAACTCTCCAATCTCAAAAACCACTCCCACAGAACACCCACCAATGCTCACACTCAACATGCGTCCTCTCGCCTCCCTTCTGATCCCCAGCTTCCTCATCAGCCCCGCCCTCCTCATAATCAACAACACACCCGCTGGCGAACTATCCCTAATCCTCGATTACTCCGATATCTGCTGCATGATCCTCCGTATCCTTTGGGCTATGTTGCATACTCCTATTACCGAGTTACCCGCTCCCATCATGAGTCCAAGGACGTTGTATCGCATGCCGATCCCACAAGATCCAAGGGCATTGTATCGCGTACCGATCCCTGAGTTTCTTGGTGGTGTTTGGGATTGAAAGAGTGGGTATAGTGGTGAGTTGGCAACGAGTGCTTCGGTGAGGAAGTGGAGCTGATATGTTTTCTTGTCGTGGGATATGATCTTTCTCGCCGATTCTGGTGGTGACATCAATGTCTGCATTCTTCTGACAAAACAATTTTGTTCCCTACATGGTGTTAAAAGCGTACTACACAACTTCAACGACCTCGTCTTCACTCCACGTCACCAGAATCGCACCCTTTACCTTGATTTCCTCAATATCGCCCAAGCTCCATCAACTAAGCCAAAGATTCTTGACCAAACACCATTGCTGATCCTAGCCTTAGCGATTTAGTGGTCGGTGATGTTGAATTTGGCGATGGCAATGTATCTGCATCAGTGCACAGGCAGATGATATTCAGGTAATCTTTGGGATATATTCAACAGCAAGCAAGTGTTCAAACATGACAGAGAAGCCAATACGATGTGGATTGCATAATATTTATTTACCCACGTGGACTTATGATACTCCTTGTTTGCTTTAGCGAGATATTGTGTAATTACAAAGATCGGTCGACAGCAAAAACAATTCAAAAAAGGATATCACAAAGATGTATTGATGAGGAAGTTGTGTGAAAGTGATTAACTTGGTTCATCAGGTAAATATGTACAAGGTAGATGAACCAGAAAGTATAACTACAGATATAAATATACAAGAAAAGGAAAGGTTTGGGTTCGTACAGCGCTTATTCAAAGCAGCCGTTGATCATATCGTAGAGGTAAGCCTCAGCATTCAATGCTGGAAAGTGCTCTTCGTGTCATGAAATGTGTTCGTAATTTACGATGAAGCAACGTGGCTGCAAGCAGGCTTAGTGGGTGCAGCAGTGAAGTACACCTTGTTGTAAACGTTGTTGCCAGCGTTGGAGGCCTGAGCAGAGGGAGAGTTGATGGGACCACCAGTTCTGCTGGCGCTGGGGAAGAGGAAGTTGGTGTTGTCGTTGTAGTCGGGCGAGAGTGTGTCCAAGGAGCAGCCAAGGGCACCGACACCAAGAACGGGTGAAAGCTTGCTCAAAGCCCAGTCAGCGGCCTCACCAGCATCTTTCTCATCTCCGGCAAGGCCAAGAGGAGTGATGGAGCGAATACCCTGGAAGACGTCGCAGAGAACGTTTGTGACGTTGAAGTTGGCAGTACCGAGCTGAGAAACACCGGGAACGATGATGTTCGAGGGGTAGATCTGGAGGAAGGCATCGGTGAGAGCCTCGACGGCACCGTAAGGGAAGCTACGACGGTACCAGTTCTCGGGCCACTTCTCGGGAACGTATTCGAAGTTGCCAGTCTTGTCGTTGAGTTGCCAGCCTACAATAGACGAGATAGACTCGTAGTTGGGAACACCTCCAAGACCGTAGGTACCGTTGCTGAAGAACTGAGGGTAGAAGGCGAAGGCACCGAGCGAGACGATCTGGGGGAAGGGGAAGGCGTAGAGGAAGGGGTTGTACTTCTTGCTGAAGTCGGCGTTCTTGGCGTACTGCTGAGCCATTGCTGACATGTCGTACTTGCCGCTACCAGCCTTGATGATTCCGACACCCTGCTTGACAAGGCGGGATGAGACGTGGTGGTTATCACCACAGCCAGTGTAGTAGTCCTCACGATGGGGCGAGACATCAGCCTCGGCGGTAGAGTGACGGTTCAGGCCACCAACATTACCGGGACCAGCACCGAGGTAGAAGGACTCGGTAGCGATGTCACCGTCGGCAAGGATAGAGAAGACGGCCAGGACTGTGGCGAGATCGGTACCCATGTTGAAACCACGTGCAGTGGCTTCCAAAACTTGGCCGTAGTTCACGTAGCCGTTGCGAGGCAGGTAGCCGTAATTGGCGAGAAGGTTGAGACCAGGGCAAGGTCCACGGCTGTCGCCAGCACCAGGTGCCTGGAATTCATACCCGGGCTCAGGGCGCTTGTCGTTGGGATTCAAAACACCTTGAGCGACGGATCCTGGATGATTATTAGCATGATTGCCTCCAGCAGGGACAGTGATTGAACGTACCAAGAAGACCCTTGACATCGCTGACTAGGGATCCGACAGTGCTGCTGACCAGACCGCTGAGGACTTGGGGGTCTCTCTTGGCCATCTCCTCCTGGGCGGCTCTCTCTTGGAGCATCTTGACCATCTCCTCCTTAGAGGCACCCATCATGGCGGGGAAACCCAAGACGAGGGAAGGGAGCACAGCTCCTGCAATAGCGATATTGAACTTCATTGTGATGTTCAGGGAGTATGATTAACTGGATGTATGAATGGCCCATCTCGAAGGAAGGGGAATGCCATTATATACACCTTCTCACGGGAATACTCTGGCATCAGAAAGGGACAGTCTTTCTCCACTACTCAGCGGCTGTTGTGCCGGATCTGGTCAGGCCAATGCTAGCATGCATCTCAAAAAGGGTTCGTTGAGTGGTTGCAGCACGTCGGAGATGCATTGACAGACGATCATGCCTCATTCTCAAGAACCAGAGTATTGATCAGCGGTGACATGGGTGGCATTCTGCACGAACTGTGATCCAAAGAGCGGAGGTCGCAGCATGAGCGACTATCTGTGCAGACTTCTGTTCTTGCTGATGACCAATTGGAAGCCTCTCAGAGCTCACAGCTTCTCCCGGGACGTGCGAGAACCGCATATGGTAATGCCTGATGATGTTCGACCAGTGCCCGCACGCTCGATGACGGAGATGCGGTCAGAGTATGTCCTTGGCCAGAGTTTTGGAATGAAGCGAGCGGTACATGGCAGCAGATCTACAACGCCGCCTCGTTGGCGTACCCGTTCGTAGACCTGTTGATCATTGTTCTCCACGGTCAACGACGTCTCGTTCCAAAGTGCAACAAGTTGCAAACGCTCCTCGCGGGTTGAGGTCCGACTTGTGAATCAGCGGCAGTTGTACCTTTTTGAGAATTGCGTTGGTAGGGTTCCGGAAATCGGTTGTGGCTTGCGGGATAGGCGTGCAACGGGAGGAGAGCCTCATCACCATGGCGTATGTCTCAACTGGCACGTTGTCCTACCCCCTAACTTACAAGCGACAAATGCTCTGAAACAGTCCATCGAGGATTTTCAATGCAGTTGACGAAGGTCGTGATCGAGATGTGAGGATAGCAACAGCAGAATCCTTGTCAAAGTGCACGTCGCTTGCTCTCCAGGAAAATCTCAGCCGCAACGACGATCTCTCCTTCCAAATTCGAACAAGCATCTTTCCCGATCGAGTCATTGCAACGATGCTTTAGGTCATCATCAACAAACAAGCCTTTGTGAATGACTTTTGTATCCACTTTTACTCCTCTATCCAAGCAGAAACCCAGCGGAGTAGAAAAAGTTTACATCTTCTTGCCATCATCGTGGGGCAACGACATCCAATGACGATGTGGTAATTTGTCGCGCGCACCAGCGGGTTTGAATTGATGTGCGCTCTGCTTGACTCGATGAAAAAGGAGATCCTCTCCGTCGTAAGCAGAATCACCGATCTTTGTAGACATCACGGCAGAATTCCGATCTGATAGTTCGTATTTGTTGAAGTAGAAGTTAGGTATCATCTTGCGTTTTGGGGTAGAGATTCCTCGTACCAGAGTTTATCTCCTTGGAGTGATGATTTTGTTGCTGCTCATACCCTGTTGTGGTTTATGCACTCCACTCACCCTCAATTGATCAACAGAAGGTCAGCAAATGTGAGTTTCCATGTTGTACTTGTACAGCTTGTTTAGCGGTGGTTGTTGCGAACAAAGGTGTTCTTGCTATGGACAGGGTCATTGCCATTATTGCAGAACAAGCGTCGACTAAATTGGTATGCATATGTGCAGAAAGTCGGCACAACGAGCCAGAGCCTCAGGGGAAATGTTGTCACTCTGCGCCTGCATGCATGTCAAATATCCTGTCTGCCGCTCGCCAGCCAGTACTGGAAAGACTGAAGTTGTCGCTTCACTCATCAAGAGCACAACGGAGAAAGGTGATATCCATCCATGCCAACTCATCTAATTGACTTCTCAGCAAAACACTGCTCTAGACAAAAGGTCGAGGATCATATACAAGGCAATTACCTCATTGGCGAAGAGAGTTTTGATGTCAAGGCGGTGGACCAGCCGCATCTTCTTTAGGTAAGGTTTCTTCGGCATGGCGTTGAGGCTCACTGATGATGATCATGGGGATCTGCAACGAACATCGACATCATGAGCTTTCTTGAATCTCGATGTCCGTCTTTTTGGCATGCATACCGCGGCTTCGGAAAACACGGCGGGAATCATCCTTAAGCCTATTGAGGCAGGCAGATCAATTCCATGAGGTTTAAATCTTGATGGGCAAGCCACACTCGTCAAAAAGGATAGTAAATAGGTATGCAGGTTGCCAATGGGTATCTTGCCAGTCTTTGGAAAATGCGGAAAAGAAGAGAGAAGACAAAACACAAAACATGCTACGCAGAAAAGTTACAGATCAAAAGTCTTGCGCCCAGGAAATGCAGACAAAGAACGCCTATTCGCAATGCAGAGGAAAACGCAAACAGCCTCTATCAAAACCAACGCCAGGTGAGTACTATAACATGTGTTTAGGTCGAGATCTTTGTCGTTACTGTCACAATTGTGGTGATCGTGAATGATGGGGATTGTCTCTGGCCATGGTCAATGGTCCACGTTTGCCCATGAGGTCAATACCGCTATCCATCTCACTGCCGACACTTCGTCTGTCGGGCTCGCCAAAGTCTGGGAGAGCTCCAGGTTGCTCATCCATACTGTGAACGCTCTCGGCATCGTCGATTTGCGAAGACACCTCATCGACATCATCGCCCGAGAGGATACGACCGCCGAGTCTCACCTCAGAAGTTGCGACTTGATAATCGAGAGCTTTCCTTCCGTCTTTTATCAGCCCTTCGGTCCAATAGAGGCAGCGCTGTAGAGACTGATTCATCCGCTGCGTGTCCATGAGCAATTCGCGATGTCTACTCAGGTCGAGCCGGAGACGATTCTCGTCCTCAGCTCGTTGTGCGGCAGCGCGGTCAGCTTGAGCGCCAGGAGATAGAGGCACAGCCGAGGAATCCATCGACTCCTCGTCAGAAGAGTCTTCTTCAGGTTGTGAGTGAAAAGGACTCGATGGTCGAGCACCTTCGTCATCATCATCAAAATCAGGCAAGTCTGTCTCCTCGTCCAACGTCGAGAGGTCTTCTTCAGCGTCACTTGACCTCCGCTGAGACACTGCAAATTGACCAGCACGGCTCAAGCGACGGAAGCGCTTCAACTCTGCTTTTTGTTTCCTGAGTTCGCGTTCCAGAGACTTGTTGATGGCCAAGAGTGACGAGTTCGAGATTTCGAGATCGAGGACTTTTCTCTCGCGACGCGCCTCGACATAGGGATCGACAGGGAGGATATCGTTGCTCTGTGAAGCATCAGGGGGCGATGTGTCGAGTGAACCATCTGTACCATTGTCTGGTAGAGGTGTAGGTGAGTCAAGATCATCGTCCTCCCCAACAGGTTCTGTGATAGCTGGTATGGGCTGTGATCGTCGACGAATACGGTCAGGACTATCCGTATCAATCGAAGACAGACTGGTGCTCCGCAGGTGAGAAGCCCGCAACGAGGCGGTACTACTCTTGCGCTGTGTGGGCTGGGCAGGATGGAAAGGTAGAGGCGGACCACCGAGGGCGAATATTTGGGAGGCTCCCTTTCTATAGGACAGGTGGATGTTGTTCTTGGGTGGTGAGTTGGGGCTTGTAAAGTAATTTGAGGCCGAGGAGACAGCGCTGAGAGGTGGTGAGGTTATCGTTGGTGTGTGGACCGAGTCTGAGAGGACGGGTGATTGCACAAAGACTTGACGAGAGCGCGAGTCTGTGACAGCCGACACATTGGAAAGAACAGGAGAAGAGCTTCGGTTCGAAAGTGGCTTCGGGTCCAGACTCTGCTGTTGGCCATTGGCATATAAAAAAGATGGCGTCTTCCTCAATCTGGGTGCCGGGGCTGGCGGTGGGGGTTGTGGCTGTGATTTTGCGTCGCTGGCATGGAAGAACATAGGACTCGAGTCCTTCTCTACCTTTGCCGATGTAGGGCGGGATGTGGGTACTGGCGAGATTCTCGCAGGTCCCGAGACTGGCGGCTGTAATGTTGAGACATTTGATCTGGTAGTGTCAGGTGTTTTGACATAGCCGCGGACCGTAGGTGCTGTTCTGGTTGTGGTAAGTGGGCCAGGACGAGAGGGATTCGCATTGGCAGGTCTAACAGAGCCCACGACACTCTTGGCTCTGTTAGAGGCAGCTAGCTGTGGTCGGCGTACGGCAGGTTCGCTGTGTGTGGGAGAGATCATGAGGGGTCTCTTTCTTGCATGGCTCGGGGTATCGTCGTTGGGAGTGTGAGTGGTCGGAGTCGAGTTTATTATCTGGCCAGCTCGTGTCTTTCCAGCCAGAGTTTGTGGTGTAACATGCGAAGAGACGACCTGCGCCGTCGGACGCGTCGAGGACAGGGGCGATGGTGTGGGTTTGTGGTTGTTCAGTTTTGGTCTGAATTCCGACTCTTGCAGTTTGGGACGAAAGGGCGGTGTTGATGTTGTTGTGTTTATTGTTGTTCCTGTGTTCGAGGAAGATGTATCCTGAGCGAGACGAGGGGTATTCGGTGCGCGAGCCAGAGCGGGTTTCAATGGCACTCCAGGTCGGGAAGGAGCAGTCGAGAGAGGGTTGCGATTATTGGCCATGCTGGCTTATTGTTATGAGGAAGGAGCGGGTCGATTTGTCTGCACCAACGTTGTCCGCCACCATCCAATCATCTCTACAGCGATATGTCCTTGTTCATGTGCCGGTGCATGGTTTGAACGTGTGGGATAAGAGTCCGGCTTCTGCCTACTTGTATTGAAGCCGTTAAACGTCGGTTGCCGTGGTGGTCACGGCTAGACGACGTTCAAGTCCTGGATCAATCTCCAAATGACGCTCCAGCCCACCAACGACCCGCTTCCCTGAACTTTCTTCGCCTCGAAACATTTAATTCTCCTTTTCTCTTCCTTTGTTTTCGCGTCTTCCCCGCGTTTGCGACCGCCTCGCGAGTTCATCCGTTGATGTGAGGCAACTTTTCGGAGACTTGCCGCTCTAGCCTCTGCCAAACATTTTACCATCTGGTGACCATCACCAGATGCGCAACCCTACGAACAGACATGGATGGCGATGCCCGCCATGACAGCATGCCGCCTGCTGTCGATGGCTCTACTCTCAGCCCTGAAAACCCGACCGACCCCGATTCGAGTCAGCACCATACTCTGAAGTACCATCTTCTAGGTCCATCCCTTACAAAACCTGGTCAGGACGATGTCGACCAGAAGAAGGTCTCGGAAATCATCTACGAAGCATCAAAAGGCAGCAAGTTCTTTTTGCAAGAAGAGCAAAAGGACAAGAACTTGACCATCAAGATCAATCGCATTCTCGCGAAGAAACGTCAACTGGATCGCCTCGACCTAAGCTTCGACTTGCGCAAGGCAGACGAATACGTACAGAAGCTCGAGCTCACCCGCGACCTGACACAGACGATCGTACACGTCGATTGCGATGCTTTCTACGCCGCCGTTGAAGAGCTCGATCGCCCTGAGCTGAAAGATGTGCCGTTCGCTGTCGGAAAAGGTGTCTTGACAACATGCAACTATCATGCCAGAAAGCACGGATGCCGCAGTGGTATGGCTGGTTACATCGCCGACAAGCTTTGTCCTCAGCTTATCCATGTTTCGCCAAATTTCGAAAAATACTCTGCCAAAGCAAAGGAGATCCGAGCTGTCTTGGTCAAATATGACGCTCGCTTCGAGGCCGCGAGTGTTGATGAGGCCTACCTCAACATCACTCAGTATTGCGAAGAACACAGCATGAGTGCTGAAGATGTCGTACAACAACTGCGGGCAGAAGTACACCAAGAGTGCCTGATCACTGTCTCGGCCGGCATTGCCGCAAACGCGAAACTTGCAAAGATCTGCTCCAACAAGAACAAGCCTGATGGCCAGTTCATTTTACCTTCGGATCGTGCCAGTATCATGTCGTTCATGAAGGAACTACCCACACGCAAGGTGAACGGCATCGGCAGGGTTTTCGAACGTGAGCTCGATGCTATTGGTGTCAAGACATGCGGAGACATTTTCGCGCAGCGTGCTTACATGTCCAAACTCTTTGGAGAAAAAGCATTTCAGTTTCTTATGGGCGTACACCTCGGACTCGGCAGGACGAATGTTCAGCCAGCGGAAGAGTATGAGCGCAAGAGCGTTGGCACCGAAAGCACGTTCAAAGAAATGTCAGACGCTCAACAGCTCCGAGACATGCTTCGACATGTTGCAGAAGAGTTGGAAAAGGACTGCGAGAGAACCCAGTTCAAAGGCAGAACACTAGTCCTCAAAGTGAAGTTGCATACGTACGAGATCCTAACCCGTCAAGTCGCTCCATCGAAAGCTGTGCACCTAGCTGACGACCTCTACAAGTTCGCCTTGCCTATGCTTGTCAAGCTGGAAAAGGAGATTCCAAAATTTACTTTGCGCCTTATGGGCCTTAGACTCACGTCACTGATTAGTATGAAGAAGAGCAATATTGACGCCTTCTTTACGCCAAAACCGCAGTCTGCCTCGACAAAGCCGTTCATGCCTGCCGGCGAAGGCGAATGGGAGCAATGGCCTGACTCGGAATTCGAGGATGCCGCCCGCCAAGAGCAGCAAGATGACTTGGACACCCTTGAAAAGATGAGTCAGGAGTACAATGAAGAGTACAATAATACTCCGATACTACCAGCCGTCGGGCACGCAGGTACAATAATAGAAAATGTGCCTGCAGCGACTTCTGAGGATACAAGCAAGGGTGGAGACGATGAGCCTGAAGAAACATGGAGTTGCCCTATCTGCGGTCAGCCTCAATCTGCTGATGCTGTGCTTTTCAATTTGCATATCGATGGATGTTTGTCGAAGCAGACAATCAAGGAGATCGTTCGTGAGAACGCATCGCCATCCCGTTCACCACAGGAGCAAGCTCCTTTGCCTGGACAGGGTAAGAAAAGAGGTCGACCGAAGGCGCCCGACCCGCAGCCAAAGCGTCCGAAGAGCGCCTTCTTCTCTCGATAGTCCGTATCGTACTTAGACTTCGTGCCCTGCTTAGATATACCCCAAGTGCCTCTTCAACCCTTGCTCTACCAGAATACTTCGTAAATCCTTCACCAAGTCCGAGAGTGATCGCTTGACTTGTATTATTCAGCTTCGAAGGCGACGGCAGAATGGCAACTTGGCATTGCTGGCAAGACCGGACACAGCTGTCGGATCTGAAGCATGGATGCAGCTGATACGAGGACGGCAAATCCTTCTCATATCGACTTGCAGAATCTCCACTATCGAGCCCTGTCACTATCCGAGACATTTGCTGTGTTGTTCATGGTGGCTGTTTTTAAGCCTGAGTTGACAATCAACGACAAAGCGGGGTCGCGAAATGTTCTCCATCTTGAGCAGTTCAGCTCTTCTCACCCTGCGTCCACCACCAACACTGACAAGACTCTATCCAGTGGCGCTCAAATGGCTTTGAGCTCCGTCGCAATTTACAGCCGCCTCATTGTCAAGAACGAGCATGCAAGACTTACAAGTGTGAGCTAAAAATGTGTATGCAAGCCAGGTTAACAAAATCTCCGAAAAGCTAGACGCGTTTCGGGACTGGCGCGTATGCAGGTCCGGACATCACGATTGACCACAACCCAATCTGGGTAGACAACGACGGAACTGGGCATGTCGAGTATGGTTCCGACCTATAGATGGAATATTGGCCGTAGGCTTTGGTTACAGTTTTGCAAGGAACTGGCCCCATGGTGAAGAAACCTGGCTTGGCTGTGCCTCCCATGCGCTGTTACGACTGTCAGACCGGGAAGGTGCATGCAAGAGGGCTTTGTTCCATGATCACAGGCTAAATTTACCTCTGCACATGCTGCACGCAACCGATCTGCTGTCAAACCATGTCGTGCAACACACGGTCTGCAAGACACGTTTTGTGTATAGGGAAACAGCATAGGCCCTACAGCATCTGTTCACTCGATGCTCAGCTCAAGTACGATGTCGGCAGTCAAAAGACAGAAAGCAACATATCAAAGGACTGTATTTGCGGACCATGAGAGGCCAGGCGCATATTGCCGACTCAACCATGATTCGAGTCTATCTTGACATGGCGGCACGGTCTTGCCGGCACGCTAGCATGATCTCTCGTGCCGTATACGCCTCACCCATACCATCATCTCTCTAACCGAACGGCAGTCTTACCAATGCTGGCTGAACGCGAGGGAGACGTACCATTGTTTGTGTTGTAGGATGCTGACAAGCGTATATGAAAGTCCGAAGGATGCTATAGTGGATATACCACAAGGTAGATATAAAGCCAGGTCCTGTCACCCCAGAATGATCAGCAGCGGATCATCCATACCTTCTCTAACTTTCATCTGTAATACTCCTTCATCTTCATCATGAAGTCTGGATTCGCCCTCGCCGTTCTTGCCTTTGGCGGCATGAGTATTGCTCAGTCTTCTGTCATTGCTTCCGCTGTTGAGGTTGATGGTCAAACTACCACACTGGTCAGCAACATTGACCCATCAGATATTGCTTCTCTTCCTGAGCCGGAAGTTCTTGGTCCCCCAATCGGTGTCGTCGACAGTGTCCCTTCAGCAACTTACAATGCTGCCGAGGCGACTGCCGCAGTTCTTGCCCTTGTAGTGGCAGCTACTGATGCCCAAACCGCCGTCATTGTTGCTGAGAGCACTGCTATTGCTGCTTCTAAGACTCCCGTCCCAGTTGAGTCCGATACTGCTGCGGCTCGCAAGCGCTCGTATGTTGGCGGTCTTTCAGGCAACGTCCAACGCCGCGACGTAAGCTATCCTATCGACACCTCTAAATACGTAAGTATCAATCTTGATCAGAATGAAGAAAGCATCCATGCTAACAAATGCATAGAATGTTCCTTCTGGCTACACACCAGCATTCGTCAACCTCCAGGGTTCTACCCAGGCTAACGGATACTTGACCTACAAGACATTGTCAAAGTACGATCCTCAGCAATGTACCGCTGCTTGCGACAAGATCAGCTCGTGTCAATTCGCCAACATCTACTACGAGAAGGATCCTGACAGCAAGAACAACCCTGTCGACGTCATCAAGTGCTCTCTTTACAGTATGCCCCAAACTAACTGCACTGCAACCAACAAGGGACAGTGGCGTGGTACTTTCCACGTTCTGGTCACTGGTAGCAACGGTTACAACAAGGCTGCTGCCCCCAAGACTCCTGCTGGCTACTCTCTCTCGACTCTCCCCGCTGCCGTCAACGCACCTGTCTACGACAGCGTGGGTCAATGGAGATTCATTCAGCCCGTCTACCTGACCTCTTACGACCCTGCTCTCTGCGCTGCCGCTTGCGACAAGCAGACTACATGGGACAAGTCTCAGGCAACCGATGACTGCAACTACAAGACTTGTGTTTACGCAAACATGTACATTCTGTCGCAGAACGGTGTTCCTAAGACAGTTGTCTGTGCTCTCTACACTGAAGCCACTGATTCGAGCTATGCCGATAACTACGGTTATTCCACCGATACCGATTCTTACCAGGTTTCGAACTCGATTGCTTTGACCAACACCACTGCTGTCAAGGCTGGCTACCCACAATTGTGCGCTGCTTCTTCTGGCGATATTTCTTACCTGAACTCGACTGGAGCCGAGTTCTGCACGAGCTACCTTGGCTATGTCGCCCCTACCAGCACTGTCAAGACTACCGTCACTCCTGGGGCAACCACCGTGTTTGCCACTGTCACTAAGCAAGTCACCGTCACATCTGTCTACTCTACCGAGACCGTACAGGTCACAGGATCTGTTCAGAACAAGAAGCGCGAAGCAGTAAACATCATCACGACTACTGTTGAGCTGCCTTTCATCACCGTCATTGGTAATGAGACCGTGATTGATTACACGACCAGCACTTTGACTGTCAATGCCGCTTCTACCTCTGGTGCCGTGATCACTCCCGCCGCAGCTGATCCTGCCGCATCTGCTGCTGCCCTTGCCAAGCGTAGCGCCGTCCCTACACCTTCTTCCATTCTGCACTGGCCATCTGGAAAGATCTCTTCTGCCTGCTCGCAGATCGCAACTGGTACTGTTACTATCACAAAGACCGCCACCGCATCTGGATCTGTCGTCACCGCTGGCTCCACTCAAAGCGTAACAAAGGTTTCTTCAATCATCTCCACAATCACCATCACCGTCAGCGGAAGCAAACCCAGCACCGTCACTTCAAGCACCACAAGCGATTCTTCTGCCCCTACCACCACTCCCGGTTGCCCCAAGACCGCTGGTTCTCAAGGCCAACTCTACCTCGGCGGCTACGCTCTCGGCTACCCTACCCCCATCACCTTCGACTCCGACCCCCTCTTCTGGACCCCCCTCGGCTCCTTCGGCGACGAATTCATCTACGACACAACCGGCAACTTCCTCTACCACGTCGACACTGGCTACTGCCTTACCCTCGGCGCCCCCACCTCCACCAAGTCACCCAAGTACAAAGACTCACCCTTCACACTCAGTGCTTGCTCCTGCTCTTCCTCCACATCGGTTACCCAAAGCTTCACTTTCAATAAATTGAAGGTTAAGAGCGATAAAAAGACTATGTATAAGAATTGTCTGGCTGCTCAGGGAGATTTGAGCGCTGCTAAGCCTTATTATCCTAAACTTGTTGATACGGGGGATGCGGATTATCCTTTCTCTGCTGTTTATGCTGGGACCAAGTTTGATGCTTGTATTACTTTTGAGCTGGACTCTGAGTTTGAGTAGATGGGTTCTTTGATCTTGGGTCTGAGGTGTTTTTGGGATTTTCTTTTCTTGCATATATGGAGTGCAGAGGTTTTATATGGTGTGGTTTTTTGGTGTGGAAGTGATCTTTCCATATCTTTGTTTTGAGTTTTTTAATTGATGCCGAAAAGGCAGTTCTTACTATAATCACTTGAGTGTCTTTCTGTCATGTTTGTGATTGTTCCTTCTGGTAGTTGAACTCGATGCTTCCGTAGTATCACTTGTCTTGGTCGAGTGTTAAACGAACTTTAGGCCTCGTAAGTTTCTTGCCACCTTTGGCTTGCTAAAGAGCTTGCATAGTCGGACCACGTTCCTTGCATTGATTTAAGGGTGGGTAAGGGATGGTCTTTAACAGATCTCTTTTGCCAAGTGAGATACACAGATGATGTTCCTTTCCTCTCTTTTACCTCGAAATGCATAGGTGTGCGGGTTCGTTTACTGGAATTGGAGCCATATGCAAATGCAGATCCACATTCCAAGTTCAGGAGAGTATGCTAGCAAGCAAAAGGAAAGAACGGTAGAGACAAAACGATAAGATGACTCTACCATCCCAGTCCGATCAAAAAAAGTCAGGACCTGATAGACGAAATAAAAGGATAGAGCAGATAATATTACAGACGTAAGGGAGACCATGATAGCAGACATAAGGGTCACGAAAGTTAAGGCTAGAACAAAGGCAACGATGGGTTGATAGATAACTCATATGAGAGGGAAAGAACTCCAAAAAGAAATGCCTCGAGGGAGAATCGAACTCCCATCTAAGGATTACCCAAGCCATGCTTGGTCATGTGTATGACCGATATGAGACCTTCGTACTAGCCGTTATACTATCGAGGCTTGATGGGTGAGCGAGCCAGATGGTAGAGTATATGTTGCTGAGCAAACTATGACGATCAGACTGCATGGATTGAAAGCACCATGACAAACAGTGTTCATTGTTGGTCAGGTTTGTTCATCGAGAGCGGCATGCCGAACAAAAAGTCGTGAATACTGAGGTTTGGTGGTGCAAGGCTGCCAAGACATGCTCCACGTGGGTCAGCCACAACGCTCGAGCCATATACCAGTCCCAAAATGGCAACTCTCATATGGAACCAAAAAAAATTCTCCTCAACCATCACAACGTCAAACAATATGACTCTCATGCCGTTAATGTGCAAAATGATGGTCAGTACGGGGGTCGAACCCGCGACCTTGGCGTTATCATATCAGAAGATATTAGCACCACGCTCTAACCAACTGAGCTAACCGACCTGTTGGATGAAGCAAGAATGAACTGCAGCGTATAACAAGTGCCATCTAATTCTCACACGCCACCAGACGGTTGTTGAGCCTTACATGTCTAGGCGTGGATGTTGACATACTTGACCTTCTCTAGCTTATCAGCAGAGTCGAGGCCCATTCGACCATTTTGGCAAGAGAAGCGGCGACATTGAGCGATGGGCTGTCGAAGAGGTACGACAGTATACGACATGAGTATGAACGCTCCAGGAATATATGTGGAACATGAAGACAGGCGAGTGAGTGTGGTTTCTCAATCGATTTTGCGGTCCGCCATCCAATCCGAGATGACTCTTTTTCCCTGTTCGAGAGTACTTGCTTGTGTATGCAAAGCACCCAGAACATCTTTCCTGGTGACGTCCAGTTGCAAGTCTTTGCAAAGTGTCTCCAATTGATTGGCCTGAACTCGTGGGACAATTTCATCTCCGGAAGCGACTACCATCAAGACTTGCGGCGGGTGAGGTGATTCGGCTATCCTGCGCAGAGCATCTTCACTATCCCACCAACTGCGAAGAAATGGCCAGAGATGCTTGTATGGTACCCACCAGTCCGGGTAAATGGCTGCAAGCATACTCTTGATGCTAACGAATGGGGTCTCCAGGACGAGGCGGGATATCCGAGCGACACCAGTGGTTTCTGATGACTCTAGGTATTTCGATGCAGCATATGCAGCAACTCCAGACCCAATGCTTTGGCCCCAGAGAATCAACTCGGTGTTTTCCGGATCTCGACCGTACGTCTGAACTGCCCAATTCACAAAAGCTTGCGCATCCTTTTCGATGCCTTTTTGGTGAGCACGTCCTGAGGAAGTCCAGTATCCACGGTAAGACAATGCAAGCAATGTCCATTGATGTGGAGAGTCTTTTGCTGCAGCTCTCAGGATGTTCGAAAGCATTGGTGTCCGTGGTGGAATCGATGCGCCATTACCTTGGAAGTATAGCACAACTGTCTTTCTACGTTTGACTTGCGCAGCTGTAGGCGAGTCCTCCGGATGTGCGACAGCTACAGAGAGTTTCGTACCGTCCAGAGATTTGATCCTCTGCTCTTCCCAGATTACTCCAGCCCATGTCTTTGAGTAATCTTCCAGTTTCTCACGTCTTGATCCTGGAGGAAGAGATGGCATGTAGATGATCTTGTTTTGAAACAAGACCATGAGCAGACATTTGTGGATCCAATGGCCGATGAGCAGGCCAACAAAAACACCTGGGACTAAGATGAAGGGCGAAACACCAGCAAAGATGGTTCGTCTTTGGACGTTCAAGACATGGCTGTGTAACGAAAGATAGGGGCGTCGGAGTGGTCCACTTCGTGTGGTGGTAAGCAACCCACGTCTTTGTACGGTGCCCACCGCATGTCTCAAACACAACCCTGGTCGAGCATGGTGGATGAACAAATAGTTCAGTCGTGAGTACATATCAGCCAGCAAGAAAGACAGGTAAGCTCTACCTGCCTGAGTGCGTGACTTGGTCGAAATCAGTGACGTAGATGCAAGCCAATCAAAGCGCGTTTGATCAACCCCTCGCGTCACCCTCCATTTCGCGTCTTGGAATGGTTTCTAAAGAGGGCAAAGACCAGGTTCACTTTCTTGTTCTTGATTTCGATACATTGCGACGCGCTTCTGTTTCTGCTCGAAATTGCATAACTTAGCCCCATAAATTCTTGATCATCCTGCTGTCATAAAAGGGCGCAAGCGATTGGACTACGACGCTGACCATGACACGCATCACGCGCCGCCAACCCCAATTATCCGAATCTTGGGCAGACATGGACGACGATTCGCACACCTCAGAAGAGGAATTCCAGCCACGTATTCGAGAAGCATACTACAATTCTCACAAATCTGGCACCTTGTCAAATCCACCAAACTCGACCGGCTTTCAGGAAAGTCCAGCACAGAAACAACCCTCTTCAACTCGTCGCAAACGGAATGCTTCCCAGATAAGCTCACAGTCCGAGTTCGTCATGCCTACGCCTGAATCCAGTGGTTATCTTGAGACTCCTCCGACTAGAACGACGAGGCATTCTCCAAGGCCTGCTGTCAGAGCATCAGCTATTCGCAAATCTGTACCTATCAAACGTGCTACACCAGTCGCTCAACCAACAAGACGCAAGGCTGCCAAGACCACCACTCAGGATACCTCACTAGACTATGTTCATTATGTTTGGCGAAATGCCGCTCTTCCTTTGCTCAAATATGTGCTATCAGTCTTTTCCATCGCTGCGCATGCCCTCAAACCACTTCTTGGATACACCCTGATTGTGCTCATCATGGCTGCTGGAATCGGTATCGCAAAAACCATGGTGGTACACAGTGTTAGCAATGCTCTGTCACTATTGTGCAACATCCCAGGAGCTGGCTTCCTTAACCTTCCATTCTGCGACTTGGGACACGATGGACGTAGAGGTCCTGTTGAATTCGACAAGCTGGTCATCACGCAGTCGAATTTCGAAGACATCCTTGAAGCCTCTGTCCATCAAGCTGCCCTGCCATTAGCCATGAAGAACTCCGAGTTGTCTATCCGTGATCTACGTACAGTGGTCAGACACTCCAGTTTGGGTTCACGCAATGAGCTCGTCAACGAATTCGATGGTTTCATCGAGACTGCTCGTCAAGCTAGCGATGGCCTCTCACAATTCAACTCGAGAATCTCACGCGCACTGGACGGTATTCTCTCTGCCAACCGCTGGACGATGAAAGTACTACAGGGCATTGAAGCCGCACCAGACTCTGAGGGTATCGTGCCTCGCTTCTTCTCGCAGTACTTGTCTTTCCTTTCCTTGGCCGTACCTCAGCACTCAACCCAAGACGTCATCTACGACCAGTACATCCGCCATACCTCTGAAGTGGAAGAGCAAATCAAAGTCTGCATTCTGGAAGCCAACACTCTTCTCGAAGTCCTCGAGAACCTAGACGATCGCCTCCATCAAATCCAAGATATCGCTCATCGCGAAGACCTCAAAGTCGGCGATGCCAAAGCCGAGCTACTAGGTCTCCTCTGGACCAAACTCGGCGGAAACAGAGGTCCACTAGCCAAACAAGAGCAACAACTGGCAACCCTCAACGACGTAGGCAGATATCGCAAAACCGCCATGCAGCACGTCATTTCCACCCTGGTCAAACTTAAGGATATCGAGAACAACCTGAGTCAACTCAGAGATGATGTTGCTGCACCCACTATTGTGGACAGAGAAAGAATGCCATTGGAAATGCATATTGATCTTATCAGTTCTGCTGTTGATCGTTTGCAAACGGTTAGGGATGAGGGTCGCAGAGAAAAGGAGAAGATGCTGCAGGGCACACTGCATCAAATCAATGAGCATTCTACCGATAAGAGAATTGGATAATGGAGATTTGGTTTATTGCCTCTTTTGGGAAAACAGGATTATGATACGGCGTTTTGGATTAGGTAGTGAGCAGCAAGTTGGATAGCGTATACCAGCTTAGATTGCAAATGACATAATGACTTGGATTCAATAGATTTATTTGGGCATCATCCGAGACCTGTCTTCAGACTGCATTCAAGTGACGAAATAGGCGATGATGCAACAATAACACATTAAAAGGTCCACCTAGCGCTGTTTTCCCGATAATTAAATATGATTGAACTGCCGCTGTATAGATTGTTTGAACACGTCCGAAATTGCCCAGAAGCAAAAAATCAAGGCCGAAATGCATGAGCTTATGCAGTGACACTATTGTCATCAAGCTGTAGAAAGCTATGCCAGTCATCTCTCCAGTCACTGGTCCCTTCCTCACTTCCGGGCCATATCCGTCTGAAGATCCTCTTGACCCGATGGTGGAGATCTTTTGGAGCAGGCGGTCTCTCCTTGCCATCTGTTCCCACTTCTTGTATCTCCATTTCATCGGGTCTGTCGTCTCGGACTCCACGTAGAACCTTCCATGACCGGCATATGTGGCTAGAGACACCGTATGTAATTGACCGGGTATCAAAAGGATGATATGATAGGCCTATCAATTTGAGCTCCTTAATGCCGCATGTGCGGTGAGGGGGCGAGACCAGAGGGAACACGGTCTTCGCAAGATTCTCATCGATGGCTAGATCAATGAGAGTCCTCCTGATATCGCCATAACGGCCAGAACGCCGCCGATCAAAGGGGTCGTAGGATTCCATCCGGCCCTGTTCCCTCTCCAATCGGTAGTTTCTGGCGGCAAGATATACATGGAGATATTTAAGGACGGGAAACGTGGCGAACATCTTGTATATGGCCATCTCGGCTAGGCTACCTTGATCCCTCACTACGGTGATAGCGAGATGTGTGAGTAGTGGGCATTGGTCCCGTATCTCTTCGAGTACCAAAGCTGTTTTGCCGATTGCAGGTAGAATCGCGGGAGAGAATCGTAATCTGCGAAGACTAGCACCGTGTCTTTGGTACACGGCGGTCATGTCGTGGATATCCCACGTACCTCCGATGGTAAGGTCCCGAAGTGGGAGTAGACTCGTGATGAATAATCTCGCAGATGGAGAGTCACTTTGATCAGGTAAACCGATAGACTCAAGCCCCAGACATTTCAAAGAAGCAAGGTCGCACCCCATCAGCCATCTATAAGCATCCGAGTCAAGTGGCGAGCCCAAAACCAGAGTACGCAGAAGGGAAAAGTCGACATGCTCGTGCCAGCTTTTCAACTCTCCCATGGTCAATTCAGACCCTGGGTAGGTTCTAGAGTGTATCACCAGCCGCCTCAGATGCGTAGTAGCATTGAAGCTGTGCTTCTCCTGTGGTAATCTTATGTCTTGCTGTCCCGAGCTTCCAGGGGGATGATATGCCATCCGCCTAAAAAGTATCTCTCTCACATTTGGTGCTGGTCTTGTGAGCAGTTGCTGAATGACTCGTTGAGACCGGCTGGCGTAGGGATCGTCTTGCTCCGGCTCCATATACGAGAACCAGATGCTGTGAAGACATGGTGAGGATGCAAGGGCCAGTTCATGCTTGTCTGGCTCAGATCCCATCAGACTTCGAGCACAGAAGGTCCTCATGTGCAAGCGGCAATGGGGGCGATACTGATGTAGCGCGTTGAGTACACAGGGCGGTAGTTGGTGTTCTAGCTCATGAATCAGATCTGACAAAGCAGGGCATCGCTGTAGCAGATCGACTACGGGTGTCCAAGCATGATCGTGTGTCCAAATGACCTCAGCTGGCGCCATGTCGCTACGAAACCAATTGGAAGGGTAGTGGAGAGTCATTGGATCAAAGCAGTCTGAAGGGACACAGAGTCTCAAAGTACGTATGTGATTAAGGGCAGAGATAGGTCCCAAGGCATCAGAAAGTCTTTGTACCGTTTCCTCTACGCTATCATGATTGCGTATAGGGAGTTTAACTCTCTGGAATATGATCGATTTGGCAAGGTTTCTGACTCTGTGGCTCGTCCCTGAGAAGCTATGAATGCTTGCCGGGTGGGTGTCTTGTAGCAGCTCGCAAATTTGCAGAAGAATCTCGGGTGGCAGATTCTCGATGGCGGAGGAGGACATATTGCTCATCTAGAGTGAACGGTTCAACGATTTGTGAAATCGCGATGGTGTTGATGGAATTCGATGGATGTTCAGAAAGTGTCGGTGAGAAAGATGTTATCATGCGGAGCGCCAACATGCGGCGCGTAGAATAGGAAGCACGCAGCTGCAGCGGTTGTGTAACCCCACCTCATGTGCCTTCCCACTCAAAATGGCAACAACATCTATCGAAATG
The DNA here is from genome assembly GCA_024195585.1 of Aureobasidium sp. EXF-3400. Lineage (NCBI taxonomy): Eukaryota > Fungi > Ascomycota > Dothideomycetes > Dothideales > Saccotheciaceae > Aureobasidium > Aureobasidium sp. EXF-3400. The sequence continues at coordinate 197,147 of SWBL01000001.1, forward strand.
CGTGACCTTATCGACTCTTTCCTAATTCGCGTCTGCTGACAGACCAGGATACATTCCAACATGATTTTGTTGGATCCAATAGACAGGTAAGTATAATCACAGGAAGAGATCCTAGAATACCACCCATTTCTCCTCTGCATCTCTCACATCAGTACAGATCCCATGTTCAACGAGCACCAACGAGCTTCTATCCCGATTTGACAGTGGGAGCATGCTAGTGCCAGGATACCGGCAACGTGTTAGTTTTGGCGGTACAGATAAATGGTGAATGAAGCATGAATTGTGAGATTCAGATCTCCCCGCCGGAGTCCGAAGTCCCAGGCATAAATAGAAGATCGATGGCTGCTCGATGAACGGTCGATGTCTACCGATAAAACAACTCGAAACACAGTGGACACGCACTCTTCATCGTCAAGAATCTGATCCGCACGCCACCCATGCGTCTTGGAAGTTCCTGATAGCGCGAATCACGTCGGATGTTCGAGTTGGACGCCCACCGATGATCTTACCGTCGCGAACAATTGTTCATAACGAGACTACGCGCGGACGTGTCTGCCTCCGAATCCGAGACGAAGAAGATGAAGAGGGCCTCGGAACCACTTGCCGAAGCCCTAGAACCCTGCCAAAATTTGGCCCTCCACATCGGAGCTTGGCAGGCCGACTCGGGACCACTTGTTCGCGATCCTTTCTCTGACGCTGGTCAGACTTGATTTTGCAATCCTGGAACTATTGAACCTCCGACCATCCGATATTGTGTCAGGATACCAGAATATCATTTTCAAATAGGAGGCGTAAGCTTGTATATCTATAGGTAAGGTTGCTGTGATGCTGTAGGTTTTCTTGTGTCTTCTTCTATTCACGCTTCGCACATCCTACACTTTTATCCATCACCGGATTCCAACAGCTCACACCAACATTCTCCTCTACTTGTGTCACACCAGCTCTCGTATCGTCAAACTCCCTGGAACATATCCCATACCCACCAAGATGGGCTTTGTCAGTCTCTTTCTACCAGAGAAATCTTCTCATCGTGTGGGGCATAGAGACCCGTTCTGGAATGGCAGAAAGAAGCCTTTCATGATCGCGGCTGTTGCCTCAGCCATGCTACTGCAGATCTTGTTCCTCGTGAACATGGCTTACCTGTTCGGTTCCCTGTTCAAATCTGAACACAGAGTGCACAACCTCCACATCCTTACGGTTGACTACGATGGTGGTGTCATTGGAAAGAGTCTCCAAGGAGCCATCACACAGCTCAAAGCTGATACCTTCCCCACTTTCGACATCGAGAGCAGTGCCAAGTACCCTGCAATCGAGGATATCGTTCAAGCTGTGAGGAAGGGAGACCATTGGGCTGCTGTGTTCTCTCACGCTGGAGCTTCCGAGCGCCTTGCGGCTGCTCTTGCAGGTGGAGATGCTGCAGCTGCTTATGACCCGACAAACACACTTACGTACGTCTGGAACGAGGTCCGATACCCAGCCATGGAGGACGGTACCATCAAGTCCAGCATGTCACAGCTCATGGCAGTCGCCCGCATCGCCTACAACCATATCAACGGCACCGGCGCCCTACAAACACTAAACAAGAACGACCCTGCCGCTCTCCAAGTCTTCCTCAACCCAATCCAAGCAGGAGAAACCAACATTATGCCTACATCCCAAGGAACAAGGGTGCTATACAACACGGTTGCAATGGTGATGCCCATCATCATGCAATTCTTCTTCCTCATGGCCATCAACGGCGTCAGTGCAGAGTTCAAATTATACTCGCATCTGCCTGTGCTCAACAATGGCATCATCAGACTGGTACTCAGTCTATCATACACTTTCATTGGTTCCCTCTGCTGGGCCGGCTACATCTGGGCTTTCCGCGAAACCTGGTCAGTGGGCGCAGGCCAATTCTTCTGTACTTGGGTAATAATCTGGCTCTTCATGCACATCAACTTTTTAGTCGTAAATCTTCCCCCTCCATTCCCACCTCTAAACCCTTCACTGACATACAAACCACAGATCGACGTCGCAACCGGCTTCATCCCCATGAAATTCCTCCCTTTCTTCGTCCTCACCTGGGTAATCCTAAACGTCACCTCTACAATCTGGCCCTTCGAGCTCGCACCCGCATTTTACCGCTGGGGATACGCATTACCCGCCCACGAAGTCTGGCAAGTGTTGATCCAGATATGGTCGGGTGGGGCTGTGGATCGTCTCTATCAAGCCCTTCCTATTCTGTTTACGTGGGAGATTGTGTTTTTGCCGCTGGCGGTTGTGGCGTTGAATCATCGTTGTAAGGTTGCGGAAAGAGAGCATAAGGCTTTGGAGGAGGAGAGGAGGCAGCTCATTATGAAGGCGGAGAAGGGGAGGGCAGATGAGGGTGTGGAGGGAAGAGATGGAAACGAGGAAGCGCCCTCGCCGGTGGATGAGAAGGTGCAGAGTTTCGAGGCGAATGTGCAGAGGGATGTTTATTCTCCGGCTATTCCTCCCCCGGTCTAAAGTAATGGATGAGAAAAGTATAGAAACATCTATATAGAAGTTACCTAGGATAGATCATTGGGTAGTGGAGTAGTGTTGCTAGTAAAAAGTATATTTATCCATTCGCAAGTAATGTTATATTTAAGTAGACCACTCAGCAGCGATGATCTCAGCAGCACGCTCAGCAATACCATAAATCGCCGTCTGAATATGCGCAGAGATCTGCACAGGGATAATACTAGCATCCACAACTCTCAAATTCGCGGTACCGTAAACCTTCAACTCAGGGCTAACAACACCACCATCCTTCTTGGGAAGCATAGCACAAGTACCCAGAGGGTGGTAAATAGTCAAAGTGTGGTTCAGAGCAAAGTTCCTCCATTGCTCGTCAGTCTGAATAGCAGAGCTAGGCTCGTATTCTTCGGCAATGATGTCCTTCATGGGTGCTGTTTGGGCAATCTTGCGGTTGAGCTTGGTGGCGGCAATGGCGGCTTGAAGGTCGTACTCGTTGCTGAGGTATCTTGGGTCGATGATGGGTTTACCGAGAGGGTTAGAGGCGTTGATGTGGACATTACCGCGAGAGAAGGTGTGCATGATGACACTGAGGAGAGTGAAGTAGTTGGAGCCGTACTCGGAAGAGTTGACGACAGGGTAGCCACCGACACCAGTGTAGCCATCAGAGAAGATGATTTCGAGTTGAGGAACGGCGTGGCTCTTGTTTCCAGTCAGGAAACCAAGCTTGGTTTGATCAACAACGGAGGCTTTGGCGTTCGTTGTGCTCGTAGCGACGTCAATCAGAGCAGCAGACTCGTTACCAAGGGCTTGTTCCCAGGTCAAGTAAGCGAAACCAGAAGCAGCATAGTCGTAGCTAGACACCTTGTTCGCATTGTAGAGAGCTAGCTGTTCGGCCTTGAAAGTTGCGTTGTACTTGAGTTCGTCAAAAGAAGTCTCGTTCTTCAGCTTGAAGCTGTTTTGAATACGAATGTGATCTTGCAGATTCTCGCCAACGGCAGGAAGCTCCAGTACTGGCTTGATACCAGCAGCTTTGATGACAGAAGAGTTGCCAATTCCAGAAAGCTCGAGTAATCCAGGGGACTGGAAAGACCCAGCACTAAGGATTACCTCCTTGCCAGCATTGATGACGATGTTGCCCTTGAGCGTGACACCCGTAGCAATAGTCTGGCCACGACTCTGCTTTGTGTTGATTTTGATAACTTGTGTCTCAGTCATGACATGAAGGTTGCTCCCAGCAATCTTGAGGTACTCTGGGCTGTAAGAACGTGTGTACTTTGCAGTGTCGATGTTGTTGGGCTGGATCGAGACACCGAGAGGATTGCCGTTGAGAGACTCCATGTTCTCGCGGAAGCCATAGTTCTCCATGGTTGGGATCCATGTGTCTTGATCAGTAGGCTGAATTCTGTTGATCGTGGCGTGGATTGGGCCATCGACTCCAACACCTTGGTCAATTTCTTGGCCAGGATACACACTCTGTGTATAGTTCTCGACCTTGAGCATGCTGTCGATCATGTTCTTCCAGTTCCATCCAGGGTTACCAATCTGCTCCCAAGCGTCATACTCGGCCACCGAAGCGCGGTCCCAGCACATCAAGTTCAGAGCAGAGCTTCCACCGAGCACTTTTCCTCTGTTTTGCGCCCAAGAACGGCCGCCAGCATGAGGTTGTGCGACAGTAGTGAAGTTGTAGTCGTAGACACCGCCTAAGGTGCTGCCCTTCATACCAGGGACATAGATACCAGATACATTGCGACCATCAGGACCGGCTTCAATGACCAGAACTGTGTTGTGCGGTAAATATTGACTCAAGCGACTTGCGACAGCAAGACCGGCGGTACCACCGCCGACCACGATAAAGTCGTAGCTAGCCGGTTTAGACGCTTGTACGACCGAGAGGGCAGCAAGAGCCGAAACGAGAGTAGTTGAGATCGATAAAGGAGCCATTTTCACTTGTTTGGCCGATGAACAAAATTGTCACGGAAGCTTTTGACATCAACAGACTATGTCTTTATACATACCACTAGGGCCAGTCCCCTGAGGCGAAGCTCTGGAAGGATTGTCGGCAGTTCGTGTTGGAGTTTGGCTCAGGTACTGAGCTAGTGTATAGAAGTGGATTAGATGAACCTCCCAGATTCCGACTGGGGCGGTCTGCAGAGCCAAGATCTGTTGATGCATACAGGGCAGACCAGAGCACCTCTCTAGAGCTGACCAATGGCGGCCAAGTACAGAGCCACCCTATTGATCGCCAATTGCTGCGTCCCTAAAGGATGCGGACAACAGATTGGATACGCAAAGTTCATCCGTAGAACCGCAAAATCGAATTCGCGAGGTGCTTGTGGAGATCTGGACAGGCGGGTCACATATTGATGTCTTCAATGGCTCCATCGACTTATGCACCTCGGTCGCTAGGATAAATATCAACTCGGTGGAAATGGAAGCAACGAAGAACTGGTTTCATCAAAAGTGGCGGGAAATGCAAGGTCGATCAGCATCGGCAACTTCCTCGGCCGTGCCGAGCGACCCTGCTTTCACCAACCACCTCGACAACTTGCTCCTCTTCTTTGTCACAACACAGCGTTGCTAGAAACGATACAATATTCTTTGGTCACACTATCAAGTTATTCGGGATACACGTCAATTACGTGTCGTTCGTCTGTGAGACCTGTGAATGCGGGCCGCATGCGGGTATTTCTGCCGAACCATCCATCAGATTGCAGGGGTCCGCCGCCGACAGAGCTGCAACCGAGCCGTGCGAGCTTTATTGAACGAACCGCTCGTGCGCGGCCTATTATCTCGAGCCCTTAGTGACTCCAGTCTTGAGCCGACGTCTAGAAGCTCTGCATGAGCAGGTTCCTCGATTCCCAAAGACCTTCTTCTGGATATCCGGCTCAGCCCTCGTGGCTAAAGTTCAGCCAAGGTCAAGGAGGGATATTGCAACACACAGTAAACCATGGATACAGCTCTCACAACAGATCGTGAATCGTGACCGTACGTCGTTCTTCCAAGGTAGTGTCTGTCCATGGATTACCGAGCTACATTGTAAAAGCACAACAGAGGAGTCGACAAAAAGAAAAGAACTGATGCCAGCATTATCCTTCCTCGTAAGAGTCAAGTCGGATGTGTTAAAGGGAAATTACTCACAACCCTGCGGATCCATTTTTGCTTATCCATGACAACACCTGCATTGATGAGTCGCTTAGAGCCGGAGCCACAATGATGTAGCGCCTCTTGCAATCATACTGCGTGGGAACAGTTGGCTGTAAGACAGGCCATTGATGCTTCTAAAAGGATGGGCACTAATACAAGACCTAGGTAGGGTCTTGTCCGATACACTTTTCATTGCTGCACATCTGAGTCAAGTCTTCAACTGCCGTCACGATGGCAGGACACTCGCGCGATGACGACAAAGGCCCTACATTGCTTGTCCTTACCTGTATACTTACTTCTTTCGCTGTTCTAACCACCACATTACGTTGCTGGGTACGATGGGGAAACCGACAACTCGGACTCGACGATGGAGCAATGGCTCTGACAACTGTACTCGCAGTAGCCCGTATGTCGATTCAAATCATCAGCGTCGGCTATGGCAATGGAAAGCACCGCGAATTTGTTTCCGATCACGACTACAAGACTGTAAACAAATTGACGTGGTTGACCCAAGTCTTACTCTTTCCGACGATTTGCCTGATGAAGGTTTCGATCTGCATTCTGATCTTGCGTATCAAAGATACGCGGACCCTTAGATACGTCTTGGGCTTCATCATCACAGGATTGGTCTTGACAAACTTCGAGTGCTTGCTGGTACTGCTGGCCGAGTGCTCACCACTGGATGCGTACTGGAATGGAACATCTGCAGAGCATTGCTGGCCTGCCAAAGTGCGCATATACAGTATCTACCTTCAAGCATGTGAGTACTTCAATAAATAACGGTCGACTGATGCTGATACCTTCAAGCATATGGCGTTGCGACTGATGTCATTTGTACCATCTTACCAATTCATGTGGTCTGGAATGTCAAAATAGCGCTGTCAACGAAAGCAGCAGTGTGTGGGCTGATGAGCATGGGCTTGGTGTAAGTATTCATCGTATCACTGTGGCATCCTTCGCTTATGCTGATCACCTATCAAGAGCAACATTGTGTTCGGCGATCCGAGCAGCATCCCTCGGAACGACTACCAACGATCTCTCATATGCCTACTGTATTGCTGCGATATGGGCAAAGTAAGTGTCATCCCTGGAGCATAAGCCCCACAATGCAGCTACTGACCAACTTGTAGCACCGAGCTATTCCTAGGCATCATCGCGGCCAATCTTGCCTTGGGTCGTTCCATTTACAAGTACTTCACCGAAAGGGCACGAACGTTGACCTCGAACACCTCGGGATCAAGAACAACGAATCTTCGCAATAGTCTCGCAACGCCTAGTCGCATGGGCTACGTCAAGTCATCCGAACCTTCTTTGGCCCTGGAAACGATTGGGTCGGGTCGTAGTCAAGCAAGCGGCATGCCGCTCCGACGCTACAAGGAGGGAGCAACGTTTACAGAGATGGATGAGTTCGAAAAGGCAACGCCATGATGATTGAAGGACATGAATGAGAACGGTAACAGGATGAGAGGACAGAATCTCATGGGAAGAAGTGTAATCTAATCGAAGACAACGCCGACAATCTCCGGAGCTTAAAGCAAGATCTTATCTTGATTGCCAGGGTTGTACTCTCGACAAGCAGATTTGGGACAAAAGTGCTTCGGAAACAGCGTCGGTGACACATTCATGACTTTGTACGTAATACATACATACTTTAGACACTAATCGTCTTGATAAGGTCTATCCGAATGAGTTTCCGCCCTGTGATGGTTAACCAGACTTGATTTTGTGTTTCGGAATCTCCAGTTTTGAGAAGTTGATAATAATTACACGCAAACAGATGGGCCATTTTGGGCAAAGCTATGCATCGCAAGGATCGAGTCCATATGGCGTCGGAAACTGACTGCTCGCCGAGGAAGCTATCGAAAAGTCTATCACACAAGTTCCCAAGAGCCTAAGAACTGGTATAGCTACGGCCGGCATGGAAGAGGTGTAATCTAATCTGATCAGATCAGAGACGAAAGAGTGGAGGCGGGCCGAGATGCGGGGAGGGGGCCAAGCATCACATGCGACCTCGGAATGTTCAATGCATCATCGTGAAAGGGACTTGGACGGTCAAGTCGATTGTCTCATGATACACGTTCATATCTCTCTTACTGTCTGCTGGTGATCACCTATACTTTGCTTTCAAGGCCCAGCGTAATGTGAGACTCGCAATGGCAGCGCAGTCGACCCTACGGCACAGCCCAGACGAAGCACTTCGGGCAGTCTTCAGCCGCCTACTCGATCGTCTCCGTGGACGACTCAGACGAACACCTCGAACATTACGCCTGCTGGCTGCGGTACTCTTTACACTCGGTCTCGTCGGCGGGAGCGTTGGGTCATACAAGTGGTGGATCGACAGCCGCAAGGAGAAAGAGACGGGCAGACGATTACTACGACGCAACTCGGGGCTGAGAGCAAAAGACGGCACAAGAACAATCTATGTCGCATACAAGTCTTCGACCGCAAAGGTTGTCATCAACCCAACCAAGCCGACCACTTTCGATGCCCATCGTCGCTTGTTCTTGCAGCCGCCGAGAGCTGTTGGCCTCAGTGACAGCAACCTGCCACAGGTGCCCCCTCTCCAGACAAAGCCTGGCCTGAACCTCGCCTTCTTGCATCAATTCCTCAGTTTGATGAACATCCTGATCCCGCGATGGGGAAGTAAAGAGACTGGTCTGCTCTTCAGTCATGGCGTCTTCCTGCTTCTGCGAACATACTTGTCCCTTGTCGTTGCCCGTCTAGACGGCGAGATTGTACGAGATTTGGTCGCAGGTAAAGGCAAGCCTTTCCTCTGGGGTATTGCCAAATGGTGCACTATCGGAGCTCTGGCCAGTTACACCAATAGCATGATCAAGTTCTTGCAGTCAAAGGTCTCGATAGCCTTCCGCACTCGTCTGACCCGCTACATCCACGACCTCTACCTCAACGATAACCTCAACTTCTACAAGCTATCCAATCTCGATGGTGGCATTGGTCATGGGGCCGATCAATTCGTCACCCAAGATCTGACTCTCTTCTGTGACTCTGCCGCCAGTCTCTACTCGAGTCTCGGAAAACCCTTTGTCGATCTATTGGTCTTCAACTATCAACTATACCGCTCTCTTGGTCCGTTGGCCTTGACAGGATTGCTAGCAAACTACTTTGCCACTGCCACACTTCTCAGAAGACTGTCACCTCCCTTTGGCAAGCTAAAGGCGGTCGAAGGTAAGCGAGAGGGCGACTTCCGAGCTCTTCATGCTCGTCTGATCGCCAACGCGGAAGAAGTCGCTTTCTATGGCGGCGATCAGATGGAAAAGTTATTCTTGGACAAAGGTTTCCAAGAACTCAAGAGATGGATGGAGGGCATCTACAGTCTGAAGATTCGCTACAACATGCTCGAAGACTTTGTGCTCAAATACTCCTGGAGTGCGTTCGGTTACCTTATCACTTCTCTGCCCGTCTTCCTTCCCGCTTGGGCTGGACTTGCAGATATTGGGGAAAGCAAGATAGCAAAGCCAGCGTCTGAAGCCGCTTTGATGGCACAGACACCAACAGACGAATCTGGCAGTCGTACCCAAAACTTCATCACAAACAAACGTCTCATGCTCTCGCTCGCCGACGCAGGTGGCCGTATGATGTATAGCTTGAAAGATCTGTCAGAGCTAGCAGGCTACACTTCCCGCGTCTACACTCTCATCAGCACTCTCCACCGCGTACACGCCTCTGCCTACCACCCACCCCGCAACACATACCCCGAACTCTACTCCCTCGCAGACACCCAAGGAACCCTCCACAAAGGCTTCTCAGGCGTCCGCTTCGAAAACGCACCAGTAGTTGCACCCGGCCTCTGGCCCCAAGGCGGCGAAGAACTCCTCGACAACCTCAACTTCGTCATCCAATCCTCTCAACATATATTAATCATTGGCCCGAACGGCGCTGGCAAAAGCGCCGTGGCTCGCATTCTCGCTGGTCTTTGGCCCGTTTACCGCGGTTTAGTTTCTCGCCCTCGCAATGTCGGTCAAGATGGCATTATGTTCCTTCCTCAACGACCTTACCTCTCTCCCGGTACTTTACGCGATCAGATTATTTACCCACATACGGAGTTAGATATGCGCAATTCCTCACGCCGCGACTCTGAACTAGAGCAAATTCTCGCTGATGTACGATTGGCTTACCTGCCTTCCCGTGAAGGAGGCTTCGACACCAGAAAAACGTGGAAAGACGTGTTGAGCGGCGGAGAAAAACAACGTATCTCCTTCGCTCGCTTACTCTACCATTCCCCCGCCTTCGCTGTAATCGACGAGGGTACATCAGCAGTATCCAGTGATGTAGAGGGTTTACTCTACGAAACTTTGAAAACAAGGGGTGTTACATTACTTACCATCTCCACTCGAGCAAGTCTGAGAAAGTATCATGATTATGTGCTGACTTTGGGACTGGGAGCTCAAGGAGACGAGTGGGAGATGCAGAAGATAGGTACGGAAAGCGAAAAAGATGGTGTGGAGAAGGAGATTGCAGAGTTAAAGGAGAGGTTGACTCATGTGGAGGCTTGGAAGAAGAGGAAGGCGGAGATTGAGAGTGAGTTGGCTGAGGTATGGGTGCAGGGGAGTGGTGTTTTGGAGACGCCTGAGTTTTCCGAGGACGCTAGGATTGCTGAGGATGCTGAGAAGGAAGATATTGAAGAGCAAGAGGCAAAGAAAACCAAAGCTGAAGAAGTGGAAGTACTCGAGGAAGGAGATGGCGAGGAAGTTGCACTTGATAGCGAGACAGAAACGGAAAGAGCGGCGAGTGAGGCTGGATACAATACTGACAACACGCAGGACCTGTTTGTTACGCCTGCTGCTACGCCGATGGAGAGGGGGTCTCCGTAGAGTAGTATCATTGCGAAATCATCATCATCATCATTTCTTGTTCTGCTTGACTGTAATTTACCATCGGCTCTTGAAATACCATACACCGTGTTCACTGTTCCGCCATGAAGGGTCTCCGTAATCCCGTCTCTTCTTATTGCTTCTGATCAGTCTCTTCTCGACAGGTCAGTCTCTGCAGTTTCTCTGCTCTTCTTCTTTCTCTTATTCCTTTTCTATTCTCTGCTCGTCATTCTGGTCATTACACCACATATTCGTTCGTCCTTCTTCCTCGTTGAACAGATTGGTTACAGCTCACCATAGCATGCTCTCAACACTTCAGTTGTCAGACAGCGAAGCGACGTCCTCTCCGATCTTACCGATAGCAGCAAGCTTGCGCTGAGCCTCGAGGAAATTGATCCTCTCCTTCTGCAACTCCTTGCGACGAATCTCACGCTCACGGTCCTCGGCAAGCAGTTCCTTACAGCGTTCGTGCGCATCGCGAGTCTCGACCTCGAGGCCAGCCTTGAGTTGCCGTATGAGGTTGGTCTCGAGCTCGTGCAGAACCTCCACCTGGACACCCTGAACGACGTGGTCGAGGAAACGAAGAAGAGCCACGTTGTGGTAGCCCCTAACCTTGGCCATGACATGGATTTCTTCCTTGAAAGGATCGTCGCCGAGCTCGCCTCTGGCCTTATTGTCGTTCTTTGCTTTCTTCTTACGTTCGACTGTGTCGACCATGATTTTGCCAGCGGCACGGTCAGCGTTTTCGAGCTTTTCGAGAAGTCGTTGGGTCGTGCGGGCATCCTGCAGGATGCCGAGTTCTTTATCATGGTGTTGCTTGTAACTCTCGTTATTCCAAGTCATTGACTTGCGCTGCTCCATGTCCAGAGCACGCTTTGCATACTGCAGCTGCTCACGCATGGCATTGGCGACGAAAGATTTGACGATCTTTTTGGCCTCGCTAAAGAAGGCTGTGTTGAGCCACTGGGCGCATGCCTCTTCAAGCAATTGATCTAGAGTGTTTTGGATTTCTTGGTGGACATTTTTTATGAACTCAAGCATGGGAGGCTCCCAACCTGCAAACGTCTGTTTACGGAGGTGGTCAACAGCAAGCGGGTCGACCTCGCCAGGCACGCTTGAAGCTGTCAGCTTGCTAAGAGTCTCGCGCACTTCGAGCAGGTCGAACTTCTTCTTTGCCATAGGAGCATTGCCGTTCGTGGGGGTAACAACGTCGGACTTGATCTTAACCTTCTTTGCAGTCGAAGTAGTCGGAGTTTCAGCTTCGGCTCTTCTCTTTTTGCTGTGAGATTTCGGCTCTATAGTCGGACATGGTGTAGCAGCCCGTTCATCATCATCGGAAACGGAGAAGATAGGAGTTTCGATTGCTTGACGAAACTTTTCAGGAGTTGCAACGACAAGGGTAGGACGGAGCTTTACCAGGTTAGACTGGAAGTCATTTGCTAATCCTTTGAGAGAGTTGTGCATCTCATTGTAAGGATGGATTCCTTGAGCATGCTTCTCGAGGGTGATGCGGAAGATAGTCAAGGCCTCTAGCACCTTGCCCAGAGCATTCTCTGGTGGATCGGGGTACTTGGTGAGCTCGTGTTCGACTTCTGCAATGCGAGCATCGACGGTCCTGGTGATCTCGGGTAGAGCGACAAGAATTTGCTTGGTCAACTTGACGGACAAGGTGTCTCGAAGTTTGAAAGTTCCGAAACGGCCCTGGAAGTCCTGTAGCTCAGTGCTCCATGGATCTTGGGCGAAGAAAACATCTTCTGATACACGGGCCTCCTCGGCGGTGATGTTGTTGTTAAGCTCCAGTTGGTTGGGCTGTTTGGTAACGAAGTAACCATGACCAACAGCGAAAGCGTCGCCGTGAAGGACGTTCTTAATGAGTTGAGTCTTGCTGCCGAGAGGCCAGCGATCAGGCTTGGTGAGACAACCGACAGTACGTGCAAGGGCGCCTTCGTAGTGGTCAATCAAGGCAGCTCCGCTCGAGTTGGCAAAGTCTGACTCCATAGAGCGAGCAAGCAGGATCAGAGAGTTTCCTTGTTTGATGTGGTCGGCCACAAGGTTCTCGACGAGATTCACAAGCCATTTGTCCTTTGCTTGGGTCATCTGGCGAATGACACCAGGGAGATCGATGAAGGATAGGCTAGGCTGTCCGGGTGCAGTAATGGCCAGGATAACCTTGTTGGGCGAGAACTCGACCTTCATCGGCATATCGTCGATGGAGGATGTGTTGAGATATTCAAAGGGGTTGTCACCAGGGTTCAGAGTAGCACGTTGAGCGCGACTGAGAACATCCTCAAGATCATCCTTGTTGTTGACGACAGCGAAGTCAATGGTTGTCGGAGTGTGATCCTCACGCCACTTGCCGTAGCGACCGTCGGGCCGGGCCTCTGAGTCGAACGAGAATCTCTGCTGTAGTGACACTTTACAGGTCCAGGCAGTGTCCTCGGAAGAGAACAAGGTGATTTCCAGCGGGCATCGAGTGCAGGTACCGTCGCTGCGAGGGACCTTAATACCGCTGATGCCCTCGATAAGCTACTCTCGCATTAGTTGAGGTGCGTTGAAACGAACCAAGATCGTGGACCTTACAGAGCTTTTTCCAGCAGACTGATCGCCGACCACGACGATCTTTGGTAATGGTAGTCTCTTGGTCTCAACGCCGAGTTGCTCCAGATCCTTGATCAATTGGACCAGCTTTTGCACGGGGCGGCCCAGGAGATCGAGCTCTGCGTTGACTTGACCACCGCACATCTCAGGGTCAGGCGTAGGCGCAGCCATGGTGGAACTGTCGGATGGCGCAGTGTTGTCGTTGTTGTTATTGTTGTTGAAGATGTCGTGAGCGCGGCCAGCCGAAGAAGGATGCTCAAGCTTGATGTGAGGTTCCACCATGTGGTGGGAGACGCGTATCGACATACAGAGGATGCGCGTTGGTGAAAGAAGTAAAGTTCGACAAGACTATGTGTGTTGTGCGAAAGTGAGAGCTTTCCGCAAGTGAAGCAACACGAAGCTTTTCGTCCCAACAAAGAAAACGCCCCTACCTGAAATTGGGCAGCTTTCAAGATTCATAATAGTTTTGAGAGACGGGAGAGCATTGATGGAGAAGCGACATGCTCTCGGCTGTCTTGGACCATATTTCTGGTTTGGACATTGTTGTGCTCTTGAAAGTGAGCATGTCTCTTCTCTACCTTTGTGAGAGGATGCAGGACAATGCGTCAGTGGTCTAGTAACTGATATCTCTGCTTCCAGGTGTGATAATCAGAAGGGATCCGATAAGCTCCGCTGCAACTCCACGCATGCCAATATACGAGTGGGGGACATGACAAAAGCAGAGGCACGAATATACTTACTTTTCTGGTTGTCCATTCAGCTCAGTCCTTTGGAGCTATTGAACCCATTGAGCTTGCAGACGAGCTTCACCGAAAGACTTCGGGATGTTGGAGCCAGAGCATATCGTTGGGTCCTGAGGATGTTGGACCTGAGATCATTCATGCTCGCAGTCATCGTTTGTTGATTACGAGAGTTTAGACCCGCATACGATCATGCCGACAGGAGATCATTGGTAGAAGGATGCCGCTTCAAACCAGACGCAGGTCAGGCAGCTCTTGTTGGAGACAAGGACTTCCTTGAGTCCGCTCACACTGCAGAAAGGCAGCAGCCTGTCTTGGTCATACAGCAAGTATGCAAGTGTGTAAGCATATAAGTCCGGCGTCACGACATGCAGCCCATCGACTTCCACACAGCTGATTGCGTTTTGCACAACGAACCACGTTCTTTGATGCAGGTTCCCGGTTCTGAGCAAGCGAGCTGTTGCTGGCTGCAAGACAACTCCGGTTGCCGTGTGACAGTACTGAGAACCTATCCACGTGGTCGATAATCTGACGTGATCTGTTCATTACAATGGTGCAACATACCAGCCAGGCGAGCATGTCTGATGTGGTTGGATGTCTCTGTTTGACTGAACAAATTGGATACACATCCAAGAAAGGCTTCCAAACGAGATCAATTCCTGATCGTCTATCTCCAGAGGAGAGGTTGGACGCTGCCGCGTGAAGCTATTTGCTCCCAGGCTTGGATTGGCTACAGACACAATGGGCACTATAGTGACCGACATAGAGCCTATCATCCTTCTCGAAGCTGACAAACTCGGGGTTGAGTCGACCGTATGGAGCCCTGTGTCAAGTTTATCTTCATGAGCTGATGCTTTCGATTTATAATCGAAAGATGTTGCATGAAAGAGAGAACGAAAAACGGATGCCCCAGGAAGTGTCATTTGTCCCGCAATTGGCCCAAAACGGCAGGAATAGCCTCGTTCGGCATCGACATCCGAGTCGCTACTTATCTCCATACGCAATGACACAGCGATGCGGTCGTGAGGAAAGAACGGCACGCAAGAAAGAGGGGGGCAACAAATGAAAGATATGGCAGTTACGACTCGTCGCTTTTCCAATCAACAGGTCCTACTTCGCTCAACTCTGCGCGCTTGATGACAAACCAGATCCTAGTAGCATCATCGCCATCCTTCTTTCCTGTCGCATAAACACCCTACGTCAGACCGGACCGTTGCAATTCAGGCCTTTGCGACTCCGAGTCACCCTACCGAAGCGCAAGATGCAGCGCGACGAGTCGAACCGAACGGTTCAGAAAGAGGAAGAGCGCGTCCCTTTCGATGTAGTGCCCAACCCAGACACAAGAGTCGACCAAGGAGCAGACGAAAGAGCAGTGCGCAATTCAAAAGACAGCGATACAGATGAACCAGTCAGACCACGGTCCAAGGATGAAGAGAGTGGGATCACAGCCGTGGGCGACGATGGCGTCAACGAGAAAGAGTTTGAGGTCACTTGGGACGGCGACGACGACCCCATGAACCCCAGGAGCATGGCCTATGCCCGCAAGTGGATCATTGTCATAATCGTTTCTGCGAGCTCTCTATGCGTGTACGTAGAGCTTTCATTCGTCCTTCTTACCACTCTCAGAAAAATGCATCAGAACATCATGTGTCTATTCCAATCTGTCCATGCGCCTGTTCGGACCGCTACACCGATTGAGTTGAGCATGTCAAGTCTGACAGTCCTTGTGAATTAGTACCTGCACTTCTGCCCTCTACACATCAACCTACGCGCAATTGGAGCCAGAGTTTGGCTGCTCTAGGATTGTCGCTACCCTTGGATTGTCTCTCTTCGTTGTGGGTCTGGGTCTGGGACCCATGGTCATGTCACCACTCTCAGAAGTAAGTCCATACTCCCTGAGAACGAGACGAGAGGAAGACTCGAGATCTAACCAAGTCAAAAGTTCTACGGAAGAAGGCCCATCTACATTGCTTCGTACACTTTCTTCTTGATCTGGCTGATACCGTGCGCGGTGGCACAAAATATTGCGACAATGCTGATAGCACGCTTCTTTGACGGTCTCGCTGGAAGTGCTTTTCTCAGGTACGTCTGGCCATCTTGGCAACACGCGACGGATACTGTATAGGAGGGAGACTGACCCGCAATGATACAATAGTGTAGCCGGAGGAACTGTTGGTGATCTATTTCCTAAAGCTCAGCTTTCTTTGCCCATGGCATTCTATACTGCAGCCCCATTCGTCGGTCCAGAGATCGGACCCATTGTTGGAGGCTTCATCAACTACTACACAAACTGGCGATGGACCTTCTACGTCCTACTCATCTGGTCAGGAGGAATGTTGGCAGCCATCATCTTCCTAGTACCTGAAACGTATCATCCTGTGCTCTTGCGCAAAAAGGCTATCAAGCTCAGAAAAGACACGGGTAACCCGGCCTGGCGAGCACCGATCGAGAACATGAACAAATCAGTGTTCCGGACCGTCGCATGGAGCTGTGTCAGACCGTTCCAACTTCTTTTCCTCGAAGCGATGTGCCTGAGTCTGTGTATCCTCTCGGCCATCCTTCTGGGTATTCTCTATTTGTTCTTCGGGGTACGTAAGGCGAGGGTACAGGCTAACAGCCATTAGGGCTATTCCACTGCCCATGTGCATTATTCGCACATGAGAAACATGCTAACCGTAATCTCACCTCTAGGCGTTCCCACTTGTCTTCGAGAAGAACCACGGCTTTGTTCTATGGCAGACCGGACTTACATTTATAGGTATTTTTGTCGGTATGGTTACAGGCGTCAGCTGTGATCCCATCTGGCGAAGAAATTACAACCGTCTGGTTAACAAGAACGGAGGTGTTTCTGAGCCTGAGTTCCGCCTACCTCCAACCATTCTGTGAGTCTTCAAAGCGTTGGGACCCACGAAGGTGTGTTGAAGTGGAGTGGGCTGACACCTACTTTAGTGGTGCAATTCTGGTTCCAATAGGTCTGTTCGGCTTTGGTGAGTAATCGAAGAGGAGGTGTCTCGAGAATGATAATTGGATAGCTGATACATGGTGTTGCATAGGTTGGACCACGTATTCCTCGGTAAGTGGCTTGCATCGATTATGACCTTGGCGCAATGCAGAAAGATGATTGTTCTTATTGGAGGCAATATATCTAATGCCCAATATCCACTTCAACCCCGCCGCAACATCCCACTGGTTCCAGAAGTGCCGCTTTGCACGACAGGCCAGATGGGAGCCCGAGTCCATGGCAAGAGAAGAACATCCAGCTAACCCCCGTGCTGCAGGTACATTGGATTGGTAAGACCTCTCGAGCTCGATGCCTTGCATAAGCGATTGAGTACTAACTGCTGGGTTTGCAAAAGTCCCCATCGTCTTCAGTGGCATTTTCGGTCTCGGGTAAGCCTGATCGCAGCAGAACAAAGCAAGATATGCAAAGCGGACGTGCTACTGACAGGGCAAAAACAGGAACATCTTTGTCTTTAGCGGAGTTTTCACGTTCCTTGTCGAATGCGTAGGTGATCGTCCAGCGGCTACGGAGCGGACCGTGGGGTTGCCACAATGCTTCATCCAACCGCTCCAATAGAGGTGTGCATAGAAGGCTGACGTTCTGTGACAGTACCCTCTATATGCTGCGAGCGCGCTGGCTGCCAACAGTTTCGCACGTTCGAGCTTCGCTGCAGCGTTCCCACTCTTTGGTAGGTCGAATTGTATTGCATTGTACCTCTATGGAGAAGCATGCTAACTGTACGATAGGTGTGCAAATGTACAACAGTAAGTTACCTGTTTAGGGCAAAGATCAAAGAAGCGGTAACTAATGCGGAAACCTGGAATAGAGTTGGGATATCAATGGGTGGGTCACAAGCACTCGAGTACGATGATGATGGTCAAGTGATGCTAAATCGGTGATAGGCGTCGTCATTACTGGCATTTTTGGCTCTTGCCATGGCACCGTTTCGTGAGTTTTCAAAAAGCAGAGACCCCGTACCATGGATGAATAATGCTGACCCTGGCATAAGCGTACCTATTTTTCAGTATGAAGCATTGCTTGGTTAGAGATGGGAGCGAGGAGGAATGCTGACAAGCCAATAGGATACGGCAAACGACTTCGCAAAAACTCCAAGTTCGCGCAATCTTGAGGACAGGGACAGATTGGGAAGGCTGAGGTACAGAAATAGATGAGATTGGATCGGTGGCACTGCATGAACAATAGTGCATGGCGTCTTTCCCACGAGGCAAAAGAGACACCAAAAAGATCTGTGCTCGGGCCGCTTGATGGTGGAAGACAGACAGCTGGGTATTTGGAAACCAGTCAAAACGAGCAAGTCGGACGAAGGAATCTCGAAGGGCGAGACATGAATGGCGTTGACAGGACGAACAAGCGAGCATGTGCAACCCAGAGTCTCGATCACTGACAACCTGGCATGTTGGCCAGGCGCACAAGATGGACTTGAATATGGGTACGTGTGATGGCGCTTTGACACGGTCGTGTCGTTGGAGTGAGGGGAAGGATTGGAGAAGGCGGGTTCGGCCTTGCGGGAAGGATGCGGGCTTGCCAAGGCCGAGTCGCGCGCATGTCGAGGTCGATAGCATGTGCGAACAGCTCATTCTCTAACCATCACGACGTCTTCGGAGCTCGTACTTTCGTCGCGCAAAAGTCGCGCGCTCACCGTATCATTCAAAGTATAGGGCATTCTTTTGCGACAGCACCGTGACGCAGGACCCTCGATTGTCGGCCCACTCGCGCATTCCCGACAGAGTGGTGTGGCATAGATATGATGACTTTAGCGAGGGTGACACCAACTGCGTAGACATTGCTTTGGTAGACAGCGCTTTGCTGCCCCTGCTTACCTTGCACCGCGTGGGCGGAAGCAGACCCTCCCTGGCAAAGACCCTTGTGGCACGGCGCATACAGCCACTCGTCATCTCACATCCATTCACCTGGGAATCCTGAAACGGAAGCAATCCTCGGGAAGCTGCAGAAAACGTGCCCAGCACCACAACCACCTGCTCCGTGCCACTACAGTGGACTCGACTCTTATATTACTCCGGCCATGGCCCCCGGTCCAGCCCAACACGGCTCGCCCGACGAGCAGACAGACTCGACCAATAACCAGACACACACTCCCTCGCAGACACAGCCCAACATGTCCGACTCGATTCAAGAAGCTTCTCCGAGCGACGACAGAGCTTCACCTGCCTCTGCCTCATCCAACAAGGACCAAAATGGCTCAGCGACTAAGCGAGCAAATACAAAAGATCCCTCAAGACCTAAGAGGAAGAAGGCGCGAAGAGCGTGCTACGCTTGCCAACGGGCACATCTGACTTGTGGTATGTTTCATTGTACTAGATAGTCTGTCTGATACCGTCCTCTGACTTGACCAGGTGACGAACGACCATGTCTTCGATGCATCAAACGTGGCTTGCAAGATCACTGTCACGATGGAGTGCGGAAGAAGGCCAAATATCTTCATGACGCACCCAACGAAGCTCTGATACCACACACCTACAACCAGAATCAGAACCAGATGGGCCAGTCAACTCCCGCTACCGAGCCCACTCCTGTAGCTCAATCTTCGTCGTATTACCAAGCTCCAGTCGGTGCCCAGCCATTCGCAAACTTTGGCCATACTCCTTCTACCGCTCCCATTCAATCTCCCTCAGCTACCGAATCTCCCATGGTCCATCCTAATCCTTACGCTCCGCAGCAGAATATGGTTACGCAGCCATTCCCTTCGACTGCTTCTCAACAAATGCCGCCTCCTCAGGAACCTATATCATCCATCGCACATACATCCGGAGACGTAAAGCCTGGCCAACCCTTTAATGCTCCATTCTTCGACCCCGCCGACCCTTCGCTCTTCAACTTCGACATCTCAAGTCTGAATTTTGGCAACCATTATGGTGCTCTGGAGTTTGGCATGCTTGGACATATGTCTTCTGGTGCAGTCGAGACTCCCGATACTGAAAATGGCAGCATGATGACCTCGATGCCTTACGACCCAACCAATTCAAACTACTCAGCTACTTTCCCCTACAGTAATACAGGCTATAACGACTGGCAACGGAACACCGATGGCACCAGACAAAACAGCTCTGGCCAGGTCTTCTCCATAACAGGAGACAGCAGTTTTGATGGACAAATGAACTTTCCCAACGCTTTTGCTATCGGCGAAAATGGTTCTATGTCAGGAGCCAGTCCCGGCGCCGCTAATCTGATGGATTTCAGTACAGGGTATGGCACAAGTCCTGTCGCTTCGGCGCAACATATGCTACGCAACTCAAGTCAGGATTACAGTCGCCATCAACCACGACCGCAAATCAGAAACAGTTTCTCAGCAAACGACATACACCACACACGGCCCAGTCAACAAAGGAAACGGCGAGATCCTTCTGACATATACACATCAGTCACTGCGCCGTATTCATACACTACTGGTTTCCACGCATTGACTGCTTGTCTGCAAAGACTATACTCGCCACAGAAGACTGCCCGTATTGCGAGAGCGCTAGCAGCTATTCGACCATCGTTCATCTCTTGCACGAAACAATTGAATGTTGACGATCTGATATTCATGGAGAAGTGCTTCCAGAGGACGCTATTCGAATACGATGACTTCTTGACGGCTTACGGAACCCCTACACTCATCCTACGTCGTACTGGCGAAGTCGCTGCCGTTAGTAAAGAGTTCTCGCTACTGACAGGATGGTCAAGAGATGTCTTGCTCGGCAAGGACGCAAATCTGAACATCAACATCGGCAACGCATCAGGCCGCCAGACTGGTACCAGCACTAGAGGCACTGTTACACCCCGCGCCCAAAGTAATGCAGACACTGCTGGCCGACTCCAGCCAGTCCTTCTCCCGGAGCTCATGGAAGATGACAATGTCATTGATTTTTACGAGGACTTTGCTAAGCTGGCCTTCGGAGATTCACGTGGTGTCATGATGAAGCCTTGCAAGCTCCTGACATACAAGACCAAAGAAGACCCTGGTTGGAGCGCAGACTTGCTGAGCGAGCGAGACAACAGACATCGCAATGGGAAGCCCGTCGGTCCGCTTATCAGTGGCGAGTCGGGTATGAACTCGCTCGGCGATCGGGACGGTAAGGTGTCCTGCATGTTCTGCTGGGTCGTCAAGCGAGATGTATTTGACATTCCTATGATGATTGTTATGAATGTGAGTCTAACCCTCCCTCTGCATACGAGAAGCACAATATACTGATCCCAAAGCAGTTCCTCCCGATTATCTAAATGTTCGAGCCACTGATCTGGCAGAAGGTGGCGTTGCTTCCCGTCACAGTGGGAGCTGGAAAGTGATACATGCAATACCTACTTAATATTGGGCTGTATAATGAGTAGATGATGGTGGTTATCCGGATGGAGAGGATCGTCTGCATGCACAGCAAGCAGGAGATATTGATTTATGCATCAATACTCGAGTACCTATATCCGAGCAAGTCCGTCTATAGCTCGTACGAATAGATGCTTATTAATTGTCGAATACCGATGCATCTCCGCTGCAAAGCCGTCGTGTATGTCAGGGAAACATGCTCTCTCTAAATTCATGCTCACATAGACTTGAATAGATACTTTCGAACTCGTGAGAGGAACACGGGTCGAATGCATTGGATGAAGAGATGGCGCTTGGGCCAATGTCGCAATCAACAAGTTCCCCACCAAAAAGTTCAAGGTGGGATGGAAATCAATGTTGAAAGGCATCCAGCTGCAGCAGCCTTTGAAGCTCAAGTTTTTCAGACCTTCTATACAAGCAGTTCGCTACGTACACATAGGCTTCCGCAAAATGGCAAACGTCGCAAGCACATATTCCGGTAAACGCTGCACCAATACCGACCAAACAAAGAAGCACATTTTTGAGAAGATGAGGACCTGACTTTTGGCGGCTCTGTTTCGCGTTTCATACAGATCCCATTCACATTGCTGTCATTGGCGGCACTGGTCTGCAGTCGCTGCCTGGCTTTACTCTCGCTGCCTCCCTCAACGTCGATACACCATGGGGCACTCCCTCCTCGCCGATCAGCGTGCTGCACCACAAGTCCCCCGAGTCTGGCAAGGACATCGCCATCGCTTTCCTGTCTCGCCATGGTCTGCACCATGAGATTGCTCCTCATGAGGTTCCCGCTCGCGCCAACATCGCTGCTCTCCGCTCCCTGGGCGTCCGTACCATTATCGCTTTCTCGGCTGTGGGAAGTTTGCAAGAGGAGATTAAGCCCCGCGACTTTGTGGTGCCGGATCAGGTTATCGATCGTACCAAGGGTATTCGCCCTTTCACTTTCTTTGAGGAGGGTATGGTTGGCCATGTTGGCTTTGCCGATCCCTTTGACGAGAAGTTGGGTGCTGTTGTGAGAAAGCTTGGTCATAGCCTTGAGGGAGATAATGTGCGTCTTCACGATAAGGGCACTATTATCTGCATGGGTATGTAAAGATACAAGAGAAAGAAAGGAGATGGTGAAAGAGATACGAGTGCTAACGACAAACACAACAGAGGGACCTCAATTCTCCACCCGCGCAGAATCACACATGTACCGCTCCTGGGGCGGTAGTGTCATCAACATGTCTGTCCTCCCTGAAGCCAAGCTGGCTAAGGAGGCAGAGATCGCCTACCAGATGATTTGCATGAGCACCGACTACGACTGCTGGCACAGCAGCGAAGATGTTACTGTAGAGATGGTTATGGGCAACATGAAGGCCAACTCGGAGAACGCACGCCGCTTTGTTGGTGGTGTTCTTGACGAGTTGAGCAGAGAGGAGCACAGTGATTTGATCCAGGGCAAGCATTTGGAGGGACAGACCAAGTTTGCTGGTGGTATTACTGCACCTGCTGGTCGTAAGGAGGCTGCTAAGAAGAAGTTGACTTGGTTGTTCCCTGGTTACTTTGAGTAGATCTGGAGTCAATCATAGATGATGGTCGATGGTACGAGGCTTACAAAAAGAGATGGCCAGTGGCAACAATTTTATTCTCAAACGACATTGCTCCTTTGGCCTATCACACTGTGATTTACTCCCGAGGAAAATGTATAATTTGAGGACTGTAACACAAAGAATGAATGCTCTACTTGAACGATGGCCTGGATTGATATGGGCGTATGGAAGTGTTGGCAACAATTCAGTCGGCGTCGGAGAAGGAGCTGAGCTTGGGGCAATCGCGCATGACATCGATTCAAGCTCCGGGTCGCCAGCCAGCAGTCAAGCAACGACAACGAGCACTCACTTTCCCATCCATCGCTCTTTCCGCATCTCGTGTCATACCGCCCATCCTTCCATCTCCGCCGCCAGCGCATCAATCCGAGCGCACTTTCCCAACCAACTTCGCCTCTCTAACCGACACTTCTCCACGCAAGCGCCATGTCTCGCCGCTACGATTCACGAACAACCATCTTCTCGCCTGAGGGCCGTCTCTATCAAGTCGAATACGCCCTTGAGGCCATCTCGCACGCCGGTACTGCTCTGGGTATCTTAGCTAAGGATGGAATTGTCCTTGCCGCCGAGCGCAAGGTCACCAGCAAGCTGCTCGAACAAGACACATCCGCCGAGAAGCTGTACACCCTGAATGAGTCCGTCAACCCCTCTCATCTGTATCATGCTATCATGCTGACCTCTTCTCAGCAACATGATCTGTGCCGTCGCCGGAATGACCGCCGATGCCAACATCCTCATCAACTACGCCCGCTCAGCCGCCCAAAACTACCTCCTCACCTACAACCAAGAGATTCCTTGCGAACAGCTTGTCCGTCGCCTGTGTGATTTGAAGCAGGGTTACACTCAACACGGTGGTCTGCGTCCCTTCGGTGTCTCATTCATCTACGCTGGTTACGATGACCAGCGCCAATTCCAACTCTACCAGAGCAACCCCAGTGGCAACTACGGCGGCTGGAAGGCCACCAGTGTTGGTGCCAACAATGCCAGCGCTCAGAGTTTGCTCAAGCAAGACTACAATGATGAGTGCTCGTTGAGAGAAGCCTGCGGTTTGGCCGTCAAGGTCTTGAGCAAGACTATGGATTCTACAAACCTCAGCAGCGAGAAGAGTACGTTATTTTCATATACTAGTCTGAGGGCTTCGCTAACATATTTACAGTCGAGTTTGCCACGGTTGGCAGAACAAAGGAAGGCACTGTCTACCACCACCTCTGGGGTGCCGAGGAGATCGACGCTCTTCTCAAGGAGCACGGTCTGGCCAAGCCCGTAAGCTCAGAAGAGACCACCGAGCAAGCTGTCGGCAGCGCCGGCTACGCCGAGAACAGACCCGAGAACTAGACGTCTTCTCATGTCTTTTTTCGTTTTGTAACAGTAGTTTATTGACGGGCATTATCAATCATGCATCTTTGGGCTTAGGGGCTTGCGATGGCGTTTCTTAGACCTGCAGAGTGGGTTTGTCACGTAGAGAGAGAAGGATATGAAAATGAACATTGCACGTTTCTCCTCAACCCCAGGGCTCTGTCCCTGGTTTTCCTTCTTTGATACCCTGACATTTGTGTCATCTCTATTCCTCTTGCATCGCATTTCATTGTGTCAAAAATTTCTCAAGAGAACAAAAGAAAGACAGAAAACAAACATTTCCTGTCCTGCACTCGTGAAGGGTAAAGTCCTTGGAGGGGGAACAGACAGCATCTGGAATCCATGAGCATTCTTTTTTGCCTGGCAAGCAACGCAAGTTTGCTCTTTGCATCTTGGTTTCTCCACCTTCAGACAAGGCCAGACGACATGCTCCACCATATTTCAGTGTCGAGACAGTCATCTGGCTGTTTCTCGAGCCGGCTTGAAGGTGCTTTTCCTTGCTAAAGAAAACCTATGTGCCTGTAACTCCTCCACTCCCCCGGCGAGGGTCTACGAAGCTCTCGCTATAAAATGGCACAACGATGTCCAGATCAGAGATGGATCCAAAGAGAGCTGAGAAAATGTTCCTTTTCCATGGATACTATCCTGTTTCTCGACACTACTGTGCCTTTTTACAGCTACACAAACTACAACTCTTGCACATGGGGAGGCACCTATTTTCAGAATTGCTAGTGAAGGAGAAAGTCGGCGGTCGATGAGACGACCAGCATTTCTGACCTCGATTCACTTTGACCGACATCATACAATACTTCACAAGTCTGAGTCCTTGTTGTTTATCCTTCACTTGGAGCTCGTTTGTCGATAAGCACGGAAAATCTGTCGTCGTCGTGGTGTCGACTGGTGTCGTTCTTCCACACACACAAATTCTGTTCACTTGTTTTGCCGTAACTTTCTCTCATTATCCACTCCTCACCTCACTGAAAAGTTACGCGCGACGCTCTCACTGTTGTCGTAACTTCTCTTCCTCTTTACTTCTCGGCGCTCGCACAACTTTACGTCGTCGGCCAGCTCGCATTACTTTACGTCGTCGACAGCTCTCGGCGCTCGCATAATTCTTCGTCGTTTCTTCCGCACGACTCGATCATCAAACCTCTTAGATCGTCGCGTAACTCATCAACTGAATCTAACGCACTCGCATAAAAGCAACATCATCATCGATCGTAAGTTACGCCGTCCTCTCACGCTCTGTTGTGCTACTTTACGCCTCCTCATGCCACTTATGCGTACTCTTTACGCTTAGTCGCCCTCAACTCTGCGTAACGAATCTTTTGCTACGTTTCTCGGCGCTGTGCTAACCTTAATGGGCGTGTACAGTCTCAGCATTCCAAAATGGCTACCGGTCAGAAGAAAGTCATGCAGACGGCTGATCAGCTGTGGGAGACTTTCACCAGAGTCAATGCCGACCTGGGTCGCGGTGATAGCAGTGCCCGTGGCACAATCTCCCTCCACCCTGTCGGCCATTGGCGCGATGAGGAGGCCATCGAGTACTATGGCAAGAAGGTGTTCGATCTTGAGTCGATTCAGATCATGCGTGGCAAGAACTGGTTTGAACAGGGCTTGCGTAAGGATGGTGTTCGCGAGTACTGGGTGCTCGAGCGTGTGATTGCTGCCTGCATGGAATACTCGGTCGATGACTTTGAGCATCTGATGAGAGTCTTCTTTATCGAGTGGGAGAAGGACCTCAAGCCCGACGGCCGCACCAACAAGAACAAGGACCAATGGACTCGCTGGTGTGAGATCCATCTTGTGCGCCATCACAGAGCCAGCAAGGCTCAGCGTTGTCTCGACGTCTTGGAGGCTCTTGGTCTTCTCTACCCCGGCTGGTGGAAGCAAGTGTACGCTCTCAACCACAACACCCCCGTCTACAACGACACTTACGCCGGACCCTGGGACATTCGCCCATCCGTCAACGTCGCCGAGATGGATGAGCTGAACCAGAAGTACGCTCGTGTTCCTCACTCGACTCAAGCAGTCGCTCAAGCCGCAGCCCGCACCGCCGCATCAAACATCCAGACTCCCGCCGCCGGTTCTGCCTCTCGCGGAATGAAGAAGAGAAAGGCTGCCACCAAGACTGCTGCCAGAACTGCTACCAAGACTAGTCGCTTCCAGGAGCACCTCGACGAGCTTGACGACGATTACGCCGACAACACTTCCGCCCAAGACGCCGACAACGAGTCCGAGGAGTCCTTCATTCCCGAAGACTATTACCCAGACTACATCCACGAGTACGACGCCGTCATGGGCGTCCCCAAGACTACCAACCCCCAGCTCGCCCACACTGTGGGATTCGCACCTGCCGCTGAGGCATGGCGCAACTTGAACGGCGATGGCTTCGCAGGAGCTACTCGCTACAACCCCCAGATCAATGCCACCCGCATCATTGACTCTGTCGCTCAGGAGGCCGTCCGTTCTCAGCCCGCTCCTCCTGCCACCGGAGGCCCTCTTCCTTCCACTGCTCGTACCAGTGCAGGCCCTGTTCCTCCCAAGCCCTACGGCCCTCAACCCCCTCCTCGCGCAATGCCCACCCGTCCTCAGCCCGCTTCTGCCTTCATCGACTGGTCTCTGCTTGACGAGCGCGACTTCGTCAACGCCATCACTCAGGTCGACGCCGACTTCCTTCAAGGCGGTGCTGCTGCCGAAGGCCCCCTTCCCAACAACCCCTACGAGCGCCAGCGCATGCTTGATCACCGCAATGATCTCTACAATGCTGTCGCTGTCTACAAGAACGTTCCTGCTGCTGACCTTGCTCGCCGCAACGCTGAACGCGCTGCTGAGCAGGCTCGTTACACCACCGCTCCTCAAGCCCCTGAGCCTGAACCTGAGGCTGAAGGTGAAGGCATCAACTGGAACTACACCCCTGATCCTGCTATGTACCCCCCTGGCATGGCTCCTGGCGAGGAGGAACCTATCAAGTACACTGATGGTATCTCTTCCTGGCCCATCCAGAAGTAGGCGCGTCACGCAGCACTACGATTTGACGACTGGTTGTTTCTTTGGCGCACTATACCCCTTTTCTTTGTTTTTTCAGTGGCTCGATGGACCTGAGATGTCTATAATGGTTTGCCTTTTTTTCGCGTTTCTTCAAATAGCATGGCGATTTTCTTCGCTACAACTACAAAGCATAAATAGCTCTATGAAAATGTCTTTTGTCTCCCAATCGTTTCCCCCTTTTCTTGTCTTCAGTGCAGTGATTTACTAAGCTATAACAATGCACAGTAACATCTATAAACAACCTGAGACCAGTGAGAGCGAAGAAAAACACGGCTTTCAAGGGGAAAGGCTTGTTTCACGACAGTATCGTGCCTTTTTATAGATGGTTACATGTATAGCCTTGTTTTTGGGATGAGTCTTTCTAACCCCTGATTCTACTCCTTACTGATATCTCCCGCTTCATGTACAGTTATATATAGGTTATAGAAATGCACAGTTGTATTGGTAAATAGACTTGGACCACAGAAGACGTGCAAAACCGATGCATCTCAGTGGATATGATCTATCTCAGATGATCACTGTGCCTTTTTATAGCTGTATATTCCCATTACCTCTGGATCTGAGATAACTGTTACATGCATCTATGACTCCCTATCTCAACCCCTGTTCTCATCTCCACATCCCAGACAGTGTAAAGTAGCTATAGAAATGCACAATAGTGTTGAAAAGGAGAGTAGAGGCCAGAGAAGACGTGTAGATTCAATGCATCTCAGTGGAATTGACTTGAATCAGAAGATTATTGTGCCTTTTTATAGCTGCTCAGCTGTGGACCTTTACGTTGGGAGTGCTGTACTTAGTCTCGTTATGTACTTTTTGCAAAGGAAGGTGCGAGAAAGGAAGGAGCGAAGAAGAGAGCGTTAGCTTGACTAGCACCTTCCATCTCTTTCACCCAGTTATGTAAAAATATGTTGTTTGAATAGACAGTGGGAAGACCATGATGGTGAGAAAAGATACTATAATGTAGTGTACAGAAAACAAAGTCATATAGCAAAGAAAAGGAAGCGATGTTGGTGACTGTTTCCATCCTGCTGCTCTTGCTTTAATGTATGCAAACCATTCATTCCTGCTCTGTTGCTTTGCTCCTTCTTCTGGCTCTTTACAACATGAAATGACATCCCAATCTAGGCTGTGCAAGCAACGAAAAAACAACCCAAATATGAACATGAAGACACCTGCTGTGCGCCGAGTCACCATCCCATTGTGCTTCACACCACCTGCTCCAGGAGAAAGAGAATAAAACAGAAAATAAGCAAAACAGCCCAGCGGACGAAACAAGTGACCGCAACGATTAAATGGGAATAAAACGGCAAAGACTGGTCTCTATGAGACATGCGTGGTGTGAAGCGGAAAGAGACGAACGAGGAGTCGTGGGATAGCAATCTCAGCTTCCAACAACGACTCTGGCACCCTCTTTGCCCAGAACACCACGTTCGCGTTCCTTGGCCTTGGGGCTTCGGTCTCTACCCTTCTTGCGACTGAGGAAACCGAGCATACCAGCAGGCTTGCGGTCCTCTTGAGGCTGGACGAGGCCCTGGCTTTGGTTAGCCATCTCACTCCAGCTACCGGTTTCGTTCAGCACAACTTGAACGCCACCGCTCATAGAGGTGCTTCGAGTGCTGCCACGAGGACGGTGAGCCTTGTTGATGGCTTGTTGCGGGTGGGAAGTAGGAGGGGCAGGTGGTGGAGGAGCATCGTAGCGCTCAGCGCGGGGGAGTCTCTGTTGTTGCTGTGCAAAGTATTCGGATTGTGCGGGTGCAGCGTTCTGGACTTGGTGAGTATGTAGTGGAGGAGAACCGTTGGGTGATTGTGTTGACGATCGGGTACGGGAGACGTTGTTGGGAGTAGTGGCATGAGGAGTGGGTATTGAGCGGACCTTTTGCAGGTCTTGGGGTGTGTGGTTGTCGTGACTGTCTGATTTTGTGACAGTAGGAGAAGTGCCATCAGTGGCGACAGGATTCCTGGGATGCATCAGTCTGGTTGGATCAGATTTGTCGGTTGATGGTGAGGAGTCGCACCTAGTCTCGGGAACGGTTAGATAGTTAAATGGCTCGAACATGGTTTCAATCATGCGATGTAGCTCGTCAGCACGGATCTCGGCCTCGGTGGCATCGGCTCGTAGCTCGGGGCGTGGTTTCTGTTTCCTCGTGCGTGCCTCCAAGGGAGCTTCCTCGAGAAGCAGTTCCTCCAAGTCGTATGTGGCATCGAAGTTTGTCTTTTCGCTTGACGGCTTGAAGATGGGTTCAATCTCCTTGCGCTCAAGGGCGTCAAAGTCGACCTCGCGGAAGAAGGGGTTGTCGGTGAAACTGTTCCAGCTGCTCGCTCCAATTCTTTGTGCCTTATCTTTCTCCAGCAGCGAGCTTATCGCATGCATGCATACCATCGACACGGGAGGGTTGGTCACGGGGAAGTTCGGCTCGCCCTTGACAATGGCTTGGATGAGTTGATCGTGGTGGTGTCCTTCGAAAGGTCGCTATCACGAAGATTTAGCTTCGGCCAATTAGGGGGTCACGAGCGCGTCATACCTTGCTGTAAATGCACTCATAGAAGAGCACACCCAACGACCACCAGTCGCACTCGGCTCCATAGCCCTTACCACGGTATACTTCGGGCGCGAGGTAGGCTAATGTGCCCGATCGACTGGTAAGGGGCTTGCCAGGTGTGAGATCTGTCGCAACGTTCTGCCAGACGGTCAGCTAGGCCAGCAGGGCAATGGTCAAGGAGAGAGCGTACGAAATCTGCCAGATGAACGTGGCCGTCAGAGTCGAGCAGCACGTTGTCAGGCTTGACGTCGCGGTGAACTATGTTTTGCTGGTGAATGTAGCGGAGAGCGCAGCCCAGTTGTGAGATCCAGAAGCGAATGGCCTCTTCGGTAAACGACTTGCGAGAGATGTGGAAGCGCAAGTCACCGCCCGTCATGAGATCAACGACAATATACAGATATTCGACGTCCTGAAAACTGTATCGCAAATTGCACAGGAAGGGGTGGTTGAGATGTTCCAGCATCCGTCGTTCTCGAATCATGTTGCGCACGCTCTCGCTGCGTACCACTGGCCATGTGTTAGTCCAGAGTTTGGCTGTTTACAGGGAGTCGTCTCACCCTCATCTTTGCGAATGTACTTGAGAGCAAAGGTCAAGCCAGTGTCCTTTCGTTCTACGATGCGGACCTTGCCAAAGGCGCCCTTGCCGACGACACGAAGCAGTCGAAAGTGATCGAGGCTTACTGCTTCACGTCAATGTCCAGTCTGGTGTGTCGTTGTTTCAAAAAGGCTTACCTTCGTCGGTAAAGACGACGGGCTTGCCGCTGGAGTTGCCCATTGTGGGAGCAGCCTGGCTGCTTTGGACGTCGACGGGAAGGGGAAGCGAAGCGACGGCGTGGTGGGATTATCGATGTTGTCGTACAGGATGATGATGCAGGCTTCAGGTCATAACTCGTGTCGTGTGCAAGGCGTGTCGTCTCTTTGGTCTATGAACAAATGCTGCGAGAGAAGCTGAAGAGACTCCAAATCGCCATGTCCAATGCTGCATCCCTTGGCGAGCCTTCCCGTTGGTACGCGCTAGAGCACCTTCCGCCAAA
Source organism: Aureobasidium sp. EXF-3400 (assembly GCA_024195585.1). Lineage (NCBI taxonomy): Eukaryota > Fungi > Ascomycota > Dothideomycetes > Dothideales > Saccotheciaceae > Aureobasidium > Aureobasidium sp. EXF-3400. The sequence continues at coordinate 227,852 of SWBL01000001.1, forward strand.
ACCTTGAACACCCTACTGACTCAGGAGCGACACTGTTCACTCTTTCCTTTTTGCCAACAAAAGGAAGTCACCTCCGACCCCTACAATCTCTGATGTTATCAGAGACACTGAACACACCCAACTCGTGTATCCCCTGCCATGCCTTGTGTTTGCGTTTGCCACTCCTGCTAGCCAATCTGCCAAGTCCTTCTTTCATGCTTGGTTGATCGGCATAACCCTGCATTGCATCGTCGTCTCAGAACAAGGCAAGAGAACCAGCCACGCGGAAGGCACGTTTTTTGCACAACCTTATGACATCCTTTTGCATCTCCTGCTTCTTCTCACCGCTCACATGTCCCTTTTTGGACGACACTATCTGACCCGTTCTCATACGAAGACCCTACTCAAAAACGCTCCTATTCACGAGTCAGCCTTGTGAAGACTGACAAACTCATCCCAAGTCTCTGCGACTCTGCTCTAAACTTTAACCCTCGTGTGATCTGACCCATACCATCAGATCGCCTCTACCCTGCGCACGCCCATCTGCTTGACTCTTGTTGAATCTCCTTTTTGTTCCCTGAGATCAGATCCTCCCACAGTGGGGCCGTATCTGGAGAAAAGTCATCTTGATCCGCTAAACCGTTGTCCGTCTAGCCCCTCTGTCCCACGCGCACACACCTACACACATCCACCTCACAGGGTCTGGAAGCTTTCTCGGTTTCAGCACAAAGTCTTTTCGAGGGCTTTTGGAAATTTATCGTTTGTATACAGTTGAAGTCGTATCTCTGGCTCTTGGCCTCTGCGAATGAACAGCAATAGTAATGCAGAAGTAGAGAAAACGCCTTCCTCAATTCCCCTAAACGCCTCCAAACCGGGTCCTTCATGTTGCGCCGCCTGACTACCTAGCTATGCCATGGTCTTGGGCTCTGAAGAGAGTCCAGACAAAGTGATATCTTATGAGCCTCCAAACCTTGAATGTCAACTCACGGATCAGATCTCGTCCATGTTACCAGCGGGTTCGTCATCCGAGTCGAAACTGCCTACGCTGCTCATTTCATCATCGTCGTCCGAGTCTTCGCCTGCCTCCTCTGCTGCCTCTCTCGATGCGTACTTGGAAACGTATTCTGACAGCGATTAGTCGTGTCGTTGATGTCAAATACTTCGCACTTCTCTTACCCTTGACCTTAGCTTCGTACGTCTTTGGCTCCCTCATCATCAAAGCTGCAGCCTCGCCGTTTAGGGGATCCGTCGGGTTGGGGTAGCGCAACAGTTGGGGAAGGAACACCTCGAAGATATTGACCATTTCGTACATTGGTGACCATGTTTGGTTGATGACGTCGAGGCAGACGCTGCCGGATCTGAAGCATTATCAGGCCACGAACTCTTGTCCAGCGTTACCAGAATGTATCTTACAGCTCGTCAATGTTGGGGTGGAAGATGCGGTTCACAAACCCAATGCTGGGGCTCTTGTAAGGGTACTGGTCAGGCAGCTCAACGTGGATCTTCCAGAGACCGCCCTGGAAGGGTGCTGTGAGTTGTTTCAGCACAAAATTCTCGTTGTGTCGACGTCAACAGCGTCTCTTACTCTCTTCTGGACCCTTGAATCGGACAAAGAACTCCTGCCTGCGCGCCACGTCAGCAACCTTTGTAACGACGGATTGGAGTCGGATGATCGGGTACGAACACTACAAGATGAGTTAGCAGATGCATATTTCAGGGACACGACTAGGTACAATCATACTGTTGTCGTTGACCAGAGTGACTTCGTAGTCGCTCATCATCCTAGCCCAGTCGTCAGAGATGCACGGGGTGGCACAAGTTGTCGTTCATACGTACATCCTGTCACCAGTTAGTATACAAGATAGCGGCTGCTTTGGGTGTATTTGCGACTTACTTCATCACCTATAAGCAGAGCAAGAAGAAAGTGTTAGCCCATGCTAGTCTCCGACTGTTGTTCTGTTCTTCTCAAACGTACATCCGTCTCGATTCTTCTTTTGGGACTGCTCATGTTGGCTCCAGTCGTGTGCGTCTCGCTAGGAAGAGATGTGTGTCTGCGGCTTTGGGAAGCTGGTCAAGTAGTCGCTGCGCAGGTGGGTGATGACTGGTATCGATGCGGGGTGATGGGGCGATGCGGAGTGGTGCTACAGGCTCGTGATTGCGTGAGGAGGAGAGATCAGGCTTATAGTTGGAGAAGGGTTTGTCGACGAAGAGGCTCGCTGAGTGTAAGTAGGTTCTTTGTCCGAGTGGAGATGGGTTGCAGCAAGTTGTAATGTCAGAATGGCTCGCGGTCGGTCGGATCTAAAGCTTGCTGCTCGGGGTTTAGCCATCACAGTCAGTCCCGGTGTCGCATGACGACCGTCTTCACGAGTCACCGGAATATTATTGTGAAAGACTTGGCATTATTCATTTACTTGGAACCGCTTCGAGAGCAACATGCGAACGTCAAGCCCCAGGTTCATCATGGCCGGAAACGGTAGGTGCATTGTTGCATAGTTAGCATTCATTACTCGCATCAACCGTCGATGCCGGCACGGGGCGGCTCGCTGAAATGGGTATCTTCCTCGAGACGCTATTCTGCTAGACAGACGGACGAATGCCTGCTACGATGTAATGAAGCCTTGGACGTAGATATAGCTACGAGTGACACACGGTCTGTAAACTGCTCGTTTCCAAGTAAGAAAGATTGCCGACGACGGAAGGCTTAGTTGGCAAAGTGCGGGATACGATGTTGATCAGTTCCGCAAAAGGTGTTGATACATTCTGCGAGCGATATGATCACCGATGGCTTCTTTGCCCTGTGCTCAACCAGAATCTTCCTTCTTTCTGGCAATCTGTTGCCTGCGGCGCTCAAATCGTCTACTCTGCTGCCATAAGCTGTACTTGTCTCTTGCATCGGACAGTCGGACTCGTGTCCAAATCTCTCAGTCGTGCTCGCTGCTCGGGCGCAACATCTGAACTTTGTTGGCCAAGAAAACGCCCGTAACGAAACCTTTGGTGCTCGATCGACTCCAAGTTCAATCTCGCGCTTGCCTCTACTTGGTCCAGTCCGCCATCGCCACCCGCAATCGAGTTCGCACCTCTCTCGAGTGCTGTGTCTTCGTGTCTCAACCTGTTGATATCCCCTTCTCGTCGCCAGCCAGGTTTCCAGGGCCTTTCATTGTCGCCAGCGCTCAAAGCCCACAGTCGCTTCTCGGCCGAACGTGGCGTCGCGCCTCTACGCCTGCCCATTCTCGACTCGCGGTCTGGCCCCTTCTTCGCGGACAAGGCTCCACCGACGACATTAATTCATCCACAACAACCTCGTAATCCTACATTCCTACTGCGACAAACCCTCTACCGTGCTTGGTCGTCTTGTACGGTCCTTGCCTAAGCCATAATCGCAACCCCCGACGCCGACACCCGCCACCATGTGGTCGGATGATGAACAAGGCCGTCGACAGGACAACTCGAGTCCCTCGAACCACTCCGATTCGTCCCAAGAACACGAACCAGAAGAGCGCTCCTCCTCAGAGCAGACTCGCCCCAACACATATTTATGGCCCGGTTCTGGTCAGACACCACTAGATGCGCTGAGTCCAGACGTCGCCGACCGCGTCTTTCCCATCCGCTCTGTCGTCTCTGTCGACCCCAACGCTACTCCGTCGCATCGCTCCGACAACAGTAACAATGGTTATTTTACACAGGCATCTCACAAGGGGAGGAGGTTCTCTGTCACCAGCGACTCGGATCACAAGGGTCGCAATGGTGCTTCCAACAAGACCGGGACCGGCGGCTACACCGACAGCCGTTCAGACAATCCTCGAGATCGGCAGCCCTCGACCGGTGCGAATAATCAACAACGGCATTCGGCACAGTTGTTCAATGATCTCGCGTCTAGCAAGCACCCCGACCACAGCGACAACCGTTCTATGGACTCCCGAAGCACACGTCCGCGTTCTTCGAACCGCGCACCGTCAGTGAAGAGCGCCGAGGGTAAGGACGAGGCAGAGATAGGTGCAGGTCTAATGACTGCTCGGTTCAAGCATGTCGTTTCCGAAGGCGGCCATGCTATCATCACAGGCAGAGACGGCGACACGCTCCAGCGCTGTGAAGACGAACCTATCCACATTCCTGGTGCTGTTCAGGGTTTTGGACTGTTGGTGGCTCTTGAAGAAGAGACCGAGGGCAAGCTAATCGTGAGGGTGGTCAGCGAAAACTCTAAAAGACTTATTGGTTACACACCGAAGCAGTTGTTTGCCCTCGACAGCTTCACCGACATTCTATCCGAGGACCAGACGGACAATCTCTTGGATCACGTCGATTTTATCAGAGATGAAGAGGCTGATGTAAGCACGAATGGTCCCGAGGTTTTCACCATGTCAATACGAACGCCGCAGCGAAAGTTGCAAAAGTTATGGTGCGCCGTGCATATCACCGATAAGAATCCTGGCCTTGTTGTCTGCGAATTCGAACTCGAAGACGATCCCGCCTACCCTCTAATCCCCAACAACGAAGGAACACCTGAACTGCCTGAGGATACGCTCGCCTCCGAGCCGAGCGCCGACGAATATGCCGAGAGCACAGAGATCGCGAGCAAGCCTTTACGAGTGCTACGTAGTGCTAGGAAACGCAAGGGAGAAGCCGCTGCCATGGAAGTTTTCAATGTCATGTCGCAAGTTCAGGAACAGCTTGCCGCTGCTCCCACTCTGGACAAGTTTCTTAAGATCCTTGTTGGTGTGGTAAAAGAGCTTACCGGCTTTCATCGCGTCATGGTCTACCAATTTGATGCTCAATGGAATGGCCGCGTCGTGACCGAGCTGGTCGACCCTAGAGCCACCAAGGATCTCTACAAAGGACTTAACTTTCCCGCCTCCGATATTCCTAAGCAGGCACGAGACCTCTACAAGGTCAATAAAGTTCGTATGTTGTACGACCGCGACCTCGAAACTGCTCGTCTGGTTTGCCGCACCGTCGAAGACCTGGAGAAACCCCTGGACCTCACATACTCATACCTCCGCGCCATGTCTCCCATTCACATCAAATATCTCGCCAACATGGCCGTGCGTTCGTCCATGTCTATCTCTATCAACGCATTCGGTGAACTCTGGGGTCTGATCTCCTGCCACGCCTATGGATCGAAGGGAACTCGTGTCTCTTTCCCAATCAGAAAAATGTGCAGACTTGTGGGCGAAACTGCTTCACGGAATATAGAACGTCTTTCATACGCCTCCCGATTACATGCTCGTAAGCTTATCAACACTGTTCCGACCTCGAAGAACCCATCTGGATACATCATCGCCTCATCAGAAGACCTTCTGAAGCTGTTCGACGCGGATTTTGGTATGCTTTCCATCAAAGACGAGACCAAGGTACTGGGGCACGTAGAGGAAACACAAGAAGCCTTGGCCATGCTGGAGTATTTGAGAATGCGCAAGCTCACTTGCGTCACTGCCACTCAAGATTTGAAAGAGGAGTTCCCCGACCTACGTTACCCACCTGGCTTCCACAACATTGCTGGTCTACTTGTCGTCCCTCTCTCATCTGGTGGTCACGATTTCATTACCTTCTTCCGCAGAGGCCAACTCAGAGAGGTGAAGTGGGCCGGAAATCCTTACGAGAAGTTTGTCAAAGAAGGTACCGAGGGATATCTTGAACCGAGAAAGAGTTTCAAGACTTGGAGTGAGACGGTGGTAGGAAAGTGTCGCGACTGGACCGAGGAAGAAATCGAAACAGCTGCTGTTCTCTGCCTTGTCTATGGCAAGTTCATCGAGGTTTGGCGGCAAAAAGAGGATGCACTGAAGAGCAGCCAATTGACGCGCTTGCTTCTGGCCAATTCCGCACACGAGGTGCGAACGCCACTCAACGCCATTATCAACTATTTGGAAATAGCTATGGAGGGCAATCTTGATGAAGACACACGCGAGAGCTTGGCCAAATCACATTCTGCGTCCAAGTCATTGATCTATGTTATTAACGATCTACTGGACCTCACCAAGACAGAAGAAGGTGGCAGTCTCAACAAGACAGAGCCGTTCAGCCTGTCAACTACTTTGAAGGATGCCACGGATCAGTTTGCTGGTGACGCACACCGCAAGAAACTCAGTTATGATGTCGTCGAGCACCCTGGCCTTCCTGCCACTGTCATTGGTGACCAGAGAAAGATCCGCCAAATTATATCCAACGTTGTCGCCAACGCCATTCAAAACACAAAGAGTGGTGGGGTCAGCACTGAGATGTATGTGATGTCCAGGGAAGACAACCATGTCGAAGTCGAGATCACTATCGCCGATACAGGATGTGGCTTAAACGCTAAAAAGCTGGACACTCTGTTCAGAGAATTAGAACAAGTACAGAGCGAAGTGCATGACATGTTGGACGATCAACCAGCTGCGAACGCCAAACAAGTCGAAGGAGGACCAGACGCGAAGCGTACAATTGGTCTTGGTCTAGCCGTGGTTGCACGTATCGTACGAAACATGAATGGCCAACTACGACTCAAATCCATCGAGGGCAAGGGTTCACGCTTTACTATACAATTGCCGTTCGATATACCTAACAATGGAGCGAAAACACTTGCTGGATCGGTGTCAGAAGGATCTCAACGCTCCACACTCATCAGCGCTGGCAACGAGGGTGAGATTACCCTGGTGGAGCGCAACAGTGAAAGACGCAACTCGATCGAGCAAACTCTATCACGCACTGCAAGCAACGATAGTATTGGCAGCAGGCGCAGTCTACCCAGCATGAAGTCTGGGCGCAGTCAACCTAGCATGAAGTCCGTCCGCAGTCATGCGAGCGAAGACTCGACCCGTAGCGAGGCTGACAGACTCATCGATGCAATCTCGTCACCTGTCGACAACAAGCGAGGTGCCCCGTCCCGTGGAAAGGGCAACGGTGGTCCGCAAAGACCTGCATTGGGCTCGCGGCATAGCACGTCAGCACTCCCCAGCAGCTTCCAAGCCAGACGGCAACGGTCAACTAGCAATGAAACGATCTCACAGGAACTCACCACCGAAGTTAGCAAAACCACTCCTGGCAGCGTCAATATTATGGATCAGGGACGCCCTGTCAAAGCTGTACGCGTGCCAGAAGAGACAGACGATGTTCCCGCCGCAGCTCAAGATCAACCACAGGAATCATCGCGTGTTCTCGGCGAACATCAAGAAGTGCCCCCGGAATCGACAGCCGAGCAACCTACGGCGGACCACATGCGTGTATTGGTTGCCGAGGACGATCCGGTCAACAGTAGGATCATCAAGAAAAGACTAGAGAAAATGGGCCACGAGATCTACCTCACGACTAACGGTGAAGAATGTTCTAGCATGCATGGAGACAAGAGCGGTTATTTCGATGTCGTATTGATGGATATGCAGGTTTGTTCACGAAGTTCTCCTACAATTAATTCTTTTCGCTAATTTCCTCAGATGCCCATTGTCGACGGACTTACATCCGCGAAGGTTATCCGCTCGTTCGAAAAATCACATCCTACACATCTGCTCTCGACCCGTGCGTCGCTCAACGGGCGGATTCCCATCATCGCAGTCTCTGCTTCGCTGCTTGAGAGGGAAATCCAAATGTATGTGGACGCTGGCTTCGATGGTTGGATCCTCAAACCTATCTCCTTCCCTCGACTATCGGAGATCATGACCGGAATCGTCGACAAGCAAGTACGTCACAAGAACGTTTACACAAAGGGCGGATGGGAAAGAGGTGGTTGGTTTGAGGAAACCCAGTCCAATGTTTGGGAGGCCAATACCAAACCGGACGAAGACAAGATCGCAATGTCTGGACCTAGCGACGCTGTACAGATACAGGCGGCTAGTGATGATCCACAAGAGAAGGGAGACGACCAAGACGACAGCAGACAGACACAGGAGCAGCACAGAATCGCCGCCGTACAAGATCGCGATGCAGGAATCGAAGCGCCTCCGGAGCAACTGGGCGAGAAAGACGATCCTGACGTTAACGGCGAACCGCACGATTTTCCTTAAAGACGGCATTTATACACGCAAGTGAGCCTTCGAGGCTCCGTTTCTTTTTCTCTGGGATGCTCCTAATTTTCTTGTTTACGAGTATACTCGATATGACTCGAGGGGTCTTGAGCATGTCGCGGCGTTGGGGAGGCGTTTCGCATACAAGATCACGGGAGTTGCATATCTTTTTTCACCTTTTGGGCTTACCAAAAATATCATGCAGCGCTTGCTTGTTTGTTTGTTTGTTTGGATACCAATGTCTGGTTGTTGTTTTTCTAGAAATTGGCGGAGGCCAGCGTATACTTTATTCTTCCTCTTTTTTTCTCTCGCTCTTCTACGGCCTGGCTCTAGACGACTGATATGTACGATACGATAGCCTTTGTTAAGTCTTTCCTCATGCATCTTTTGTTTACGAGGACTCTTGACAGCTCTTTCCGTCTCTGTTTTCTTGTCTTCCTTCCATGCGTCCTGAGCACCTTCCTGTCTTGTTGACTTTCTTGCTTTGTGGTGGGATGTAGTAGATGGTCAGCACCTCAGAGATAACGTTATCGATGGCCAGATATATATGAACAGGCAATACCAAGGATAACGCATCAACGACGTATAAAAATGGTATAAGTCATGCACCAGAGGTCCAGAACCCACTTTTCTTCCCACCGGCAATAAGATGAGAAAGATTTGCTGGCAGTCAGCACGAGTTTCTGGTGGGCGGCGTTCCCGCTTTTGAACGAGCCGCTCCACCGATAACTCACTTTGATCGATGTCCAGTTCTGAGCATCGGTGCTGAGGGTAATAATTGGCTTTCTGATATGCTGAGGGTGATAATTGGCTTTCTGATATGATGGCATACAAGGAAGGAAGAACCGAACACGCATGGTTTGATCGTTGATCGGGTTCATTCATCGCGGATCGTTGCCGTGATGGATGGTGATTGCTCCACTTCAGCTCAACCTCTTCTTGTGTTTGTTTCCTTCCTCCATATGTGCAAAAACGGGTGATGTGTGTAGCTGAAGAACTGCACGATATTTTCGAGAAACAGGATGATAGCCATCGAGAGATGAGAGATCTTGAGCTCTCTTTGGCCAATTCCATAACCTGGAGACTATCATGAATTTCAATAGTCCGTAGGTTGTTCTAGACTTCTATAGAGGGCGGTCATTATAGATCTCAGTACACCGGAAGGTTGTGTTAAAGTGTCATATCAGCATTACTTCGCGAGCCGTGTGTTGGCATAAGCACAGCTGAGCTGCTTTCTCTTGTACAAGACGTGTATATTCAGAACTCTGTACAGTGTAAACGACATTTAATCATTATTCTTCCCAGTCTCTTATTCCGATATGTTGCGAAATTGTCTTTCCATTTACATCTTGTGTACGGAAGAGTTGCGAGACCTGTCAAGCAGTATGTTAGCAAAAGGAACGTCAAATAAGAAAAGAGCTAGGGACGTTGAGGAAAGAGACTGACCATCTTCTGAATGTCTTTCCCTTGTAGTAGAACAGGATGCCAAAGAGACACCACAGCAAGACTAAACTGCCATTTGTGAGGATCGGTGGAATAAAGCCCGACTATTGAAAAATGTTAGCACTTTGAGCATGTTTGGAAGTTTTCATCTCTGCTCACCTTCTCGACCCAAGGGGTGATGAACTTGGAGAATCCATATCCCCAGACGTTCTTGTTTACGGTGATGGCAACGAACAGGGGTCCAGCGACTGGCTTGTACGAATCGACGGCATATGTGCTGACGATGGAGGGAATCGAAGCCACTTGCATGCCCGCAGCGCCGAAAGCAATCACGACGATGACTTGCCAGGGCCACTTTCTCTCCATGCCAACACCGGCGACGATGTTGCCAATGTACATAATGATCACATAGGGGATCATTGCCAGGAGACGCATCTCGGGCTGGAGAAACACAGAATATGTTAGTCGATGTACTCGTTGTAAAGGGTCGAGATGAGCTTTGCTTACCTCACGAATACCTCCATTCCTCTTTGTTGCTCTGGCGGCTACCCAATCACTGAGTTTTCCAGAAGTGGCCAAACCGATAATAGCACCGATGAGAATGGCGAAATTGAAGAATCCAATGTTCTCGGACGAAAAGTTGTATGGTGGTGCAGCAAATGCCTGAGCTTGTGTCAAGTTGAGTGTCAAGAAACTCGAACAAGACCACGAGCACACAAAGGCAGCGAACTCGACAATGGGAAATGCAAATAACTTCCAGGGTAGCCAGAGATCGACGGCGATGCTCTTCCAGGGATCCGCGTTAGATTGCCAGAGTTTCCACTGTTGCTTTGAGGGATAGCCTTTTCCGAGGAAGGGATCGCGGTCTGCGGTTTTCGTTGCTGACAGTTCGGGCATACCAGCTTTCTGGGCTCCCATTTGTTGGATCTCGATATCTTCGACTTGTTCGCCGGCGCCAAGTTTCTCCTGTACTGGAGTCGAGGAGTCGCTGGCTTCGTAGTTGCGAGTTGCAGGAGCAGAGATCTCATGAGGATGAGGACGATGATATTTTGTTTCTGGGAAGCAGAACACAACCATCAGGAGTGACACAGCGACGAGGCCAACATTGAGCCACCAGAAAGATCGCCAGCCAAGACGATCCGACATTACACCAGAGATGATAGGGCCGACCATCAACGATCCCTGTGCGTCATATTAGCACGAGAAGGAAGGAATAAGACGAGAAGAGTTACGTACCATGTATGCAGTCCAGTAAACGGTATTCTGGAAGCCACGGTTGTGTAGGAAGAACACATCTGCAATGACCGCAGGCTGGATAGACTCAGCGGGTCCAGCACCGAGTCCGTTGAGTACGCAAGCACCCATGAAGGATCCATAAGTCTGTGCTTTGGCTCTCCAAATCATACTAGCCAGACAGATCAATTGACTAGCAATCAACACCACTCTGCGTCCGAAGGACGAACTCAAGGGCACCCAGATAAAGTTACTGAAACCGAGGATAAGGATGGATATGCCGGTAAATTGAATCGCGTCGGCCAAAGAGCAATCAAACTCCTTGATGTAGTATCCGAAGGCAGGTGCAAGGGCAAGAGGACCAAAGCCTTGGCTGAAGGAAACCAGACTGCTTGCTGTGATAGCGAGGAACTTCCATTTCGTTGACCAGTTCAAAGGGTCGTGGGGGTCGGCTGAGGGTTGGGGGACGAGGACCCCGTTGTGGCCTTTCACGAAGTGATGGCTTCCAACATCGGTCATAATCTGAGTCCGTTGTATCAGCAAAAGTTTTTGAGTTGCGGTCGAAGACAAGAACATACCTCTGTACCAGGCAAGATCTCCATATGGAGCTCTTCTTCAATGCGATGCAACTCTGCATCATCGTAGTTCATCTCCATCTTGGCTAAATACGGGGCCTGCCCTCGACAAATCAATCAATGGTATTTGAAATGTTACTGGATATGTCTGAACGAGACAAAAGTAGGGAGTGAAGATCAGGTGTATAATAGACAAAAGCAGAGAGGATAGGCATCTGCAGAAACAGCGATCAACCCAGACTTATATGTCTCCTGCAGTAATGGCAGACGCGGAAACACCCCCGCATGGAGGCGTTTCTGGGGACCCCACGTGGGGAACTAAGTTTACCCAAGCATTTTTCGCCCAGCAAATTTCATTCTTGTCGCTGCTACTTTGCTTCTGCGATTGCCCCGACTGTCGCTCTAGGATTTGACCCAGAAGGATCCGACTGGCTACTCCAATAGGCTTTTTCAGACATCCTGGGTCTTGTTTTGCCACCTTGGACTGAAGCTTAAGGGGGTTGTTGGTTGTTCGCGGATGTGAATCACGGCAGTTGTGCTTGAGTACGAGCGATGGGTAGAGCGCGGGGAACGCGTAGCGCATTCTGCTAGAGCGATATCAGGTCAACGTTCCCCCACGGCCGCTGCGAGTTCGGGATCTGGGCCTGGGGAGCTAGGATGTGTGATTGCGAATGCGAAATGCTGTGTCACTCAGCTAATTGCCGGGTTTGGATAACAAGATCAGTCTAGGCTAGTCTGATACATGCTACATACTGGCAAGTGGTTGATACTAGGGTTCGTCCCTTGGGTGTCTTGGTGTGGGAGTTTGTAAGATGACAACTGCCGAGTTGCTCTTCGAGGCTAGGAACCTTTGAAATCGAGAATTGATTTTTCAAATATGGCAATATCAGACAACACCACATAGTATCAACGATCTAAAGGCCACCACAATGCGCTACAGGCTCCAGGCTGCAAATGTAGCATATTGATTTGACCACATATACTTAGTCTGACGAAGGTATTGCCATTTTGTGTCGGCGCTCAGTTGTCTTGGGGATCACCCTGTCTGATTGCTAGACCATTACTACAACACCATTTTGGAAGCTGACTATCGTTAGGGCTCACTTGCTACGATAGTCTGGAAGGCTCTTGATTGAGCAAAACTTTCTTCTTCGAACGGCATTGTTCGGCGACGGGCATGACTTGTCCTGTACACAACCTTACCATAACCGAGGTCATGCTTAACCATAACCGACATCCAAGGTCATGAGTACCCATTACCGACATTCATGGTCATTTCATTGTCCCTTCGAACAATTTCTGAGCATTTCTTTGGCTAGAAGCTTGCAAAAGCCCACAGAAAACGATGCGCTATAGGACGCGGTAATGCAATCGGACCGTCGGTCGATATGCTTTCTCTCTGGTTCGTTACCAGAACATAGGGACAAGACGGTACCTTCCATCTCCTTCTCTTGTCTGCTCTGTTCTTACGGATCGTTCCTCCTTAGTTCGTTGATTTCCCTGATGGCCGAGTGTTTGATGGCTGCTGATATGTTTGCGTGATGCTCTGGTCCTTTCAACCCTCTTGTGTCTGGTTGTCATCAACCAGCCATCGTTTGTACATCCCAAGCAAAGCTGTGGGCCACAGAGGCCGGGGTAATGACCAGAGTATTGTTTGTATGATGGCGGTATTCCGTTATTGGAGCTGAGATAAGGCTGTAGTCAAACCAAACACTTGTGCTGTATGCGCAATACCTGTTTGAACACACACTGTCGTCGCCACGCAGTGCTTTGATCGAGACATATTCGTCGGGTCGACATGAAGGTTCTGGACGAAGTGTCAATCTTCCAGCGTCGGTGCAAAACAATGCCAGTTGCTTGATCGACGACAAAGGTAGCATGCCGACTTGCCGTACGTATCTTCACTTGACCTAGCTGTATAGATCCGGCAGGCCCACATTACTTCATATCTTGTCAACGCCCAGGCCAGCGAGTTGGAAGCCAGTGACAAGAAGAAAGCTGCAAAACTCACCAAAAAGCCCTCAGCCAAGTCGACAGCTATGCCCAGATCCATGACGGATGCCAAAGAGGACTCCGTCGTCCACTCGACTACAGGCAAATCAACCAAAGAGAATAGCAAGCGCAACATGAGCAAGGAAGAACACAGTGAAGATGAAGAGGAGGAGGAGGAGGAGGAGGAGGATGAAGGCATCGAGGAAGATGAGAAGAGAGAGGAGCCTCAGGCCAACTCCACAGGCGTGAAGTACAAGTCATGCGACAACTGTACCTGTGCTAGAGTCAAGTGCGTCGCAGGCCAGAACACAAACACGGATGGAGACAAGAGCTGCCTTGAATGCGAGAAACGTGGCCGCACTTGTCACTTCAGCATCAAGGGCCAGCGACCGGCAACTCAGCCTTGAGGATGAGTACCTCGACCACTCCCGACCTCATTGGCGTGTCTAATCTGAGAACCGTCAAACGCCAAACGAAACCAGAGGAGATGAGGACAAACGAAGGATTCGACTGAATCATGGTCGCCAGCTAGTGGAGCTTTGGCTTTCACCAAATGTTCGTGGACCCACGATACTGCTTCACTACTATCCCTAAATCCAGAGCGGTTCTGGAAGGTCGAATTCAATACACCAGAATATGGAAACTGCATCCTTCTTGTCCATGCTAGTAGTCGGCGTGGTGAGTCTTTAGTGTAGTTTCTGCGGGATCTGACTCGCGATTCGCTCTTGCTGTCAATGTTGCGGTGGTTAGATGTGCATAATGCTTACTGACTCGTGGCTCGCTTGTACTTTCGATGCTTATTGTTCTTCTGGACCCATTTCTCGCAAGCATATTGATACGTACAAGCAGGTGTCCACAATTAGCGAAGTCGTCCAGCTCAACAGAAGTTTGTAGCAATAGTCATTTTATGGACAGATCGCAGTATGCAACCGTTGATTTGCTTCTCTCGTAGATTGTGTTGTTGGTTATTGTGCGGCTCGCTCGTAGAAGAAAATGTGCATGAGTAACGCGCTGACCCGCATAAGTCTGTATCTCTCATGTAAACACTCAGTACGAGCAAGAGATAGACAGAGGCGCAGAATTTAAGCGGTAGAAATCGCGTCGATGTACAAAACGCGTTGGTTTGGTGTTCGTTCTTGGAAGCATGAGAAGTCGTGAAGTGAGTGACCTATCAAGCTATGCCAAAAGTCGTGGTCGTGGCTGCCTCGTGTGTTCGGCGCCCTCAACGTCTTGATGCTCGCTTGCGAAAACACGAGAAGTCTATCAAATCTTGTCGCTCTGCCTGTTTGGGTACCTTGATGATAATTGACTTATCAACAGAAGAGTAGTCGATGGATCTCAGTGAATGTTGCCATGTGCGACATCTTTCCATGGACGGTGCTGTGACACGTCGACATGGAGACATCTCGTGCAGAAGATCTAAACATACCACATACCAGAGCTCCAACAACCGGCAACAGATCTTGCTAGCATCACTTGCCCGTCGTCAAGATAGTCTTCGAACCGATGTCAGTCAGTGACTATGCTCTGTGACCTATGGAAACGGTCAAATTACTCATCAACCTCATTGACCGTCAGTACCTTGGCAAACTTTTTGACACTTTACACATCGCTAAGAAACTTTAGAGCAGTCCCGACGGATGTGGTATATCAAACCTTAACTAACGTTGCACATCTAATCGATTTCTGTTCATCAGCTCGTGGCAGGCCTTCATATGGACAGTGTCTGCGCACTCTATTGCGTTGATCACACACATTGACATCACTACTTCACATGCTTGATTCATACGACAAGAAGGAAGCGGCAGTCGAGTCCAATTTGGCTCAAGCAGGTAAGATCATGTGTTTTGATGGACAACTCGACCCAATAACCCCATGAAGGATGTCGACTGCCGAAACCTTGAAGGAGTTAGATTATCGACGACGGGCTCACTTGCTGGCTCTCGTATGTGACAGATATGGCTGACGAGTCCCACGTTCTACAATGGGATGGTTGTCGTCAGACCGAGACGGTCCTGAACGAAGATCTTACCCCTGACCTTGCCAGCAACAGCTACTGTGTGGCGATCAAACCAATATCCACGGACAGAGGAACCGATTATATTGCGAAGGAAGGGACTTGGGAAACAACCCATCCTCCTCAAGACTTTTGATACACGCCATAAGCTTTTTATGGAATGTTCTCTGATGGAATCCACACCTGTGACACATCTGTCACTTGAATCCTTCAAAGCAATTCAATTCGGGCCTCCTGTCTTGCAAGACAAAACAACTTGACAGCCCAGAGTGATACTCTAAACGGATATTGCCTTGCGAGTTGCGCCTTTCGCTAGCCGTCTGCAAGGTGCACCGTGCATGCGCCATTGCGGCACGTTAGCGGGAAATGGAACTGAGCCGTGCGTCTGGGCCACGCATGGGCCCTCTGTTTCTACCACAATTGGACTGAAGTTTGTTTGGTGTGCTGCTGCAGGTCCCAAGACCACAGGCTGCAGGATCTCAAAACCAGGTGTATGGGTTGAAGTTTTGCTGGGTAGGATTGTGATGGAAAGAATCAAGCACTATCAACAGTTGAACAAAGTCGGTATCCGGGAGCGGCAAACCTGGATCAGAATCCTGTTGTAGACCTGCAGTCCATCACGTCAGCAGACGTTCGATGAAACTGGTATCTCTGCAACTGTTCCAAGATCTGCCGCTTCATCAGAGACCTGCAGCAGTTTATCTTTATTCGGCAGGTGCGAAGAATACATGATTATTCCACGTTTGGAAGCTTTGGAGTGAATCCCATTTGTCTTTCCTAGAGATAGGTGCAAGGTTTGGGATCTCAAGACGCGAGCGTTTCAACGAGCGCAATGACACCGTTTGTACTTCTTTTCTAGGGCTTGTGTATTCGTAATCGTCACGGCAGTTCGATGATAGAGAACTACGGGAATTTGCTTGATGAGTGGCAAGTATGAACTCGTGAGGAGCATTAAATTGAATTATAGTGATGGATTCGGGTCTGTGAAAAGCAGTACCCTCCGAATGGCGCCAGCGCTTGAAATGCAAAGAACATAAGAAACCTTCGTGACAGGCTATACTCTTTCGTATGCGACTGTTGCTCGAGGAGAGGTATTGCCAACTCCGAGTCTATCGTCATGTGCTCTCTCTTCAAATGATGTGTCGATTTGAACACTGTGGAGAATGCCTCCGTCGTGAAGTTTGTTCGTGCCAGGCACGATTTCTTCCTCGCTGTCTGTTCTTGAAAGTCCGCCCCAGTGTGAGTCGTCGTTGGAAGCGCCTCCCCGAATCGTGACGGTCGTCTTGATTGCTCCTTTGCCTGTAAAGTCTTCCAGTGGTGTAGCTCCACTGTTCACATACATGTGGGTTCCATTGCGGCCGCGCTTGGTCCAGGGGTTCGTGTCGCGTCCTGTCGAGCTTGAGATACCCATGAAGCTCATGAGACGTTGCATGAGCGGTCTCAAAGTTCCCAAGTTACCAGCAGTAATACCAATTCCAACCTCGACGGTAGTCCAGATGGCCACATCGGCGGTGCGCCAGAGAAATTCGCCCTTGTATTCCTTGAGAGTCCAGACGTAGGGTAGACGAATAATCGTTGCGGAACTTCCGACAGCGGCGAAACCAAGAATCACCGCTACGACAACTTTTTGGTGGTGATGCATGTGGAGATCCTTGACGATGAAGATTGGTAGGAGACCAAAGACCCAATCAGCCACCGAGTTCAAGGCTGATACTACATAACCTGCATCAGCCATGACTGTTGCGCTCAAGCAGTGTCCATGGTGATCCGGGTTGAGGTCCCACCAGAAGGAGATTGGGTGACATTGGAAAAGAACGATGGAGAAATATGTGAGACCGAGCACTGCACTGATGTACATGATGGCCTTGATGATGAGAATATGCCACTTGTTGTTGGCAATCCTTAGGAAGAAGAGGCCGATGGCGATCTTCAGCATTGATGTCGCCAAAGTGTAAAAGAGTTCACAGAAGAACCAGAACTATCCAGAGTCAGAAAGAGCATGTGCTAGAGAGAAGATCTCGACTCACCATCAACCCTGTTTGGGCTGTTGCATCTGTCATGGTCTCGCGTCGTCTGCCATTGCCGTGTGCGAGACTGCCAAGTTGACACACCAGATAGCCAGTAAAAAGAATCAGTGTTGCAAACATGGCTGCATCATCCCAGCCAACTTGTTTTAATAATCGAGCCCTGGGATAAAGTCAGTTACTATTCCTCCAAGAACATGCTATCGACTTACTTGACATAAACTCGTAATCCCACAGAAATCCAAGAAAGAATGAAGAAGATAACGCAGACGACCAGAATCTGAGTAGACCTGTCGTACATCATGTCGGTAGGAGATGTGGTGTGTAGTCAAAGAAAGGTTCCAGCTAGACTGTTTATGATGGCATGACCTGGAGATGTAAAGAAAGACAAAGGATTGGAGAAAGAACTTGAATAGGGTTGTAAAGAGGAACAGGTGGAGCAAAAGGCAAAAGGGTCCTACTTGCGTGAGCGATCCTCCATCAATCATATAAGGGCCCTGGACGAGTGACAGACTGCCGGTTCCTTGCCGAGCGGATGCACATCCAAATGCAAATAGAGAGTCTCGTCTTTGTGGAGCTTACCCAAAGTGTTTACCAGTCTGGGTTGATGGCCAAAAGCACTGGCTAGCCTTGTAAATCTCGCTACCAGGCTCGACGGCAAGCCTTGAAGCCTCAAGGCCCTTGCTCGCACCGTTCGGTTTCGGGACCCGATCGAGCCAACACCCTCGCTTTTGGTCTTGAAACCCGGTGACATTAAGCTTGATACAACTATGAGTATGGCGATTCGTGAATGCGATAGTCTTGTTGTACTGGTTCATCTTGGGATCCAATTTTGAGTCAACGGGTGAAGCGGGACATTTGGCTGTGTCGCGGGAGGGCCTCCCGGTAGCTAGTCCACGACAACTCCACGATTAATATGTTGCAAGAATTAGTTCATATAAGTTTGACCAACGACCCGCTGCTTTTCTCAGGCGTCCTTCGCTGATCTTTTGAACTGTCTCGAAGTAATCAAGCGACCCTCTCGAGTCTCGAGAAGCGGAACAAAACTGGACGGACAGAATTCAGATCAGCAGCGACGACTTCCCAAGAAGCTAAGTGCCAACGTCGCTCCATATGCAAATACCGAGGACCGTGCCTAGCGTATTTGCCGGCGTGAACTGGTTGTCTTATCACGAATCGGTATATCCACAATCGTTTGCTCTGTTTGACTCTTGAAAAGTCGTTGTGTCGTCCTTCGGTCCAAGCTCTCAGATCATTCAGATCCTCCAGAAAGTCTACAATCACGTGGTCGGAGTCCAATTATCCACCTACCAGAGTCGATGCCAACGAACATCGGAACAGTAACATATCGACTCTGTTTTGTCTCATTACTTTCCATCATCAAAACCGATATCGAGAAGGGGCTCTATGCGATTCGAATCCCAACCAGTAGTGCACAAGTGATGGGATCAGTGGGATCAGTTCTGTTACTAACAGATAATTCCGATGCTCGCTTAGACCTCCCTCTCACGCGCCCATCAGAGTTTCCGCGACACAGAGGCTCTGAATTGACACAGCACCACGCACAATTATTCTGGAACTTCGAATCGCCCAGGGTAACAAACAGCATATATGTCAGTTGGGTTCGTTGTCTTGCTAGAAGACAACACATCTAGGTTGAGTGTCGCTATACTTTTCAGAGTTGACAAGACTCCGATGTTCGCTCGAAATCCCCTCCTCCACACGGTTATCCTCGGCTGATCGGGGAGCATCTGCTATCTTATCATTGGTATACTGGTGACTACATCTCCTGAACCCTAATGTTCTCTCTTTCTAGATAAGAAATTGCATATAGCTCCCTCTTATCCATTGAAGCACTTCCTGTAATCTTCGACCGTATACATACAACGAAAAAAAGAACTTATCATCGACGCTCAAAATGGCATCCGCAGACAAGCCTCATACAGCTCCCCAACCCGCCTACCTCCCAACAGCAGGCAGCATCCTAAACGCCAACAAAGACTTCTACAACACCCTAGCCACCAGCAAATCCAGAACGCTCACTCAAACCATCGATATCCCTCCCCGCTCAGCCAAAGCCTGGAAAGTCCCCGCCGGCAGCATCGTCCGCTTCTCCACACCCCAGGGTGCACAAGTCGGCGACCTAAACATCTGGAACCTCTCCAACCCACGCGAAAGATTCTGGGCAGCTCGTACTAGACAACTGCAAGCCAGTCATGTTACCGTTTACGACCGATTATGGAGTTGTTTACCCTACCTCAGACCTATGGTGACGATTATTGCGGATTCGTTGAAGGGGTATGGGGTAGATGAGTGGGGAGGCAGATGTCATGATTTGTTGGGTACGAGGTGTGATCCTTATGTTAATACGATGTTGACTGGGGATCAATATGATTATCATTGTCATTCGAATTTGGTTAGGGCCGTGGTGCCTTATGGACTTACGTGAATTACCTCTTCCTATTCCTCGATTCACTGCTGATAGAAGTACAGAGAATTCGATGTCCACGATGTCATTAATATTTTCCAAGTAACTGGATTGAACGCCGAGGGAAAGTACTTTATGGAACCTAGTCCTGCCAAAAAGACCGATTATCTGGAGTTCTTTGCCGAGCAGGATGTCTTGATGGCGTTGTCTGCATGTCCAGGAGGTGATCTCAGTGCTTGGGGATGGGGTGAAGGCGGTGCTGGTGAGGAAGGTGAGAAGAAGAGTATGCTGGACTGTTGCCGACCTTTGAGGGCAGAAGTATACACTCTAGATGATGAGGAGCTGTTGAAGGATTGGAAACAGTTTGAGCCTCCGAAGTATAAGGGGCTTCATGGTATGAATGTCCCGGTTGGAGAGAACGTGTAGGACTAGAATGGCTCTTTCTCACTTCTTGCATTGCATAGTTCAAGGGCTTAGTTGGAAATTGTTCATAGGCTCAAAACATATATACATCGAATCTTCTCTACAACCTGACCTGTCCGTAATCTATCTAAACGCACTGGTAGTACCAGTCATTCTGGACCTTGCATTCCGAGCCAGGCGCACATGTGGTAGGCCCCTGGTAGCCGATCCCACCGCAACGACCATACATAGGCACCTCAGTGTAAGCAGGGCTAGGAACAGCAACAGAAGTGATAGCGGTAGTGCCAGTAAAGGTAGCCGTCTGAGGAGTAGTTGCCACAGGTGCAGAAGTGATAGTAGCAGATCCAGGAGCTGAAGTCATAGCAGCTGAGGAAGCCGCGACGGTAGACGAGATGGTAGATGAGGCAGAAGTAGCAGGAACAGTGGAAGAAGGAGCAGGAGTATCATCGCCACCGCTGACCTTCACGGCGAGAACCTTCTTTGCTGCAGCCTCGGCGGCAACCATAACGATGGCCTGTGTGTTTCCAGTGGGCAAGTCAGGGTGGAAAGAAGCATCAACAACAAACAGATTGTCAGTACCGTAGACCTTGGTGTCCAAGTCCACAACTGCATCACCGCCCTTGCGACCATCCTCTGTTCCCATTTTGGCAGTACCTACGAAATGGCTGCCAGTGACAAAAGTCTTTATAAGGTCTGCACCAGTAACGTTAGAAGAGGCAGTAAGACCAGCATCAAGAGTAAGAGTCGAGTTCTCGGTCTTTGAGAAACTGATAAGTCTGTCGATGAAAGCAGCAAGGGCCTCCTTGTCCTCAGATGTGGTGAACCAGGGCTGGGTGATATATTCAGTCTTGCCTGCTGCGGTGACGCCAATTTCACCAACAGAAGTAAGTCCGTGGGTAAGGTAGATCTTCATCTTGATAGTGTCGTTGGATGGCGAGTTGCAAGTTCCCTGGACAAAGCGCTCGATGCCATCAGTGCCATTGACCGAGGACCAGAAGTTGAGGCGTTGACCACCTTGCACCAGCAAACCGCTGCCGTGAGCAAAGGAATCCACATCCATACTGTTAGGGGCTGTGAAGGCAGTGGTGTCCAGAGAAGACAGTGAAGACTTAGTCTTGAACTTCAGAGTAACGATGGGGTGATCCTTGAGACCTTTGCCAACTGGCAGATCAATCCATTCGGCCTCTTCAGGGAGAATGACGGCAACGCTACCACTCTGGACAGTCTTGATTTGGGCGGCAGGGCCAATACCACTGTTGATCAGGATACGAGGAGTGCTAAGGGCGCCTCCTGCAAGAACAACTTTACCACCGGTCTTGACATTGATGATTTGACGGCTTCCATCCAGGAGCTCAACTTCGACACCGGTGACAAAGGAAGACTTGCGAATGGCGCGGATGACTGTGCTGTTAAGCTGGATATGGAAGTTCTTCTTTGCCTTGGCGAGAGGGAGGTATGTCATGACAGGACCAGCGCGAAGTCCATCCTGGATGTTCCAGGGAGGGTGCGAGAAGACATCAATCTTCTTGTTAGGTTCCTCAAGTGCATTGACAGAAGACCATCCATTGCTGGTGAAGAAAGTAGACAGCACATCATAAGCGCCTTGGTCGTAGCGTTGACCATCCTTGGAAGGAGAAATAGTACCAAGGTTTCTCTCGTAGAAGCTCTCAGCAGAAGCCGAGACATCGGACCACTTCCAACCGGTAGGCCATTTGTCGTCAAAGTCACGTTCTTGGGGGCGGACAAACATCAAGGCATTGATCATACTGCTGCCTCCGAGCAGACATCCAGCTTGATCGGCAGTGTCGGTGCAGTACTCGTTGGTGACACCAGCGGTAGAGAGGTAGTAGGCCATCGCAGGGACGTCGTATTGAGTGGTGGTATCATTCCAGGACTCGACGGCACGACCACCTGATGCATAGGTAGAAGCGTCACCACGCTCGATCAAGAGAACCTCGGCGCCAGACTCTGCAAGTCTCTCGGCAACAATGATACCAGCAGGACCTGCACCGGCGATGATGTAGTCATATGTCGAGTTCAAGGTGGTGGCAACAGGGGCAGTAGAAGTGCCGTTCTGGCCAGAACCAACAGTACCATTGGTGGGATTGCTAGGGGCAGGAGCGGTTGCCTCGGCCCACGAAGCCCAAGTGTCATAACTGGCGGACGAAGAGTTGGCGAAAATGACTGCGAACGCACCGAATCCAGAGTGCAAGTTCAAAGCAGTGTCAACAGCAGAAGGCTTAGCAACAGCATCGTCAGAGAAAGCCCATCCAAAAGCATTGCCCTTGACTGTGTTAGGGAAGCTGTCATCGTCACCAGTAATGCAGCCATTGCAGACAAAGGTGTACGAGAAGTGAGTGCTGTTGACAAAGGTACCGTTGGCAATGGGAGTGGTGGTGGCATTTCCAGTGTAGACAGGAGGAGTTGTGTAACCTGAAGCTTGACGTACGGATGCCATCACATCTTCGCCGTTGGCCCATGCGACGATGAGGATGTGGTTGGCCATTTGAGCAGACAGATCGAGACCGGCCCATCCCTGAGTGGTAGGAGCAACAATCTGACCAATAAAGTCTGTGCCCAGAGTCTCAGGTGTAGCAACACCAAATCGAGCTCCAGACTCGGAGTCCTGGTAACTCATGAAATCGATACCAGTGTTGAGATCATTGTATGCAACACTCTGAGCAAAGGCGCCCAATGCATAGGTAAGGGGAAGAAGAGCAGCGAAACGAGCCATGTTGCAAGAATAAAAGGATGAGTCGTGAGGACTGTTTCAAAGCCGAAGAAAAGAATGAAGTAATGGACCGTTCAGGCCTGGAGACGACTTTTGGAAAGAGCGACAGGAATCCACCAGGGAGCTGTGCAAACGAAAGACTGAGCCGTCAAGGCTGGAAGGAGCGACTGAGAAAAGACGAGAGGTTGACCTACGGACGAAGATACTGGAGCTGAGGCTGCTTTCTACATCTTATGTACTCACCTACGGCAGAGTCTAGAAAGAGAATTTGCTCTAGATAGCAAAGCGCCAAGTCGGTACTCTACCTGCATAGCCGTTTCGCAGGGGGTGTAGCATGTTTCGTGACGAGAAGACAGCGGGGCAGGAGGCATGAGCACATGTTTGCAAGGATGGTCAGCATTGCGATGTTGGGCAAAATCTCTGGTAGAGCGATATAGGCGGGTCCAATGAGATTCGACCGATTATGGCCGAGTTGCAGAGATCGAAGAATGGGCATGAGGTCGAGATTCTGTCAGCAATTGCGATGAGTGACTTGTGGTTGAGGTTGTGCAGTGAAGGCACTTTCATCAAAAAGCTTTGTTAGCGTGTCAGAAAGTAGAGATAAGCGAGGGGTCAGCGTCGGCAAAGCGACTTGTACAGGCCAAGGTCATCTATACCAGACGCTGTCACGTCAAGATGGTTAGGAAAGACGGAGCGAAGGAGAAGATGTGGTGGGCCAGGTGTTTGTTTCATATTGCGCCACTGAGCCCAGGGCTGAATCTGGTACATGCGACTTGCGGTACAGCGCCTCTAACCGAGCTGACGGATTGCTCGTTGTACGACCGAGATTATGTACCTATATATCGATGTAGGAGCAGTATATGGTCAGACTTCCAGGTGGTTTGCGAAGTCATCTAGAAGTGGGCCCCTTCAAGAAGTAAGACGTGGATCCGAGAAAGATGTCATCGAGACAACTTAAGTTGGTTGTCGGACCGGGGATTGCCCCACCAACGAGCGTGACAGACACGCGGAACGCGTTAAGTGGAATTTGACCGTCATGTTGAACATTCATTCGACCATCCTCCTTCACACTTCTATACAGCATCTCCCTGCATAACTGCCTCATACTTCACACTGCACAAGACAATCATGGCACACGTTCGCAAACGCCAGTTCCAACCTTCGAACCAGTCTTCGATCAGATCCTTCTTCACCACTGTCGGCACCAGCTCAGCCCCATCCACATCAGCAGCAGACATCGACGAGTATGCACAGCCGCTGAAGCCCACCGTACCCGATCATGTGCAGTCCCTCCTCATTAACGTCGGCATGCGCGTTCGCAAATCCGTGCCTGAAGGATACAAGACACACAAGTCGCTGCCTGTGCCGAAAATCGAATACATGCATCCCGCCAGCATCCCCAATTACTCCTCGACCGACATCCCTACCAGCAGCGCGCCAGAACTCTACTCCAAACCCTCTGAGCTCGCTCCCTTCTGCGGACTCCACAAGATCGGCGGCTTCAGCTCTCAACCCACTTCCTCTGCTCCAGGCCTGTCAAACACACAATCCACCATTGCATCTTCAATCTCTACACCACAAACGCCACAGACAAACACACGCAAGAGAAGCTATGCAGACGATATGGAGGCAGAACTCGATACATTCTTTGACGGCGAACAAGACCAAAACGACTCGATGCTTGACGATACCATCTCGCCTAAGCCGAAGTATCCTTTGAGTCACTCTTCAATGCCTGATCTGAGTGCACAGGCTGGTATTGTTAGCCCGCAGAGCAGACCTAAGGCGAGGATGAAGGTTCGCTCGCCTCATAAGCTGCTGATGGACTTTTCTGATGAGGATGTTGCTTTCCTTCAGCCCATGGATTGCGAGTAAGGGTGGTGTGTCGCTAACAACTTTGTTCTCATGGGAGCGAGACATGCTCAACATGGATATCGTTCAACTGGTCTTTCGTATTTGCTTTGTTTTGTCATGGCGCTTTCTTATCTTGCTGTATCATGATTCTCTCTTGTATACCAACTCTTGTCCTCAGCTCCGCTGTAGTAATGATTATTGAATTATGGCATGTATCAAACCCGTCTTTTTGTGCAAAGATGTCCAGCAGGGGCTTGATGCTGCATCCAAGCAGCCCCCAGACTCCAATTGGTGCAATCATGCTGTTGTTCAGTGTGCCTTGTTCTTGCCTCTAACGATGATTGCTCCGCTGTTGACGTCCAACCTCCAACCATCCTGCTCGAGACCTTTCTTGACTGCGGGACCAAGAACACCCTTGCCACCAGCACTATGTCTACCCACACCCGTTATGATGCGGAAACCACTGGCACGCTCAGCAGCGCCAACTCGGCCATTGACCTTGTTCTCACCAAGCCCGTTCCACCACGCGTTTGTTCTCTGTCGAGCTATGCGCACAGCATTCTCCACAGTCACGCCGTGCAAGTCAATCTCAAAGGCCGAGGACTGCGCGTTGACTATGGCGTTTGCCTCAGCAGCTTGCGATTGATGCAACGCAGCCCCGTGGTCACGGCCGACCTGCGAATAATATCCAGCAGCGCCGCCCATGAGGCGGTCCGATCTTGACTTGCGGTATGCTGCGCGCGCTTGATCCATAGCAGCTTGTCTTGCCGCTCTGAGCTTGGCTGTTGAGCCAGAGGCGGATCCGAAGTCGACAGTTGATGTATCCGAGTCAAAACCGCTGTAAGTGGACACATCGTCTCCGTCTGAGATTCGTACAGGCGCATATTGAGGAATGATAACACGACTGCCAGTTTCGTGTGTGAGAGGTTTTGTTGTTAGTGCTTTGGCCAGTTCGCGAGCTGCTGTCATTGATGGTTGAGTCAGTTTGACAAGGGCCACCGAGTATTCGATCGCGAGGCCAGGGTATTCTTGGCTCAGAGCAGAAGCATCCACCTGGATTTCAGGTTCTTCAGATCGGCAATCTTCTGGCAAAAAGGTTTTAAGAATTGCTGAGATGGTCCGCGCGACTGAACGATTTTCTTGGTTGTACAAAGAAAGCACGACTTGCGTAGGAATGTTGGCGCGATCCGAGATAAAGTCGACATCACCTTTAGCAGTCTGCCATTGGTTGGTTGATGGTCGCGATTCGGCAGGTTGCGAGGAGGCCCTCATATCGTCGATAGTCTTGATGTTCTTGCCGCGTTTCTTGCCCTTGCGACCTCTTTTGACTGTGTTCTCCTCGCTGAAGGCGTCGATACCCTTAGCTGACACCTTGTCCTTGCCATCGGTAGTGCCGCCTTCCTCGAAATAGACCTGGTTCAACAGATCGTCAAAAGCGGGCTTCCATTTTGAATCATGATGGCCGAGTGTGTGAGAGATTGTGTATTCGGAAAGCGAGGGGAAGATGTCTCTCAGAATAGAGATCTTGGTGTTCTGGTCGCAAGCCTCGAAGTCGTATTCACCACGGTCTGGGGATCCTTCAGAATTCAGGTCGACGCTCGACACGCCATTGGACAGGCTAGTCATATCAGTAGAGCCAGAGGTTTCCGGCACAGATGTAGGGTGTTCGGGGCTGTAGTCTTCATGTTGGGCACCGCTTCCAGAGGCATCGAAGCCAGTAGCCTCTTCTTCGATGGCGGTGGCTTTGAGCGCGTGGAGTGTGGCCTTGACCTCAATGGCGGCTTCTGGGTTTGTCAAGTCATAGTCCGAGACAATGGCAGAGAAAAGAGCGGAATCAATCGGTGGACAGTATTCTGCCTGGTTGATGTTAGCGAACGTGACATGGATCGAGTTCTATGACGGACCTCGAGTTGTTGGTAGAGATCATCCATGTTCTAGTTTGCGATATAGGGGACAAAATTTCAGGTTTATAACAAATCGCATAATCACGATATACATGAGCGTGAGATCAGGGAGAGAGGGAAGAAAATCAAGTGAAGGTGTCTCGCGTGTGTTGGCGGTCGGTCTATGACAGCGCGATCAGACTTTCAAGGTTCGCGCCCGAGCTTTGATAGAGACGGAGACCGTTTTGCGTGACGACATGGCTGCTTGGCCGGGGTTAAGGGAGCAGAGATAGAACAGGCAGCAGAATGGAAGATAGACAAACAGAGAAGGAGAAGCAAGAAAGAACAGAGACAACGTGACCTTTTGACCTACTGCAAGGTGAAGTTGAGGGTGTGCGACTTGTGACTCAGCGATGATTGGGCAAGATGGAATGGCATGAGAGAGCAAATGCGTGTCTCGGAGCGAGGCGCTTTGACGGCATATCAACGGGGCTGATACGCTCGGTGTCTTCTGGGCAAGTTACTCGTACCTTGCAACTGGCCAGTCTTCTGTCACTGTAACTCTGAAGATAGCTGCTATACCACAGCCTGCTGTTCTGCCGTATTGACCAAGTGAAGAAGCTCTTTGTGACAGACAGCAACATTTGCCAGCACAGGCTTGCTCTTTCCGTTCGCTTATGGAGCTGTGAAAGAAAGCTCCATGGATGAGCCAGAGCCACCAGTCGAACATTCATCAAGTGCAACCGCCTCAAGGTCAGCCAACCCAACACGCGATCGTCCATCACACACACCTCTTCCATCATCACAACTTCTGCTTTGCTTGACCCTTCTCCCATCTCCCACTGCCTAAATGACACAAGACCTTGGGTCGACTTGCCGCTCATGCCACCCAGAGTAACTCGCTCTTCAGCGAGACTTGCCGCCCCGGCCCACCCTACTACCGACCCTACTGCTGCCACTTCACCTGGCAATTCTTTCCAACCCCCTCCGCCCTCCACCACTACCTCCTCGTCCTCATCCCGCAAGCGCAAGCAATCCCAGGACGATCTCCCTCCGGCTGCCCCTTCGGACACCGCTCAACCCCGCAGATCCAAGAGAGCTCGCCTATCCAACCCTACCTCTGGCCAGAGCCAGTCATCCAAGCGCTCCAAGAACATGTCTTCGTCCAGCCATGATGACCAAGATCTGAGCCGTTCAGCTGTGAAATCATCCAGACACTCGCCCACATCACCAGACGACCACGCCTCCACCAGCAAACGTGCGTCATCCCGTAAGAAGAGCAGTCAAGGTCCGCCAGATCTTTCATCCACTTCTTCTCATCATAAGTCTAATCCAGTTCTAGCTCCTACGTCTGGTCAACCCTCATCCTCACGCAAGTCTTCCAAGAAGTCCTCACACAAGAAAGACGCTTCATCCAGTCGCCCCGAACCCGAACCACCGCGTATGCCCGTCGAGCACCATGACGACGAAGACGATTCGGAAGACAACGATGATGACGATCAAGGAATAGATGAGGATGACGATGAAGATGCTGCTGCCGCGGCCGCTGCTCTAGGATACACCGGAGGCGAACCAGGCGACGATCCTTTCTCTGGTGCCTTCCTTAGTCGCTCAGGCATGCCCGCTGGTCTATCGAGTACCCTTCGTGCTCTTAGTGGTATGATGTCCGGTATGACCACACGCCTGCGAGGCATTTTGGAGAATCTTCGTGCGAAGGGTGACCCCTCAGTGCAAATGGTCGCACTCACTGAGCTCTCAGAAATTCTGCTCGTGTCCAACGAGGACAACCTTGCAGGCCACTTTTCGCCCGATCAGTTCGTCAAGGAGTTGGTGGAACTCATGCAGCCGAATGACTTCACTGGTGAAGAGAACCCCGAAATGATGCTGTTGGCTTGCAGATGTATCGCGAACTTGATGGAGGCTCTGCCTCAGGCTACTGCAAGCGTTGTATATGGCGGTGCTGTCCCTGTTCTGTGCCAGAAGCTCCTTGAGATCCACTACATTGACGTCGCTGAGCAAGCACTCAGTACCTTGGAGAAGATTTCGATCGAGTTCCCTGCCTCTATCGTCCGTGAAGGTGGACTGAACGCCTGTCTAACCTACCTCGATTTCTTCGCCACGAGCACCCAGAGAAGCGCCGTTACTACTGCCGCAAACTGTTGCAGAAACCTTTCCGAAGACTCGTTCCCTACCGTACGCGATGTCATGCCTATTCTTCTCAACGTCCTGTCGAGTAGTGATCAGCGGGTCGTCGAACAAGGCTCGCTCTGTGTATCTAGGATCGTAGAGAGCTTCAGATATCGCGAGTCTAAGCTTGAAGAGTTGGTCAGTCCTGAACTGCTGAAGGCTGTTCTCAGACTACTTCTACCTGGCACAACTACCATGATCGGACCCAGCATTCATACCCAATTCTTGCGTGTTCTGTCTATCACCGCGAGAGCAAGTCCGCGCTTGGCGGTTGAGCTGCTGCGCATGGATGTTGTCGATACCCTTTATCAAGTCCTGACCGGAGTCTCGCCCCCGTCAAGCACTGATGATGCTGCCGTCAAGATCGATAAGAACATCATCATGCAAGCTCTCATCCGTACCCCACGCGACCAGATCTTCGAGACTCTGAACGTCATCTGCGAGATTCTCCCTAGTGTTTCGCCGGACAATCTCATGTTCATCAACGACTTGACTGATGGTGGTAACCCTGGTCCGGGTAGTGTCTCCGTTGGCACTCGTGCTCGTAGCTCGCCCAACGATAACCGCTTGGAGCTCTTGCGAGAGTGTCAGCCCGAGGTTCGACGCTTTGCAGTTATACTCTTCCCGACTTTGATGCACGCATATACCAGTACTGTCAACCTCAGCGTTAGGCAGAAGGTGCTCACTGCACAGCTCAAGATGCTTTCTAATCTCGATACCGATGTGCTCAAGGCTGCACTCTCGAATGTAGCTTACGCTTCACATCTCGCATCAATCCTAACACAGCAAGAGAACCCGATGCTTGTCACATTTGCGTTGCAAATTGCTGAACTTCTTCTCAAGCGCCTGGAGTCAACCTACAGACCTCAATTCTACCGTGAAGGTGTCATGGCTGAGATTAGCAAGCTTGCACAGCGAGAACTTACCCCTACGAACTCTGCTGAATCGGACAACACCTCAGCACCACCCGCCGACGCTCCTTCATTCTCTGCAGAGCTTCCTGTAAGGCCTGAGCATGGTGAGGAAGATGACGGAGAACCTAGCGAGCCAGATTATCCCGATGAGGGTTCTGCTGGGGAGCATGACGATGACAATGATGACCACGACGACGATGATGATGACGACTCGGGATCTGAATCTGGAGCACAAAACGTACACACACCTCCCACTGCTAGCGTCAGAGATATTATCACATCGCGAGCCCGCAAGTTCGTTGAGGCCTATCAGAACGATGGCGGACTCGGCGAGGCTTCAAGAGCCTTGTCGGAGCTCAAACGTCTTGCAGAAGACCTTCGCGAGTGTTACAACTCGAGCAATCTGTCAGACGGACCCGCATTGTTCCAACGCCTCGCTAAGCATTTCGATGGCGACACTCCGGAGACCATCACGAGCTATGAACTGCTCACTTCTGACATTGTCTCGACCCTTCTTGAGATCTTCAAGTCTTCAGACAGTCACACGGGTCGCGCTGCGAGGGCAGCTTTCTTGGATGCCTTCATGTCACAAAGAGACCAGACTAAAATCACAGCTGGCAACACTGTTTCACCTGCCACTGCTTTCAGTGCCTTAGTCCACAAGCTCCAAGACTTGCTCAGCCGTACGGAGCACTTTGAGGTGATCACTGTTCATCAAAACGCCTCTGACAGCAGTAGAAGTGGTGCAGCATCTATGCTCGCCAAGCAGCTGCGAATCAAGCTATCAGCCGACGATGATTCTGGCATTCCACGCCCTTACAGGAACATAATGGTTTCCATCCACGCCATCGCAACCTTTAGAGCTCTTGATGATTATCTGCGCCCTCGCATCAGTCTCGCGGAGAGAGCTGTACGCAGCCGTGATGCACTGACCAGTAGCCTCGAAGCCGCGGCTCGCGAAGACAACAATGCTACAGAAGGTGCATCAACTCCTCCTGCAAGCAAGCGTGCTCACACAAGATCATCGAAACCCGACAGTACCCCTCAGAACAGCGGTGACGTAACCAGCCGTCTGCGTAGATCCTCTCGCAAAGTCTCACAAAAGGACTCTGATGCAGCCGAAGACGACCAGCACCAGCTTGAATGTGCCGATGAAGCTGCTCTCTCCGATGAAGACGAAGAGGACGAAGAGGACCTGGACGCCATTATTGGTGACTTGGACGACGAAGACCAGGACATGGAGGATGCGGACCAGGACACTTCAGCAGTCAACCTCGAAGTCGCTAACAGCGGCAAAGTGACTGCTCACAAGGAGGACGGTACTCGCATCAGCACCCCTTTGCAAGGCTCGCAGCAGTCTGCAACTTCTCGTACCTCTGCTTCTGCAAGACTCGCTGCTGCACGGGAACTGCTCTCAACGCCGTCCCAGAGACCTTCTACCAATGCTCCTGCACTCCAACCTATTTCTCAGGATTGGCATATCGAGTTCAGCGTTGATGGTCAGCCGTTGTCGAATGACACTACAATTTATCGCGCTGTTCACTTTAACCAGACAAACCCTGACGAAGTGTCGAGCCGCAACATCTGGCAGACACTGCACAAGATATCTTTCAGACGTGCCCCCGGACCTCCTCCTGCAGAGCCCAGTACACTCCATTCATCATCAGATTCATCCGCAGCATCAACCTCTGAGCTCCCACCTTCGCTCAGTCAACACCCCGCCACCGCCGCCATCCTGCGTCTCATGAGCACTCTGCATGATATGAACGCTAATTTGGAAGATATCATTGCTGAAGAGCAAAGCAATGACACCCAGATGAGCTCAGAGCCATTGGCACAGTTCGTCAACACTAAGTTGACCGCCAAGCTCAACCGTCAGCTTGAAGAGCCTCTCATCGTCGCAAGCAACTGCCTTCCCACGTGGAGTGAGGACCTCGCTCGTCTTTACCCCTTCCTGTTCCCATTCGAAACCAGGCATTTCTTCCTCCAGTCGACCTCCTTCGGCTACTCAAGATCTATGACTAGATGGCAGAATGCCCAATCAGAGAATGAGTCCAGACGTCATCGCGATGAACGACCTTTCTTGGGTCGTCTACAGAGACAGAAGGTTCGCATCTCTCGCAGTAGAATTCTAGAATCTGCCATCAAGGTCATGGAGCTTTATGGATCATCTCCAAGCATCCTTGAGGTCGAGTACTTCGAAGAGGTCGGAACTGGCCTTGGCCCAACTCTTGAGTTCTACTCCACGGTGTCTAGAGAGTTCTCGAAGAAGAAGATCAAGCTCTGGCGTGAGAACGAATCCATAGTTGGTGATGACTATGCTTTCGGCATGCGTGGCTTGTTCCCTGCACCAATGAGCGAGGAGCAGTCGAAGGACGAGCATGGAAAGAAGGTGCTGCACTTGTTCAAGATGTTGGGCAAATTCGTTGCTCGCTCCATGCTCGACTCGCGCATCATTGATGTCTCCTTCAACCCTACCTTCTTCCGCATCAGCGCTGGCAACTCCACAATCAAGCCATCTCTGGGAGCTGTTACTTCCGTTGACAAAGACCTTGCCAACTCTTTGAAGCCTCTCCTACGCTGCGCCCGAGCCAAGCAGGAGATCCAGGATGATGCAAGTCTTTCCGCAGAGCAAAAGACTCAAGCCATCAAAGACATCAAAATCAAGGATGCATCCATTGAAGACCTTGGCCTCGACTTCACGCTTCCTGGCTACCCTGCTATCGAGCTTCAACACAACGGCGCTGAAGTCGATGTGACTATCGACAATGTCGAGCAGTATGTTGAAAAGGTCATCGACTTCACTCTCGGTCAAGGAGTGCAGAAGCAAGTCGATGCATTCTGTGCCGGCTTCTCTCAGGTCTTCCCGTACTCAGCTCTCAAGGCATTCACGCCTGATGAGTTGGTGATGCTATTTGGCCGTGC
Source organism: Aureobasidium sp. EXF-3400 (assembly GCA_024195585.1). Lineage (NCBI taxonomy): Eukaryota > Fungi > Ascomycota > Dothideomycetes > Dothideales > Saccotheciaceae > Aureobasidium > Aureobasidium sp. EXF-3400. Next base: position 260,430 of record SWBL01000001.1, read on the forward strand.
AGAGGAGGACTGGTCCCTTGAGACACTTATGGATTCGATCAAGGCAGACCACGGCTTCAACCTTGACAGCGCAAGCGTCAAGAACCTTCTGCAGACAATGTCAGAGTTCACTATGCCTGAAAGACGCGATTTCCTGCAGTTCGTCACTGGTAGTCCCAAGCTCCCTATTGGAGGTAAGTCACATTCGGCTATCACCGTATTTAATGACCGTGCTAACCATGAAGCAGGGTTCAAATCGTTGACTCCGATGTTCACTGTGGTGTGCAAGCCCAATGAGCCTCCATTGATGCCTGACGACTACCTGCCGAGTGTCATGACATGTGTCAACTACCTGAAGATGCCTAACTACACCTCTCAAGAAATGTTGAGAGCCAAATTGAGTGTTGCAATCAAGGAAGGACAAGGAGCATTCCACTTGTCATAAATGATGATATCTGGAGACGGCGTTTTCACGAGCAATGGGATGGAATTATTCTCGAGGCGTTTAAGGGTGACTTTTCTTGCACTGGAATGGAGGGAGGATATTTATCACATGGCTTGCCATTTGGTGGCTCTGCATAGCACCGGCGTCAGCGCATAACGCAACCGAACTCCTCATTACGCATACATATCTTGAGAGAAATTATAGCTACCACATTGATTTCTGAACGGTGTCTACTTTCTCGGTATCTCGGTCCTGCGGGCCAGTGTTCAGAATTCGTCCGTACCTGTACTCACGACCTTTGAAACAACACAAGTCTCTAGATGAGTCCAGAGAAAGCCAACAGTGTATAGCTTCTCGACGAATACATCCTCATATATCGAAAATATTATTCATTGCGATAGCTTCACATGTCTGATACTTTTGCACATAGAAGGTGTGGTAATAGTAAAGTGAGCTCAAGAAAAGGGGATAACCCTGCCCTCCATCATGACGTCGACATTCGCGTCACCCAACCATCTTTCCATCACCAAACATCCACCCTACAACACCTTCTCCACCAATTTCTCTACCATCAATGGCACCAATACGACGCTACCTACGCATCACAAAATACTCCGTCCTCGAAGTACGCATCTACCTCGACAACCCCGCTCTCGCCAACTCATGGCTACTCAACTCACGCGACAATGTGTTACCTCGCGTTATTGAAGCTGTACGACCTCTGGTGCTTCCGAAATTGAGAGAAGAGAATGAGAATGCGAATAAGAAAGGGAAGGGCAAGAAGAAGAGAGGTGTAAGGGATGTTGTTGCTGGAGGTAAGTTGTGGTGCTTCCATCTATGGAAGAAGAGCAGTGTAAGGTGTTTTGCAGGACAGTCAGCTAATGCAGTGGTTTGCGCAAACACAGATGACTTTGAAGTTTCCATCTTCCTGACCGAGACATCGACGTCGCATGCTATGCTCACCAAGCAAAGAACCTTTTCTGCGAAACCGAAGCTACAGAGCAATACGAAGAAATTGACGGATTGGATTGGAGGAGCAAATACCGATACGGCTATACGAGTGGATGAGGGAGATGAGGTTCCTGCTGTGTTGCTTGAGGAAGATGAGGAGGTTGCTTTGGAGGATATACCTGAAGTCGACACTGTTGCTACGAGATCACGCGGGAAACGACCACGTGGAGAGGAAAATAAGGAAGATGAGGAACATATCTTTGTGCAGTCAGAGGAAGATGAAGAAGAGGAACTTGCACCACGGAGGAGGAAAAAGACAAAAGTTGTGGATGAAACGTCAAAAGAAGATGAGGACAAGAAGAAGTTGGGGATTAATACTGCGTATGAGGGGTTCAGTATCTATGGCCGTATCTTGTGTTTGATTGTCAAGCGCAAGGGTGTCAAGAAGTCTGCTGGTGGAAACACTTCTGGCACGCAGATGTTGGAGAATTGGGTCAGCACACAAGCGGATAATCAAGGTGCGCTTGATGATGCTGAGGATGGATGAAAGAAACTATTGCTTTTGTGGAAAGAAGGAAAAGAGACAAGCTATCTACAACAGGTGGACTGGTCTCATCACAACTGCTTGATCGATGGGCTGGAGGGTTGTTGGGCAATGTCGGATACCACAATCCCTAGGATCCAACAGTTTATGCCGAAGAAAAGGACACTGGCTACCCAGAGCCCTGGCACAAAGGTCGATTGACCAAGGAACTCGAGCAAGTATCCTTGTTGTAGCCATAAAGCCTACAAAGCTCGTCAGTTATGGGATACGTAGTGGGGCAAGGGGCATAATTCTTACCTGTCCGATAACCCAAAGGGCAAGAGCAGAGAAACCGAGTTTAGGCTTTCGAAGCAACGATGAAGTTGGGAGGTAGAATGGCAAGAACACCATATACCACAAGAAGTACTATTATACCCAACGAGTCAGCGAATCCAAGCTTCTAAAGACTATAATAGAACATACCTGACTTGTGCAGACCTTGTTAAACGTGACAAACGCAAATGTCTGAGCCAACATGGTACTTGCCAGATCCTTCTTTGCCAACAGCAGAGGGATGGCAACCACAGAAAGAAACAATTGAGGAAAGAAAGCCAGAGATTCAACGCCGAGTCCTGAAGAAGAGCCTACAGCAGACTTGATGTGCAGCAAAGTGTTGTAGACGGAAAAGTTGTGGCGGTGGTCGATGCGCGTGAGATGGTAGGTATAGCTGTGTCGAACAAACTCCATGCCATAGCTAGAATCAATGTTAGCATACTTGTCCATCCTCTCGACCGGTGAAGAAGAAAAACTTACAGTTTGAACATAAGTATGTTCAACACAGAAAACGTCAGAAAGCTGTACAGAGCCAACTGCACTCTCTTCCTATTCACAAACCCACCAAACAAACCACTACTCCCATCCCAACTCCCAGCTATACTCCCATCCAACCACCAAACCATACTAACCGCATAAACAAACGGATAAATCTTAAAATGCACTCCCAAACCCAACAAACAACCTCCCAACCTGATTCTCCCAGTCTGTACCGCCCACAACATACCCACCACAATAACAGCAAGTAAACCCTCTGAACTTCCTCTAGTACTGATATTCGCAACCATAGGATTGAGTAGCCAAATGCTTGCATACCCCATCGCCTTAGCTTTTTCCATCCTTTGCTTGAGTAACAAAAAAATCAACCACCCAGTAACTACATCACCAACCGCAAAAACCGCTTTACCAAAGCAAAACCAACGGCCGCCAAAAGCAGTGGGGTAAAGTAACCAGGCTAGTAAAGGTGTGTAGCGATACGTGTCTCGTAAGTAGGGAGATTGCTTGTTGTAAACATAGCGGGATGCGTCGGTGAAGACCAAGTAATCGATATCGGTGTATTTTAGGGGTGAGTTTGCGTCTTGGTATTCGCCCCAGAGGAGGAGGGCAGCGCGGAAGAGGAGTGAGATGCTGAGGATTAGGCGGGTGTTGGAGAAGAGGTTGGTTATTGTGGATTGGCCTTTGGGTGTGGTCGCTTCGGCCTCTCTGGTCGGCGGTTGGACCATGGTCTCCGGAGTTTTTTGAGTTTGTATAGGCATCAGATGTGTTTTGGTGAATTTTTGTGTTTCTTCTGACGGATGGAATAGGAGAGGCTGAGGTGTGGCTTTTCTATAGCCAAAGTCTTGGCATTTCGACCATCACTCTTGAAGGGCATCACATTTCGAGAACCGACATTACAGGTCAACTACATGGTACGGAAACACCACTTTGTTTCTGAACTCAGATAGATTACTCGTATGTACTATCAACAAAATCCTGAAGCTTCATCGTAAAGATCCTCCTTCCTTCATATCTAGCTACATCAAACTTCAGGCAGCAAGACCGATATGGTGGTTGGCCATAGCAGCTTCCATGTTTCTATCCATCATATCAAAACCAGAGCTAGTAGGCGAGACAAGTGGCGAAGGCGGCGTTACCGTGAGCGTAGCCGAAAGCCGATTGGCACCACTGCCAATGGATCTCTGCGACTGGCCACTCCAAGCACGCTGTAGCTTTGGACGAGCCCACTCAGACCAAGAAGGCTTCTTCACATCGAGGGGACCATCGACTTTGGTCTGCTCGGCCATCTTCAAACCTGCATCGCCCTTCTTCCAGTTGACAGGGCAGCCTTCACCGTATTCGTCCTTGAAGGCAAGTGCGTCGATGATACGCAGGGTTTCGTCAACACTGCGTCCGACATCTGCGTCGCTGATGGTGATGTTTCTGACGTTTCCCTTGGGATCGATGATGAAAAGAGCGCGTTCGGCGACACCTTGGTCCTCAAGAAGGACACCGTAATCGCGACTGATCTTGTGGTTGCTGTCGCTCATGAGAGGGACATGGACGCCACCGAGGCCTCCCTCCATCTCGTTGGTGTGGTTCCAGGCGCGAAGACAAAGCTCAGTGTCGGTTGAGGCAAAGACAACGGCGCATGAGCGAGTGTACAGGAACTCCTCTAGACGTTCGCTGTATGCGCGAATCTCGGTTGGACAGACGAATGACCAGGCTTTGGGGAAAAAGATGAGTGCGACCCAGTGGTTGGCAGCAGTGTAAGCACTCAAACTGATTTCTGCGTCCCCGAGTCAGTGCCTTGAAGTGATTTGACTACTTCGGTGTTAACTTACCCTTGAGCTTGCCATCCATGACCGCCGTGGCGGTAAAGTCTGGAGCCGGCTTGCCGACAGAGGCTCTGTGCATGATGAATATGTGTTGAGAATGTATGTAGAATCAGCAGGTGGCGATCGAGGTCAAGTGGATGTCAGAACACGAAGTTCGGCTGGTCTTTCGGACCGTACTTGTACCTCTTTTTCGGACCGGTCTTTCATCTCAGCTACCAAGAGCAAAATGTCCTTTCTCCAGTTTCCGTTTGCAGACCGTGATGAGGCTCCATTTGGATCTGGATTCAATGCGGGACGAAGGTGTGCAAGAATGCCTTTGTTCCGGTTGCACATTCCTCGAAATTCATGTGGCTTGTTGAGACGTCTTCCTTGAACACGTAACCTGGGACTCGGTCCAGATCACAAATGCGATAGAGGATAGTGGCGACAGAGAACAGTCTCTTGACTGACTCGTTCTGGATACTTGAGTATGGTTTCGACCAAGGAAGTAGAGCTCTCATCCCATCGACATCTTCATCTTTAGCCAGTGACTCCAGTTCGGGCAACTCTTTCACGGCATGGCAGGCACATCACAAGCAATTTGCAGACTTGCAAGTGTTTCCAGCCTTTAGGTAACAGTTAGGAAGCAGTAGCATCTCGAGCCATAACATTGGATTGTGGTGACAGACTGGAGTGATCGATGAAAGAAAAGAAGCAAGTCGCGGTTTGGCACCAAATGCGGAACAAAGAGCTTCCCCACCCTTTTGTTCGTGGGCCGTCACTGCCAATTATTTGTCCGCTTGCGGAGAACTCAAGCGACAATCTTCTACTTTGCTGAAATGCTAGATCATGACCAAGGTGCTCAATATCGCAACATGTTGTGTTGGTTCAACATCACTAAGTCTTTACATTTGCAGCAGAAGAATGCATGTTTTGACGAGTCTGGTTCGATTGACTTTATGTGTACGTCTTGTGGGGTTGATCAGCTACGGAAAGCAAGATATGGATATGGAAAGAATGAGCTAAAAGGTATTTGAGCAAAATATGAGCGTAACGGAGAGAGTGAACGGGCTCTGGCAAACCCTCCGGATCAAGATGATGAGAGTAAAGAAATCGCATCGAAATACAAATGCTGGCTGAAAATATTGGGCAGGAAAAAGAAGTAAAGCAAGATAAATGTGCCAGATGTCAGCTCACAAGGTCGTAAGCTCGTGATCGCATCATGAGTGGTTGCTCTGTAAGCATGAATGCAAAGCGACTCAAGAGATAGTCGTGATTAAAGCAGTGTTAGTAAGGCTGAATGGAAACGTTCTTCGGAGGACGAAAGGCTCAAGGTAGGAGCGGACCTGTGTCTGAAGACAGCTAAACCGAGTGCTTGATGTCTTGGTTGATGCTGTCCGGCAGCATTGACTCGTTCGAAGTGATCTGTTGGTTGTACCAAAGCTTGCAAACAAGAGCTGCAGAGACCGCGACCGCAACGATGCCCAAGATATTCATTGCGGGAGCATTAGCAATCTGAGGAATTGCAAGTACAAGATAGGTCGATGCTGCGAGCTGTCAGTGGATGGTCACTGTAGCATGAGAAAACAACATACCGATTGCCATGCCGAGCGACGCAACGACCGAGCTTCTTGTGTGGAACGGACCCCAGGTGTCAAGAGCCGCGAAGCCGATACACCAGAAGACAGATAGAATCACAATCGAAACACAACCGAAGGGAAGGCCGCCAAACGAAGCTTCGAAAACTTGTTGAATGACCTTGGTGGGGAGGTTGTGAATGTCATTGTGAAATTCAGAGACGGTCTTTGCGGCGTCTGTCACGTTTTCGGTCACGGTGAAGATGGCTTGCAGCAGAATCTCGGTCTGATAATGGAGCGCTCTTGCAGTCTCGGCGTTACGAGCCAGCGTATACGCAATTTGCTTGGTACTGTTAGTGTGAACATAAAAGTGGGTGACTTTGATGACTCACTTGGTTCTGTTGATCCAGAGCCATCGAGGCTGCCAATGAGTTATCATGAGACCGATCTATCTGGACGGCAATGTCCAGAACATGGCTGAGATGTTGTGTCACATCTGCTTGTGCTTCCTGAGCGCGTAGACGATGGTTCTCGAGGTCTGAGGTGATGCGAGAAGATGTCTGTTGTTCGTTAGTGTCGAGAAGAGCACTCTCAATGTGGGGTTTCCTACCTCGCGAACCCTCTCCACGTCTCTGCCCATATTGTGGATGTTGTCTCCGAGATCGTAGAGGTCGTTCTGGAACTTGGCCCACTGTTCGACGATGCGATTCTGTATGTCGAGGTCTGAGTTCAATGCGAGATGGAAAGACTGCATGTTCTTTCCCATCTCAGACCATTGTCTCTCGAAAGCCTGGTGCTCCTCAGTTGTGTCGGACATGACATTGGCTGCCTCCATGACTGCCTCGAACATGAGCTTTAATTTCTCAACCATGTCGTCTAACCGGATGTGTCAGCAACCATTTCCCATCATATAAAGTATGTCTGGACTCACCTTTGTCCAACTCTGCTCTCATGGAATGACAAAGCAGGACTGCATTCTGGCGGGCATTTGAGTAGCTGGTCCACCACACTGGGTTCGAAGAAAGTGATGTCGAGCATTGGTCAAGATCTCTGCTGTCGTCGAAGCTGCGCGGAGTTGTAGGTTTGGTAAAGCGACCATTGACAATGAAACCGCGGAACCCATTGAACTTGGAAGCGTGCTCGACAGGTCTGAATGGCGAACAAGAAGGAGGAATGTTGGCATTGGCATCCATAAGCTCGCAGATAGCCAGTCTTGTGGCATAGATGGACTTGGAGCGCTCGAGCATAACGTCAATACCTTTGTTAGTAGCGAGACTGGTAGCATGATCAATTTCGGAGCAAGTGTTAAGCAGGGCTTGAGAAGCCAACTTCTGACATGAAGGAAGCTTCTCGACTTTGTGCATGGTTTGGATGATGGAGTTCATGCCTTCGGTGATGCGAACCTTGTTGGAAGAAAGCTCGACACCCGAAAGATCTGAGAGATCTGAGGTAAGATCGTGAACCTTGAGGGCTGGTTGGAAGCCCATGCAAGGGAGAAACAAGACGAAAGAGAACAGCAGCATGACCAGCATGGTTCTGTCTATGATCAGGGTCAAGAAGGGAAAGTTGTTAGCCTCAGATCGTGAGGCTTGGGTGGCATAAAGAGGTGTTGATGTGTATGAGGGAGGGGGAGTAGAAGGATTGGAAGCCGACTAGAACTCTCTCCGGTGGTTAACTTGCCACAATAGACAATGAGTGAATAGCTCGTCTGGTTCTGACCCGACTTGCAATTGGAATGTTGACAATGCAAAGTGGTGAAGCGCGATGAATAGGTTAGAAGGAAACGCGATGGATGGGCGGAAAGCGCGGAGAGGGCGGAGAAAGTCGGTGCCAAGCTTCACTGTCCGGGCGGAGGAAAGTCGGTTCGCCGTGCATTTGTTTCTCCAGCGGATCATAGTTGTAGTCGTCGCGATCCACACCCCGTCCACATCACACATCATGTTTACTCCAGCAAGGCGGCGCTGTGTCAGCGCGCTCAAGAACTCCCGTCTCGCAGAAATCTCCATCCCGGCATTCCTCCTCCCAGCTTTCCACCAGCAATCGTCGTCCTTCTCCACCTCGTCGCCATGCCAGTCCAAGATCGGTAGCGCACCGCTATCGTTGCCTCCGGATGTCAACTTTCACATTGTCGAAGCTCCGGTCCAAAAGAAGGGTGCTAGAGTCAGCCGTACCCAGGAAGGCGCCACAATCACCATCGAGGGCCCTCTCGGCAAGCTGTCTATGCCAATTCCCGCATACATGAACATTATCTCCGACGAAGCAAAGCGCACATACAGCTTGAGCATCCTGGATCAAGAGGAGAGAAAGCAAAGGGAGATGTGGGGTGAGTGAAAGATGCTGTCAAAGAGCTGGGACTATGCGTCTAACATGTTACAAAGGAACCTGCCGCGCATATCTGCAAAATCACATTCTGGGTGTCAGCGAAGGTCACTCCGCTATTCTCCGTCTTGTTGGTGTCGGTTACCGTGCAACTGTCGAAAAGTCGGCCGTCACAAAACAACCCGAGTACCCTGGCCAGGAGTTCGTCTCTCTCAAAGTCGGCTATTCACATCCCATTGAGCTTGGCGTCCCTCAGGGCGTGAAGGCAAGCACTCCTCAACCTACCCGTATACTCCTTGAGGGTGTCGAGAAGGAGGTCGTGAAACAATTCGCTGCCGAGATCCGTGCATGGAGAGTGCCCGAGCCCTACAAGGGTAAGGGTATCTTTGTCAACGACGAGACCATCAAACTCAAGGCCAAGAAGATCAAATAGACGATACGCTTCGTCTGCTCTGTATTTACTGTACTATATCTATTTCGAGAGCTGGATCTCATGTCCAAAAGCCCTCATTATTGCCGAAACCATTCTGCCCGGACGCACGTCCAGTACTCCGTAACTTGAACCTGTGGCAGTATCTGATGCACCAGTGTCAGGAGGATCTTCGTCCGTTTCGCCGTCTTCTGTATCGGAGAATAAGCTGCAGGGGAACTGCCCGAAGCCTGCCTCGCATTCGATAGTGCCAAGCAGTCAAACAGCCTTGATCTTCTCGACTTCACCACCTTGTTCCTTTGTTTCCTTCAACGAAATGATGACTGACACCGACACATCCAAACGTTTTTTCCCAATATTCCTCATGTATCTGGGAGCTCGGTAGATCCTCTTGCATCATATCCATGATGGAGGGTCGTCTACCTAAAGAGTTTTACGGTCTCGTATTGCGATTTTGGGTTTGGATCGTTTCACCTGTGCGCCAATTAGCATCTACAAAACAAGCCACTTCGGTCTATAAAAAGCAGCATTCCCCAGACGGCAACCTCCAAGGGCTCGTACCTTGCAGGCCGGTTCCAATAGGTGTGCCTACATAGGCGATTCCTCCCCTCCTTCACGACCGGTAGGTTCTTAGTTGACCAGCTGAAGCGCCTGTCTGTGACGATATCTTTCTTCCTGCTCTAGACGAGCCACATTCCTTTTCATTCCACCTAATTACACTGCTTCCTGTCGCATATCGCTCGCCTTCTCGTTCTCGCCTTGATCCCCATAACGATATCGCGTCACCTCTCGCCAAAATGCTCTCAGATCTGTTCCTGAGTCGGTCGCGGACTCAGCTTTACGGCTATGACAAAGTTCGTGTGCCTTTTCACACCATTCGCGCTGCACAACTAGTGTCCAGCATTATTGTCGGCAGTATAATGTCATTCTTCATCTACCATCTACAACACGACCACTGGCCGACACCATGGACTTTCAAAGTGGTATGTTCGACACTTGTGTATATATGTACAACCAAAGCTGACATATATCGATAGCTCATGAGCGTTTCATGGATCACAATAGCTATATTGGCTGCTACTATTGCCCTACACCTGCTTAGCGGTCTCAATCCTCGTCTAAACCTTATCCTCAACTCGACCATCTTCGTCATCTGGACTACTGGCTTCGGAATGCTGTCCTGGTGGATGTGGGGAACCTTGACACACTATTGTGATGTCAGTCATTGGAACGATGGTACTGGCATCATGGTATGCAAGATCTACAAGGCATTGTTCACCTTTGCTCTACTTGGACTGTAAGTAACGACTTGCCCACCATTCGATACATATCGTCTAACAACTCATAGTGTCTCTACCCTTTTAGCAGTCGCGCTGGACATCCACATTAGCCGCATGAACACTCTCCGTGGCCAGCACTTCCGCCTGAACCTCCGCGGCGACAGAAAGACCAGCGAGATCCCCATGAACGGTCCTTACACCGACGTCAACTCTCAGTCGAACTCGCACGAGGATATCACACACTCTCACGAGAGTCTACCACACATCGCAACTGGGGACGGCTTCGAGATCCCCAGTCTTGGATCGCAGAAGACTAGAGCAGGCTACTCGATTCCGGAATCGCAGTTCGACTATGAGACTGGATATCATGGAGCTCATGCTGAGAGGGTCTTTGGTGTAACAAAGTAGGAGAAAGATGCTAGAGACTATTCTGAGATGAAAAGGAGGACAGAAGATGGAAGGGATATAACGCAGATTACGAACTGGACACCTTAGACGTGTGGAGGCTGGAACCTTCACGGACTTTGGTGACCGCCAACCACAAAACCTGCTCTAGGATAAGCAGTGATGAATACACCATTTCTACAACATCCGCAGGCATATTGATCGTGGCCACATGTGGCACCATCGCCAGTGACAAGGAATGAATAACATGATTAACAAACTATCAGGTAGGCGTACTCCTCACTCTCACTCACCCTCACCCCTTACATACCAACACATCTGCCACCAACTCATCGCCACCATCGCTTTACCGACAGGCGGTGGATGGCCTAGCGGTCTTACGCCAACTTGTTGTTGGTGTCGCCCGCTGGTTCCTCAAGGTCCTGAGTTCGATCCTCGCCATCGCCTCAGATCTTTAAGAGTCTTGACACTCGCACCCACGACAACTGAAACGAAACCAGTGAACTGGTGGCTTTCTTCCAGACGAACGGGCTCTTCACGACTGAGCTTTAGTAGCGGGGATTTGTTTTGCTGGTTGAAGCTCTTGATTTTTTCTCTCGTTGATTTTCTTCTCTATTGCTATGTTCTCCATCCTCGTCGAGTTCCATGCTCGAGCCAATCTCAGTTGTCTGTTCTCTTGTTGCACTTAGAATCTCGCAACAAATCCCGCATGACTGCCGCAAATGGCTGTGGACGCTCACCGCACGCATGCCAGCGAGACCCTCTCTCACACTCTTCCGACACTTCGCTTCAAAAGCCTGCCGCAACCACAAGACTTCCTTTTTCTTCTTAAAGACGCCGCGACGGTTCTTTCACTGACTACACAGCAGAGACCAAGAAGCTCTTTGAGCAGGCGGCTAAGAGCGCAGAGAAGCATCTGCACCCGGCTCATCCATTGGTGCTTTCGCTGGCTTTGGAGCGCGCCACGTTCCTCATTGACTGCCTTCCAGACTACACCTCGCCAATCGGGTCCTCGTCGCCATGTTTTCAACACGATTGCTTCGTGATAGCTGCCTCAGACCCTTTGCTGGTCGACAACCATCGACTTCATCCCTTCGTCGATGTTAGGAGATGTCGATTAAGCAGAGCAGACTCGTCCTTTGTGACAATCTGTTCTTGATACTCGCGTCTCCTTTGAGGTACTTTGTGCTCTCTGTAAACCGACAAGTACTACTGCCTACATCACCGTCTGCTTGGGAGTAGCCGAATCGTCGCAGTATATTTGCGGGTGTGTAACCTCGATCGATCAGCGACAACTGCCATAGCACCTCTGTTCCTCCCGAAGTCACACAAGACCAAGACATCCACTATCATGATATTATGAGAGTCAACCCACTTTGTGGACGGAACACCAATTGAGACACAGCCTTCGAATCGAATATCTCACAACAATATCGATTTCCTTCTGGAAGGAGACATGTCATGTTCCGCGCCTTCCTCCATTGCTGGTCGACAGCTCCTATTTACACCCGCGTCCTCATCTTCTGTCTATACCTTTTGTATCGTCATATGCGTATAACCCTCAATTCACATTTGTCAAGCATCAAACAGATGAGGTTACTTAGAAGATCAAGGATAAATCATGAGCAAGCCGTTAGCAAGGCAAGGAGGAGCTCAGGTCTCTGTCACCTCGGCCACATCACGTATCTGACCAGATGCTACCCTCCCCGATAGAGGTCTCTGAAGTAAGTCAGAACCTCCGAAAATTGCAAGTGAATCGACGGGTTCGGGAACCTGAAGACCTTTGGTTGTGCCTGTCACCTTGATTTCAAGTTCATCGCTTGCATCCAAATTTGCGTTTCGAGGATCGGTGCTGCAATCTTAATGGACCAGTACACGAGTTGTAGTAGGAAATAGTTATTTTGCTCTTGCTTACTACGACAGTCTGTGTTATATTCTCTTCGATGAGTCCGCATACAGACACTGATGAGATTATTCTCCGCCAACTCGAATACTTTGACCTCTCTATTAAAGCTTAATTGAACATCTCGCTCTAGTCTCACAGTATCAAATCTCAAAATCGGGTGGCTTCCATCTCGCAACAGTCCAAGTATGAATCGGGAAAGGAGTATGCCTCCAAGCCTAAGCCTTAAAGTCCATCAGAAAAGGAACCACCTTCGGTTTGCATTTTTTCTTTTCTGTCACCATCGAATATTCTTCGCAAAATAAGAAGAAATTCGAATAGACCAAATATCGCAGACAATAAAGTGCAAATCTACATCCGGCGGTTCGGATTCAACGAGAGCCACAAGATAAAGTAAAGGGTTGGCCACGAGTTCGGGGATTGAGCGTGCTCTTGACGATTATAGTCAAGGTAGTTCAAAATTTCCAGAGATAAAACATCAGCTTTGTTTACGCGACTTCTGTCATCGATCCTTCAACCTCGTCTGCTGTTCTTGCACGACGAAGGATGTGGTGAGAAATTGTAAAGCTGACACCTGGGGCTGCAACTATGCCCCATGTGCCCACCCAAGATACAGCCCGCACGGCACCCTCAGGTCATTGAGTCCATGAACCCGAGTCATGTTTCCGTATCTCGAGTCTCTCTCTCCACGAGGAGGACAATTGTCTGCAGTCATTCAGTGCTCTCATTTCCAGAGACTGTGAGTTTTGAACAAGGGTCAAGGACCTGGGTTTCTCTTTTACCGTCATTGTATCACAGTACAAGAAAACTATCTACGCAACCACTGCTACGGAGTATCACGATCCCTTCTTTTGTCTTGGCGGCTCTTGAGCATGTCACAGATGTTGACGTATCAAAAAAATTGGGAGTTTAGTGCCAGGTTACCGTGATCTGAGGGGCAAAAGGCGAGAGTATCGAGGAACGCTCGAGAGAATAGTAGCCACTGATAAGCTGGCTAGCACTACGCCTGGCAGAGTCCAAGATCGAAGCTTTTCAGGAAACGAGGCCTCTATGCGAGTCTCAAGGATCGTTTCACTGGTGCTTTAACTTCACTCGGAGGTTAAGATTGCTCTCAATTTGTGAATATTCACAAGTCAGAATAGTATTTATTCAATCTGATCGGCTGTTCCAAACAACTACATGGTCACAAGCAGCGATTGGAGGATGTTCTGGGGATAAACCCTATTCAAGGTCGCAGCTAGACGGGTCTTGTCCACTCGGATCCAAAGACTGCCCAACGCCACTCAGGTCACCAGGTCTTATTGCTTCAACGCCTTCTTCCATCTCCGAGCTGTGTAGGATCTCAGTCAGACTCCGTCGGAGTACTTCAGGAACTTCTCTTCCAAGGTACGAGTCTTGAAGAAGATGATAACCTCTAGGGGCCACGAACCTGGGCTTCTTCTCTATCACCGCTGTACTGGACTCCGCACCCACCTGCTCTGTAATCTTTCCATTTCATGAAGTGACATTGTACCGCAGTTGACGAAAGTGAAAGTCCTGAGGTTTGGAAGCGTCATGAGTACACGCAAGCGGGAAAGCTGGATCGCTTGTATCCTTCTAAGTGATCCCAGACGTATTAGTACTGACATGGCTAGCTAGCCTATGTTCTCTATTGATCATCCACCCCAGTTGGAACACTAGCCAAGGTCACTTTATATGTGAACAAAGCTGGTAAAACCTTGAAGGGTGAGTTCATATTTGACTATCGGAGACATATGCGCTTCCACTCAGCACTTGGAGGTGTTGATGAGAGTGCTCTTGAAGATGTCCCACAGTATCAGAATGCTGGACACCTCGTAAGACAGCTCAACTTCTAGATGTTGTACAGGCTTTCGACTCTCAGAAAGACTGCAGTCCGCGCATTGAAGATTACAAAACTATTTAATGGCATCGAGGAGTTCTTGAACTCTACACAGTTGACAAGGCTTGGTTCGCGCCAATTGTCCGGACCTTGGAGGATACGTACAGGGCAACCAATAACTTCGGCCAGGCATAGACTGTTGCTGCTCGTATCGTCAGGACCGTCCCAAGGTCCTGTGGTCATCGGGTCCATATACCTTCACAGCGTCTCCATCTCCAAACCCCTTGTGGTCTCTGAAATATTCTCACGGAAGACTTCAGTAACGTTTCCATCGAAGCACTAGTATCGGAGAAGAGAGAATTCTGTGGAGAATCATGAACCTGAGCTTCCTCTCTACCGCCGCCGTACCTCGGAATCTAGACGTACGGAAGAGTCTGCCTTGGTTGACATTGGCGACCCAAGCTGCAATGAAGTCAGGATCAACTCTGTGTGCGCGCTCGCGGGAGTGAGAGACGCTGCCGCTGCTCTGAGGACCGCTAGTAGAGGTGCATGGCGTGGTAGCTCCAGACTGCATGAGGGGTGAGTCATAAGACATCGTTACTTTGTGACATGCGCGTGTGGATAGTGGATTTAAGTGTGTGCAAGTGCATGTAAGCATTTGTAAGTGTGTTGTAAACAAAGTGAACTCAAGTCAAGTGAAGTGAAGTGAACTGTAGCAAACACGTATAACATCGTCCATGAGAGAAGCTCATTATATCCACACACTGGGGAGAAACCGATCAATTAATGTTGGAGACGAGTTAAACTAGGTTGGGTTATTTAGTTATAGCAGCAGAGTTAGAAGAGAGAGCGCTCAACTACATTTATAGTATAAGGAACGTAAATGGTTCGTACTTTCCTGTAGTTCGCATGTATACTAGTCGCTCTTGCTTAAGAAGGCAACTCCGAGAGGGAAGAAGCTGCTCTGCGTGTACAACACAGATTCCACTGATGGAAGAATAATAACAAATCACCATCGTCTTCATGAAGGACTTGAAGGACTAATGAAATTAGAAGGACATACAGATCATCAGCTCAGATGAGACGTAAACTTTGACATGTCAGCAATGGAAGCCCTTCACATTATGGAGTTATGATGATGGCCTAAGGGCATCTACTCCTCGTGCTTTACATCACAATCTCACTCATTATAAGTATCTCCTCAATCTTATCTTGTTTCGTTCTTTGCATGATCAGAATACACACTGCGAAATTTCTCAGAGCAGCAGGCATTGACAACATGGCCTCGTGCTTGTGTCGTTGACGAGTGTCCATCACCCGGATATGCAAACACCAGCACGTTTAGGTCATCAGGTCCCTGAACCGCAGTCTCCGAACAAGTCTTAGTCCTCGGAAGACTCTTTATGAATGATTCAATGATGTTGTACCTCCTCAAGGCATGAGTCTCGGAGGAGTAGAGTACCTGCAGGGATTCGCTGACCTGAGCTCCTTCTTTGCCGCTCCTGCACTCCTAGACAATAAGAGAATGTTTGCACAGACGATCGCTCGATCCTTCCTTTGTACAACACTGATGGCGCATTGATGGTTTCCACTGTTTCAAGGGTATGTTTGCAGTATGATGAGACACACCTGCTTCGAAGAGACCATCCTTTTATATCTCAATAGTAGAATCTAAAACCACCTCACCTACGACTGAAGGAAGTCACAAGTGACTCAAATAGTCGCACCTTCCCATCCTCACCCCGATTTTATCTATCTCTCAGCCCACAACTCCCCGAACCTCGATCCCTCCTTCTGCAACAAAACCTTTGGATCACCATACTCAACCAATCTACCTTGATCCATCACACCCACAAAGTCAAACTCAACAATGGTTTCCAATTTGTGCGCAACCGAAACAACAGTATGATTGCAGAACTCCTTGTTGATGAGAGATTGGATCTTGATGTTTGTTTCGGTGTCGATACTGTTTGAGCATTTTGTCAGCAACACAACCCCAAGAAATGACAGAAGGGAACAGTGGTGAGGTAAAGTGTGACGAGAGGGGAAGAAACTTACCTGCTAGTAGCTTCATCCATAACCAACACTTTACCCTCATCTTTCCTCAACAAAGCCCTAGCAATGTTGAAAAGTTGCTTAGATCCTTGGCTGAGATGCACATCCTCCATCTGAGCATCTAAGCCTCCTTTTGTAGTAACAGTTTCCCAAAGTCCTGTTTGCTGCAACACCTTGATCATATTTTCGTCGGTGACGTTCGTGCGATCCAGAGCGAGGTTATCGCGGACACTGCTCGGGAAGATGAAAGGCTCTTCAGCTATGCAGATAAGACGCGAGCGTAAGGTTTCGCGACGGATGGTGGATAGATCGAGACTATCGATGGTGATGTTGCCGGATGCTGGTGATAAGAGATTGAAGACGGTGAGGAGCAGAGAACTTTTTCCGCTTCCTGTTCGGCCGCAAAGACCGATTTTTGAGCCTGCTGGGATGGAGATGGAGATGTCGTCGAGTGTCATTCTCTCACTGTCGTCTCTGTGAGGAACATTAGCAGTGCATAAGGACGATGTGCATAGTTCTATACTAACTTGTACTTTGCCGAAAGATTGCTGATCTCGATCGCGCCTTGACTGGGCCATTCGAAAGGAGGATCATGAGTCTCAGTCTCTTGATCTTCAGCCACAACCTCCTTCTCAAACTGTCGTATTCTAGCCACCGCACCCAGGGAACTCTCAAGTTGTGTCCAGAACATGATCAGAAGCTTGATGTTAGATGTGAACGAGATGATCTGTGTAAGCGAAACACCTGTGAATCCTGGCGAAGAGCTGTCTCGCAGGCCGACGACAATGCCTACAGTCAAGACTGCGATTCCAGTAATGACTAGATCGAGTACCAATGCCAGCCATCTCTTGATGGCCCACATGAGGTAGTTTGGTTTCTGAGAACGGTCGACGATCTCGAAGTTGAGTTCGATGGATGATCGGCTCCAATTGAATGCACGAATTGTCACCAGTCCATCGAGAGTCTCCATGAATTGTGTGCTGGTAGACACGTTAACCTCAGATCTTGCTATGTGCGGAATCGTAGTCAACTTACTATACAGGAGCCTTTTCTTCGAGATCGAGGAGTCTCATCTGTCGCGAAGTCCTAAGGTAGAATTTCTGAACGCCATAGAAGACGAAAAACAGTGCAGGGAAACTGAGAGCTATCCATGCAGAAGCTGAAGCAATGAGTCCGACTTGGGCAATGCAGATGAGAGTGTCTGTAATGAATTAGGTCTTTGTTTTTGGGCATCCGAGATACTACTCACTGGTTGTAACCACCATGAGAGCCAATGGTAGCGATATGTCGAGTAACTGTATGTCTTGGCTGAATCTAAGTTTTGTCAGGCGCTTTTAGTCTCTGTATAAACATTTCACTGGTACGTACCGTGTCAAAATACTTCCACTGTCAACCTTGCTGAAAAATGAGAGAGGCGCCCTAGTTCGGTCAGAAATTAACTTATTGAGGCGAACATTGGTATACACTTACGACATGACAGTCTTAGCCAGAGTGTTGTGAAGCTGTATACCTGTCTTGACAGCTAACACATTGAACGACCACCTGTGTCTGTGTTAGTCAACCTTTCACTCTTGGCGAAACTGTACTCTTACCAAGTGACTGCAGCAGAAAGTGCCAATGCTCCGAGTTGGAGTGCTGTGTAGACACCAATATAGTAGCCATATGGTGAGTTAGATTTCTGCATATTAGCATCTGCCCACCATTTGAGCCAAACCGCTAGTTGGGTTAGCCATTGTACCGGTTACAGAGCTATATCCGAGTACTCACTGGGAAAGGTACATAAGAAGGCGTATGCGAACTGTAACAGTAGGAACATTGCTACCACAGTCCAACTGATGCATGCAAAGTAGTACTTGTAGATGCCAAAGTCACCATTCTGACGAGCTGCATCCAGTTTCTTGTCTTCCGGCTTGCTTTTGCTTCCAGTGGACTCTATTTTTTCAGCGTCTTTGGGCTCTTTCTTAGTCGCGGAATCCGGTTTGGTTTCGTCCTCAGGGCTAGCATCAATCGAAGTGATGAACTTTGTCGCGTCGGTTCCAGCAGCACGCAATTCTTGGAAGCTACCCTGCCCCTCCACTGTGCCATTTGCAGAAAGGACAACGATAAGGTCGGCTCGGGAGAGGAACCTGACTGCACCAGTAGCCATAATAACGGTCGTCTTCCATTTGCGTAGTAGGCCTCGCTGCCCTAGAAGACGTTCAAAGATGATGGCTTGCGTGCTGACATCCAATTGGCTGAAGACATCGTCCAGAACGATGATAGAGCATCTCGAATAGACAGCACGAGCGAGGGCCTTAGGGCATAGGTCAGCTTATGCGGGTCAGTGTGATTGTGTGTAGACCTACAATGCGTTGTTTCTGTCCACCACTCAGACTGAAACCTTTGCTTCCGATCATTGTTGCATCACCCATTGGCAATACTTCCAGATCGCTGTTGAGGTCACAAGCGTAGAGAATTGACGAGTAAAGTTCCGAATCAAACTCGGAGAAGCTGACGATGTTGCTCTTGATTGATGCATTCTGGAGAAAAGTAAGTGGGCTGAGTACTAATCGGGGCAGGGTTCGATAACTCACCATCAGCCAAGGAGACTGTTCACACCATGCGACATCAGAGCTTGAGACTTCGACTCGGCCTTCCGATACGAGTGTCTCACCAAGCAAGCCCTTCAACAGCGTGCTTTTGCCACAAGCGACAGGGCCAGTAATCATGACCACACTCGAAGGAGGCACTCGGAGGTTGACATCCTTGATGGTAAACTGATCTTCCTCTTTCCAGCCAAACGAAGCCTTGTGCATTGTGACAGCATCGGTACCAGCGGTTGAGCAATCAGGACTGTTTTGGGAAGATACAACTGTCCGGGTGTCACGACGTGCTGAAGCCTGTAAGAACTTTTCCAGGCGTGTGAAGCAACCGATGGCTGAACGTAGCTCGAGGAGACCACTGATCAACATGAACAGGGGCTCGGAGGCAAGAAGAATGAGAGCCAATGATGTGAATAGCTTAGTTGTGTCAAGCGTAGAATGGTCTCTGGTGGAGACGCCAATGTAGATCGCGAATGCCAGAACGGGAGCTATGAGCTGCGGCACATTGCCTTTGTACAAGAGCGTTAGATTCAAGACCTTGCATTGCCGGGGGAACGATATGCGGAGGGTCTTTCACATACCTATCGCGACCGAGACAGAGGACAGAGTACGGAAGCGAGTCGCAGCATTAAGCTCGTTGACACGGGACCGACGCAAGAGACTCGATACCCGTGAGGTCAAGCCAGAAAGCTTAATGGCTTTCATGGATCCGAGTATGGAGGTAGTTACACCTAGCGAAAATCAGTACACATAGTTCACACAACCTCTAAACACAGGCCCTTCCATGGGGGACCTACCAATCCTGACTTGGACCTTTTCAATCCAACGAAGCTGGAATGAAGCAGTGTAACCGGAGAACCAAATCGTGGTACCTGTTGCAGCTGAATGATGGTCAGCACGTCATACGAAAGACATTGGTCAAGGTGAGTACGCACCCAAAGCGATGATGACCGGGCCTACACATGCGGCGCCAAGCTCAATTTCGAGCAACCAAGTAGCGATAGCAACCTGGACGACATTCGCCCACATCTCATGCAGATCGATAAGACCACGGATAGATTGCTCAACATCTGTGCTCATCAGAGTGATAGAAGCCTTATTATCCTTAGCCACAGCCGCGATATTGGTGGCTTTGCCGTAGACTGCTGTTATCAAGGTACCACGTAGCATGCTCAAGAATCTATAGTGTCTGTGCCAGTAGACAGCCGAGGTGGTCTGTATCGAATGTCAGCATGCAGTAAAGACCGTGGCAAGAGCACTTACCGCAAGGCCGATATATACGACGAAGTATGCGCCAATAAGTCCATAGCCTATATTCTTATCCTCGACTTCCGAGTTGTCGAGATAGTCCAGAAGTCTTCTCAAGAGCAGAGGCTGGCAAAATGTAAGAGCCAGTAGTGCCAACCGAGGAACAATCGGCACCAACATTGGCCACTTGAGCAGAGAGAAGATGACCTTCTTCAAGTCCGCTGGTCCGGTTTTCGATTGGTCATCCCATTCTTGCGAAAACCTAGTAGCGAGCGTTGCGGAAGCAACATCATCACTGACAGGATATAAATCCTCAGGCTTCAACAGATGTCTCGAGCCCCTCCAGACCAGTCGATTCAACCACGATAATAAAGCCTGACCAAAGATACCACTAAAGTCTTCGGGACTCATATCTCTCTCAGCGTTGTAGTAAGCCCTTTTGCCCCAACCTTCAAGCACCAAAACCACAGCTTTTACAGCAAAAGCTACAGTGAAGATAGCCCGGATGCGAGATGAAAAGTGCGGTATCAGCCAGAGAGTTCGTAGGGTTGCGGCGTCGAGCACAACAGTAGCGAATAGATATGCATTGAGCAGCATGGAAGGACGCAGGGATCTCGAATGCTCCATATAGGATAGAGTGAGGAGAGCGATACTCGATCCAAAGGATAGCACAGAAGCAGCCATTGCTGGTTTCCATGCTTGCAGTTGTGTGTTGTTGGCGAAAAGGCCAATCAATGTCAATTGGAAGATGGCGAGTACTGTAATGACGGTCTGAGAAGTAGACTTTGTGAGCTACAGCTTCCATTCGTGTGATGCTCATCAACTCACCAATTTGACATATTTGAATGCATTTCCCTTGATCTTAGGTCGAACACGACTAAGCGTCTTAAATCTCAACGGAGCAAAACAAAGCAACAAAACAGAAGGCACGATGGAGAAAAAGTACGACTCAAAAGCGAGAGTAAAGTCGAAGCCTTGTCGACAACCCTCCACCGCAGGCCCAAATGCACTGTCGGCAGCTGGCGAGCAAACAGCAGAACTCATTGTTTGTAGATGCAAAAGGACATTAAAAATCAGAGGATTTTGGTTTACAGACCTACGAAGTGCAGGTGCTCGATTAAAGAGGAACTTGTCAACAAGCTGTAGCCTGAATGCATGAGAGCTGTCAATCAATCACCAGGGGTCCCGAGAGGGGCGTTTTTGTGGCTGCATCAGAGATAGGAAGGTCGCATGTCTCAAAGCGTCCGAAGGATTGTTCTATAATTAGATCATGATATCGCAGAAAAGTCGATAACCAATGCTCAAACTGTCTGAGAAAGTAGCTTGATGAGGGGACTCTTGTAGGTACAGTTGAACGCAATTAAGTCGAAGGCCAGATGGCCGCAATTTGCACGCGCAATGCTTAGCATCATGCGAAGGATCATAGTTTGATGACTGGCAATTTTACACATCAAATGGGGTTGTGGTCTAGTGGTATGACATCTTCTTAGCACTGCTCTTGGAGCATTACTGAGTGGAGAAGGTTCTGGGTTCGATTCCCAGCTACTCCATTTTTGCCAATCTCTCATTCATCTGAACAAGAGGTTTCTGTCTTTTACTTTTGAGAGAGACATGCGATCTTTTGGTCGGTATTGTGGGTGGAAAGACTTGCTTGAGAGAAAATCTTGAACACTTTCGCATAACGTATATACACATTTCTACTTTTTACTATTGATCATGATCATATATGCCATCTACTGCTTGGCCGAGAGCACACTGGTGACAGCCTCGAGGACAGTCTTGTGGATAGCCTTAGGAGCAGCAACAACACCCTTGTTGTTCTTAAGGGTTCTGCCAACCGAAAAGTCCAAACGCTTGCCCTGAGCATCAGTGACCTCACCACCAGCCTCACGCACAATCAAGTCACCAGCAGCGTGATCCCAAATCTTCTCTTGGTAGTCCTTCTTGACGGGCAGACGCAGGTAAATGTCACCGGCACCGCGGGCAATGCTGGCGTACTTTGCTTGCGAATCCATGCGGACTGAAGGCTTGGTAATGCCGAGCTTGGAGGCGATTTGGGCTTGGTCGCCGTGAGCGCTGTGGGCGGCCTCGACGGATTCGCAGAAAGTGGCGCTGCTGATGTCGTTGACGGTCTTCATGGAGATGGTGGTGGCGTCCTTGAGGGCGCCGGCGGTGAGGGGACGGCTGTCGGCGCCCTTGCCTAGGATGGCTGACATGAGGACACCCTTGCCCTCAGAGTCGGAGGCATTGGCACCGAGGTCTTCGGTCAGGGGAGCGCTGTCGTCGATGGGAAGGTTGGGGCAGCCGAGGACACCGACTTTGACGTCGCCGTCGACCATGAGGGCAAGGCAGACTGCGTATTGGCCGCCACGGAGGAAACCCTTGGTGCCGTCAATGGGGTCAAGAGCCCAGATACGGCCCTTGTTTCCACCCTGGCTGGCGCCCATATCGAGGACATCGAGCATGCGGTCGTCGCTCTCAATGGGGCCTCCAAGAGTCTTCTCGGCAGCATCATCGCTGAGCTTTGCTTCCTTGACCAAATCCCAGACAGTCTTCTTGAGGTCGGCGTTCTCGCGCAAGTCCTTGGCCTCCTCTTCACCGACAACCTCGTCGTCGGGGAAGTTTGCCTTGATGGCAGCGATGATCAGAGCTTGGGCACCAAAGTCGCCAATGGTGACGGGTGAAGCATCTGACTTGTTGAGGGTACCCTTGGCATGGCTGTGGAAGACCTGCTTGGTCAGAATGGCGGCGCGCTGGACAGCGAGGAGAGCAACGTTGAGCTCTTTTGAGTAGTCGGTCGACATGACGGCGGCGGCGGTGGTGGTAGAGTAGGTTCGCGGGGGATTGATGTGACGGGCGAGAAGGCGGAGTCGAGGGAGGAAAGGTGTGAGTAGTGAAAATGCCAGGATGAAGAATGAAACGACGAGAATTGGATGTCGACGTAGTGCTCTGGGTGGAATCTTTGGCCACGCCATCTGCGCTAATGAATTCTGAAGCTCCGAACAAGGGAGAGCTGGTGGGGCTGAGCTGGCGATGGCGGGGTGCTTTGTTGTTCTTGAACAGCGACGACGATGACTTGTGTTTAAATATACAACATTAGTTCGAAGTAGTCGCTAGATTCTCTCTGGCAGATATTCAGCATAGCTATCACGCAATCGCATCTTGAAGTGTCTATCTATAAAGTCGCCTTGAGATACTCAACTCGAAACAGAGACAAAGAATTTTGCCCTCACAACGACGCAATCCTCACCCTCGACAGATCACACACAAGAGATAGATTATTGATTCTTAGGACGTGCATATCACTTTCTTATCTCTCAAATCGAAGAAGCATATTTCATCTTGCTCATTCAACACCTCGCTACCACTCCTCCGCAGAGCACCAAAGAATGCCATTTTCCTGCAACTTTGACCATTCCCATGACGCAAGCGGCTCTGCTTCACAGCCATGAATCCTGTTTGTGCAACACAAGTAGAAGAGGCATCCATATCAACCCAGCCTCTCCCTGTTTTGTGGCTGAATAAGAGTAAACTCATCTGTGGCTTGTCTTTTCCCTTTCTCAAAAATACCAAATACCATCTTCCTTGATTCGGATCAACCTCTTCTGCCAAACAAACCATGACATCCTCAGAAGTCGCCCAGAAACCAGCAAAAAGCCAGCAAGTGGCTGCCAACCAACCCCAATATGCTCGTGAGGAGAAAGAGCAAAGTGCAAGCGCGAGCGCCAGTGCAGGCGTATGTTTGCAACCATAGGCCATCGTGGATAATTCTCACGAGCTGACTGATCTCCCAGCTCAACCTAAATCTCTTTGGCGCAATCTCAGGAGCCTTCTCCGGCAAGTCAAAGAAGGAGAAACAAACCGATGGCAGCGAAGTCGAACACAGACAAGACAACTCAGCCATCAAAGGCGTAGCCATGGGTAATGGAAGTGCTGTTGGAGCTGCCGATGCTGAGGCGCATGGCAGAGAGATGCGCGAGCGTATCTTGGCTGGCGAGAAGTAATTGTAATGAGCTCCATGAGTCAACGATGGGTAATGGGTAGAGTCATGAATAGACTAGTTGTGGTAATGGCATCAATCGTCGAGATCTTGGTCCAGGGCGTCGTACATGGCTTTGTGTGTGTTGTCGGTAGATCGAGGTGGCTCGTTGTCCAATGGCTTCTCTTGCTTTGTAGGCGTGTCGAGGTTCTCGGGGGTTGCTTGACTGCGGATGTCGCCCAGGACTTGGTACATGCGATCCTTTGCAGAGTTGACCCCCTTGATCTGGGCTCTGATCTTGTCCAGTTGGTCTTCCATGGTCATGATCAGACTCTCGCGTGCTTGGTGGGGACGGTAACGATTGATTAGGTCGTGCAGGTTGTAGAACAGAGTCTGCAGGTGCTCGACCTTTTCCGGACCTTGGGTAGGGTTGACAGACAAAGTACCGACCAGCTCGAGGAAGTTCAAGAGTACGGCGCGTGTCAAGGTCTGTAGATGAGGAGTGGGATCGAGGTGAGCGACGTCTGCGGGATACAGCTCTTGGATTCCTGCTTGCGCCAGCGACTGTGCTGGTTGCGCCAACTGCTCTGACACGTCAGTTTCCTGCTCTAGCCATATATAGTGTATACACGCACATCATGCTGGGCTCCAAAGCTCTTGTAACGACCATCCGCCGGTGGTTCAGGAGGGATCAGGTATCGCAGCTCAGCCGGCAACGACTCCACATCGACTTGGTTGGTGTTTGTCGCTGCCTCTTTGCGAATCTGTCGGACTTTGGTAACATTCTGCTTGGTGAAGTGCTTGTAGTACGGTGGGGGTGTCGGAAAGGCTGCCGACAGCATGCGCGCCTGTGCCTGATCTGCCATTGTGTTGCTGCTACCGATCGCAAACCGAAAGTCCAAAGTGGAACTGGAAACGTCCAGATCTGGGGGTGAGAGGAGCCACAGCATCAGCCACATTCGTCGACTCCCTTGACGCCCCTTGTTCTTTTTTGACTTTACCTTCTCTTGCCAAACACTTCACTTGCAAGAGTCAATTATGCCTGGTTCCGAGTCTCATACAGACTCGAGGAGAAGAGCTTCTTCAGGCTCTCTAACTGAATCTATCCTCCGCATCTGGCGAGAGAAATGTGTAATCACTGATCCCATATCTCCCCTCACATTATCTAAACTGACATATCAAAGCAACCATATGCAGCAGACTACATCGGTCTGGCCATAATAGTTCCAATCTGGATATGCCTTCAACTCTTCATTTTTACCGAACCATTCCATCGCATGTTTTCTCTGGATGACCGAAGGATCCAATACCCACATGCCGAAATCGAACATGTACCCGTACCCTGGCTTTTGATCTATGCTGGCCTATTCCCTTTTCTGGTCCTCTTAATCTGGAGTTTTGCTTTCTTCAAAAACCAGCACAAGACACATGTCACCCTGCTCGGCTTTGGTATAAGTCTGTTGGTTACTCTCTTCGTCACTGATGTACGTATACCTTCTTGTCTTTCCATTTCTTTCAACCCACTAAACACCTCTCTTTACACAGGTCATCAAGAACGCAGTAGGCAGACCACGCCCCGACCTCCTCTCCCGCTGCCACCCAGCCCCCGGAACCCCCACCCACGAACTCCTCCCCTACACCGTCTGCACAAACCCCAACCACCACGTCCTCCACGACGGCTGGCGCTCCTTCCCCTCCGGCCACTCTTCCTTCGCTTTCTCCGGCTTAGGCTATCTTTCCTTTTTCCTCATCTCCCAATTCCGCATCTTGCACCCCAGAGCAGGTTTATACCGTACTTTGGTTGCTTTCTCGCCTTTTCTGGGTGCTGCATTGATCGCTATTTCGAGGTTAGAGGATTACAGACATGATGTTTTTGATGTGGTGGTGGGGAGTGGACTGGGTTTGGGGGTTGGGTATGGGTGTTGGAGGAGGTGGTTTCCTGCTTTGTCGAGTCAGGGGTGTGCAGAGCCTCATGCTGCTTTTGAGGATGGAGAGGAGCAGACTGTGTTTGAGAGGATTAGGGATGAGGAGGAGATGATGGGCCAGGGGTTTGAGATGCAGGGTAGAGACGACGGTGGTTATTTGGGTACTGCTGTTCGATAGATTCTCTCACGCATAGAAGAAACGCAATCCCGCGAGTGCTGCTGTAAATTGCACGCTTAATCTTTCATCATCTCATCGGTACCAAACCCTCCTGACGATAGAATGTTAAGGACACCTCTTTCTGACCTTTCTGCTTTAAAGCCGTAACTCACCAACCTTGTCGTTCGCATCGATGGCATTATAGTCTTTCTTCGTCACAACTGTCACATACACAAACAAGGCCAAAGTGGTAGTTTATAAACATTTTCTTGTTTTTTTGAAGCGGCTCTAAGCTCGCTATGGGCTGTATAAAAAAGCTCCCATCTCATTCCCTTTCTCTCTTTGGGTATCAACAACATGTGCAAGTAAAAGAAACAACAGAAAAAAAACTCGCAGTAAAACAAATCCAAAAACCAAAAGTATCCTTCTCTCCTCGTACTCGAAAACAAAACGACCGAAATTCCGTAGATGCAAGTAGAAACCCCTTTTTTCGAATATCATTTCCTTCAATGCACTCCATTCGCTATGCATGTAACAGTGTCGAATAAACATTTTTCTCTCTGATGATGGTGATGTAAAATAAGCGTCGAGTGAGATGAACGAACGAGCAAGCCTTGTCAAGTTTCGGCAACGATGCTGGCGAGCTGAGTCTGAAGACCAGCTGCAAACCAGGTAGATGGCGAGCTAGTATGATGAACCAGCTACGAACCAGATGAATGGCAAGCTAGTGGAAACCAGCTGCAAACCATGAAAACAATGACGAGCTAGTATGATGAACCAGCTGCAAATCAATGTCTCCTTTTCGTTCCTTCTGTCGACTGAACTGCGGATTTGTTCGTCTCATCTCGCGCTGTCAAGACAATTCGAGTACTTTAGTACTTGGAGTTGGCCATGGCGTTGGCGAACCCTCTCATGTAGAACTCGTGGTCAAGTGCCTTCAGCTCAGGTGTGTAGATCTTGTCGGCTCTGGCGAAACCCTCGGGTGTAGTCATTGGTGGTCCGAGTTCTGGCCAGTTAATGACCTTGGGAGCAGGTGTCTGAGTAAGCTGAGCAACTGGAGCGACTTCTTGGGTTGCTTGAACTGGAGCGGTGACCTCCTGAATGTTCTGCAGAGGCGCGGTAATGGGCTGCTGTGGCGAAGAAGCGCCAACAGTGCTGCCAGTGGAAAGGCGCTCAACATTGCGCAGACGCGATGGCTGCTTGGGCTTGTGCTCGTTGAAACGCTGACGCTGCTTCTCGATAGCTTGTTGAGTAAGCTCCGAGTAGTTTGGAGCAGTTGTTGTAGGGATAGTAGGTTGTTGTTGTGGTGCTACCTGCTTGACAGGGCTGGTGGTGGTAGGCTGAGGTGCTGGGGTAGGGGTCTTTGGCACGAAGACGTTATCATCGATTCTGACTCTCTTGGTAGGATGTTCGGGAGCTGGGAGCAGCTGAACATCATCTTCATCCATCTCGACGATGTCGCTATCGTCGTCATAGTGGAAAAAGTCATCCAAAAGACCGTAAGTTCCCGAGCTTGCGCCTGCTGCCTTTCTGGGAATGACTGCGAGGTCGTCGACGTTGACTTGCATCTTTCTCTTGTCGCCGACGTTGTAAGCCGAGTCACGCAGCTTCAGCTCTTCCACGATTGCGAGACGCTCACGCTCGAGTCTGTCGGCCTTTTCTTGAGCTTGCTCGCGCTCGACGGTTCTCTGAGCTCCAAGTGCGAGTTGTGATGCTCTGAGATCTGCGTTGACCTCCTTTGGCTTGGCAGCAGGAGTGTCACGCTTTCTGCGAGGCATAGAACCGGGCAAGACGCCGCGACGACGTGTGGTTCTGGGAGTCTGACCGTACAGACCATCGTCTTCAGCCTCCTGAGGAGCAGGTGCAGGTGTGGCAGGTGGTGCAGGCTCTCTGGGCTTTGGAGTAGGGCTCTGTTGCGAAGAAGAGAGGAAGCGTCTTGGGTTCTTGGCTGGTGAAGGAGTGAACATGGATTTGTGACCTCCTTGTTGGGACTGAGGCATTGGCTGCTCTTGGATCTGCTCCTGAGGTTGTTCCTGAATTTGCTTGACAGGAGAGAAGTTGGGACGGTGCGTGAAGATGTTCTTGACCGAGCCGAAAAGAGAAGTGAGGCCCCATGCTGGAGAGGCGGAGGGTGTCTCAGCTGGTGCCGAGTTTTGCGATGATTGCTGAGGAGTTTGTGCTTCAGGAGTGCTGTGCTGAGATGACTTGCGCTTGCTGTTGCCCGAAGACAGGCTTGAACGCGAAGTCGACGATGGAACAGAGCGTGAAGGACTCTGGTCGATCTGCTCTTCTTCCTCGGCGGCCTTCTCGGCTTCTGCGGCGGCGGCAGCGGCAGCCTTCTCAGCCTCGCGCTGTGCCAGGAGTCTCTTTCTGGCAGGTGTGGCAACTGTTCTTTGGTAACGAAGATCTCCAAGGCGGCTGATGGTACGAGGGATCTCTGGTGATTGCTCTTGGATAGTGGTGGATGGCTGAGGCGATTGGGCAGCAGGCTGAGGCTGCTGAGAGGCGAGGAACTGCTCCTCGATTTTGCGCAGGCGCAAGATCTCTCTGCGCATGTTTATGAGAACAGCTGTAGATTGACGGCTGGTCAGCTCGGTGATGATATCTTCTTCCTTCATTGCGCGTTCCATGAGCAAAGAAAAATTAGGTGAAGTGGGAGAGGCAGGTGAGGATGATTTGAAGATCTCAGAAGGGAAGAACTCTCTCCAGCCCGTGTTTCCAGAGATCTCGCTCAGTGTGCTGTCAAATGCAGGGATGTCGCGGAAAGCAGGAGTGCGAGGGAAGCCGCCGCTTCTAGCGGAACGTCTTCTCTTGGAGGTAGAGTGACCGGCGAGGCTTGAAGCAGTGGTGGGAGTCTTCAACAAAACAGGGGAAGTAAGATGAGATTGTGACAAACCAGCCTCGGCTGTCTCGTGGGCAAGCTGTGATGCAGCAGCTTCCTGAGCAGCTTCTTCGTCTTCTTGGTCGTACTCGGCGACGTCGTTGTCAATTTGGATGTCGTAGTCGTCCTGAACCTCGTCCTCGTCGTCGCTGTAGATCTCGATGGTCTGTTGAACAGTCTTGGTGACAGTGGGTGACTGGTGAACACTGCGGCTAACAGCAGGCGAGCTACGCACACTCTTGGTGGTGGTAGTGGGTGTGTTGTGAAGGAGGCTCTGGCTGCCGATAGGTGACTGCTGGATGAGCTGGCTGACAGAGGGCGAGTTGTAGACGCTCTGGGCGAGGGCAGGCGAGTTGTGGATGCTCTGTGCGACGGCAGGCGACTTGTTCAGACTGCGGACGCTGGTCGAGGTGCGAGGGCTCTGGTCGGCAGTGGGCGACGTGTAAAGTGTGTTGCGCGTGGCAGCGAGGTGGTAGTGCTGAGGAGTGACGTATGGAGACGCGTCAACAATGGGAGCGACCTCGTTGGGTCGTGGCAGAAGGATGCGAGGAGACTGTTCGACTTCTTCCTCGGCGAGAGCGGGCAGGTGGTTCTCGGGTTGCGACTTCTCGAAAGACGAGTTCTTGGACTCTGGCGTCTTTGAGCGCGAGCCGCGTCTTCTGGGAGCTGGGACCTCGATGGGTTCTTCCAGACTGGCACTGCCGGCGCGGACGGTGCTGCGAGTTGCGCGTCTTGGTGTTGCGACAACTGGTGCCTTTGTCTTTGTGACGCGAGGCATGATGTGTGGTTGTTGGCTATCGATTGTCGGACAAGTCAGCGAAACTGCCATGCAAGGAATGATTTTGTCGACACGCCCGGGACCGACGCAGCAGATCCGTCAATGCTTTGTCTGGAAACGCCACAAGACGCTCTGATTGGCTGCAGCCCGACCATCGACGAGATAAATGCATGCAGTCGCAGCCAAGACGTGTCAACGAAAGAAAGAGAAAAGACATACCTTTTGAGAAGCTGTGATGAGTTCGAATATTGTTTGAAGGAAACAGACGCGTCGCGTGTGTTTGTTGTGATGTTTTTGGAGAGCTTGGTATTAAAACTTGTAATCTTTGCTTGGATGGGATGCTTTCTGAAGATGCACTTTAAAAAAGTATTCACAATGTTCTGGTATCAACAAGTATGCAGTTTGAGAAAAAAAGTTTCGATTGGGAAGAAAGGAGAGAGGGTCGGAGGGTTTGGACGCGCCTATATACACGACTACGGAGTTTTCCAGGATCACCACCGGAGCGCCAAAATCACAACCTCAATCCGGACGCCATAGCAACAGAGTTTGCAACAAAACAGGATTCGAGAAAATCACCGACTCCAGCTAGGCAATATCAGAACATTGCAGGGTCCAAACTACTCGCCAAACCCAACAGGGAATCCATAGCGGGTATACCATCAATAGCGGCGGGGAGTAGGGGCAGTACCACTTGTTAGCACGACAACGATAGATAGAAGCACAATAACAGCAATCATGCAGTGAGAGACGCAGTGCAATTGCATGCTCAGCATGGTACGAGGAGATGGTGCGGTTGGATATGTTTTGTAAACAAAAAGGGGGTGGGCATGCACTCGAGGGCGACAGCACAATATAGCACTGTCGCACTTGCAACATGATGCAACAGCATGCATTGATGCACTTAGCTTCTGCTTCAAGAAATCAAGGACCTGCCTTTGAATATCGATGGAAAAGGGGCAACCATCAACATCGTGATATGGCTGGTTGGCGTCGGGAGGTCTAAGGCCAAGACGGAGCGGCACTGGAAGCCAAGTTGCAATTGCTCTCTGTTCGTATATCGCAGCAATGTCCTCGCGGAATACCCCTTCTATGCTGTTGTGCCACCCAGGCATGCCCCGAACGCCAGCAAGATCATTCAACATTCGCAGCAACCACCTAGTCGTGGAACAACACGCTGATACTCTCTCCGTGGTGGACTCTCCTGATGGCCTATAATGGTTGTCAATGGTTTGTCCCCGACGCGAAACGTCACGAATGACCACTCGAGAAGGCGCAACCCAACTTACCTCGGCGAAGACGTTTCCTACTTCCAGAACCTCCAGCTTCTGGCAGCGCTTCTTGTTCTCCTCTTGGTCGACACTGTTGGTGACAACAACCTTGTCAATGGCACTAGCATTGATGCGGTCAATGGCATCGCCGCTGAGCACGCCGTGAGTGACGAGAGCGATGACCTTGTTGGCACCCTCCTTTTTCAAGAGCTTGGCTGCACGGGTGATGGTGTTGGAAGTGTCGGCAAGATCGTCGACAAGGATAGCGACACGGTCTGCGACGTCACCTACCAGCATCATTGTCGCGTTCTGGCGGTCGGTGATCTGAGTCGGGCGACGCTCCTGCGATACGGTCAAATCCCATCCTGGGCACCTCTACAACTACATTTCCTTACCTTGTGAATGAGAGCAAAGGGCATACCCAGAGCATCGGCAATGGCAGTTGCACGTTTGGCACCGCCAGCATCCGGACTGACGATGACGGCGTTCTGATACTGAGGAATGTGGAACTGGATGTACTTGCGCAAGAGGTGCTTGCCGTACAAGTTGTCGACAGGGATGTCGAAGAAGCCTTGATATTGAGGGTCGTGGAGGTCCATTGTGATGATGTGATCGGCGCCAGCGCAGGTAAGAAGGTCGGCGACAAGAGTACCAGCTTGTGCGACCCACTGCTTGTATCCTCTTTGGGGCTCAAAGTGAGGGGGAGCCTTGTGGAATCTAGCCACAGGCTTGTCACCATTGACGCTTCCATTGGTTACGGTAGGTGTGAGGGTGTTGTCGTCGAAGTACTCGGACTTGTCAGAGGTGACCGACTCGATGGTAGAGCGGCGAGGCATCTTGACGGGACTGCGACTGCGGTGGCCATCGCCGTTGGTGTGCATTTGCATGTCCATCAGCTTCTTGTGCAAGTTGTCGGGACCTCCCTTCATTCCGGCGCTTTCTGCTTGTCCAGGCATGGGCGTTGTGGGTCTGCTGTCGAAGGTGTAGTTGCCGTTGCGGTTCAACTGAGTAGGAGCCTTGGCGAGAGGAGCGCCAGTCTTGTTGTAAGGAATGTCGCTTTGTCTCGAGTAGGGGAAGAGAGGGAGGACAGCGGTGACGCGCTTGGCCGAGGCGGTTTTGCAGGCCGAGACGGTGATGAGAAGCTCCATCAAGTGGTCGTTGACCTTGCCGCCGCCGGATTGGATGATGAAGACGTCCTTCCCTCTAACCGAGTCCATGATCTCGACGCGAGTCTCTCCGACAGCGAACTTGCTGAGGAGGATGTTTGCCGGAGGAACACCAAGGTGGTTGCAGATTGTCTCGGTCAGCTCGGGGTGCGAGCTGCCGCCCAGAACGACCAGATTGCGCACCATGTTGACTGTGGGTATGTGTGTCGCGAAAGAATGTAGGTGTGGTCTTCGAGTTGCGGCCGGCCTTATTGACAAAGTTCTAAACTCCTGTCACTTTTTTCCTCGTCCGAAATTTTTCACTTCCCCGGTGTCGAGGAAAGCTGCGAGTTCGCGAATGGATTGAGCCTGTCGAGAAGGTCTAGAAGGTTGGCGAAGGTGATCTGGACGTGTCGAGGGCGCCGTCAAGGGATGAGTGAAGAGGGGAAAAAGTCTGCCTCCGTCATGGTGGGATGTCGGGATAGAGTTCGCGCAAACTTGGGGTTGAAGGACTTTTGACCACCAAGCTTTTGCGCCCCACGCATGCCGCTCCCCGAGACAGGCCACCGACCTCCTGGGTCCAGCAATCTGTCACACCCTGGCCTCGGCTCCGTGCTGCGTTTCATCCATCATCTGCCTTGTCGGTCTCGTGCAGCCGTTGCAGCCTGAGCTTCTCTGACCTAAGCCTCGAGTTTCACACCACCTACACGTCTGTCTAGATGGAACAAGAAGTAAGCATCCTGTTATTGGGTGATGCCGACGTGGGCAAGACCACCTTTCTCTCGTACGTACTCTGTGCCTTTTGCAAACGTCTTCTCCGTAGCCATTCGGATGCCACCCCGAATGTGACACATTCCTTGCCAATTTCAGTTTCCTCTGCTTCTCATGCTGGACAAACACAACATCCAAATCATGACCTGACAGTCTTTTGTAAAGCCGCCTTGCTCTGGGACCAAACAACACCAGATCTGCTCTGCCGGCCTTGCGAGACCTCGACCAACCATTCACATTTGAGCTGCGTGGCCGCACACGACCGTACACCCTGCAGTTCTTCGACACCTCGTCACCCACATCCTACACTCTACTCCGACCAAACCTCATCCTCCTCTGTTTCTCCATCACCTCCCGAGACTCTTTAATATCACTCAAAGGCCAATGGAAAAACATTGTAGAAACGCATTTCAACTATGATGAAAGTATTCCTGTCATTGTGCTTGGATTGCAGAGGGATTTACGCAGAGAAAATGTAGAGGGTATGGTGTTTCCGCAGGAAGCACTGAGGGTTGCGGCTGAGATGAGGTGTGATCGGTATTGCGAGTGTAGTGCTGTGATGGGTGAGCTGTGTGCTGAGGTTTGGGAGGATATTGTTAAGACGGCTGTTGCGACGACTACTGAGCAGGGTGGGAAGTCGGAGCCGCCGCCTTGTATATTAATGTAAGCGCGACGGGAGAGAGGAATAGTGTCGAGAATATAGATGTTGTTGCTTGCTACGTCTACCATCTCTCCGCATACTAGTCTGTAAGAAGGCCCAAGTAGTTTTCACTAGTTATGTATGTATATGAAGAGAGTCTAGAGTTTATCAAATTTCGACTGATCATATTCATTCACTACAAAATACCAATAGCTATATGTATCGTTTACTCTTCCAAACGTAAGCATATAATTTGAAAGATGGTGTCTTTGACGGTGGCTGCTACAACCATCGAATTTATCAGAGGTAGAACAGATCACCCAACTGACCACGAAACGACATCTAAAAACTTAGGACCTCTTGGCTGAGGCATACTTCACATACCATTGTAGTTGAAAGGTCTGAACTCCACGTAAATCGCGTAAAGGCGACGTAAATACATGGTACTGGTACAACCCTGACCTAAAAACAAACTCGAGTCGAATTGCGGACACTTGAGTTCTTGCATCGTGAGCAATCGATCACGAATAACAACGATATCTGGAGCAATGGAGAGTATAAGCAGAGCTAGTTTCATAGCAAAGTATAATAGAAATTACAATATTTCCATGAGAAAGAGAAAAGACGTGGTTGAGATAACATCCTCCACGGACAAGTCTATCCTCTTGAATGCAAACACATCAAAATTAGAGATCAAATCATATCCTAACATAGACTACAGCCACCAGATGAAGCCAAGCATAACGCTGACCAGACCAGCGCTCATGCCGGCGATCTGCCTGCTGGGGCTAGCCATACCGGTCTGGCTGGCCGAGGCGGCAGCTCCAGTGCTGCTACCGGTGCTGCTGCCGGTGCGCGAACCAGTGCTACGGCTGCCGCTGCCAGTCTGAGTGCCACTTGCGCCTGAGGTAGCGGTGGCAGAGCTTGTGACTTGAGCATCATATGTCTGGCCGAGGGTGGGGAGAGCGACGTTACCGCTGACCTCCCAAGCACCAGAAGTGTAGGCAGGGCATGAAGGGGCCGAGTTGCTGGGTGAGTAGGCAGACTCGGAGACACCACTAGGGGTAAGTGTCTTCCACTGGTTGCTCAGGTTGTAGAAGTCGGGCGAGATAGGAGTGGGAGTTCCAGTACGGGTGTAGCCGTCAGGGGCGTTGGTTGCAGTAGGATCAGTCTTGGTACCGTACTGGATAAGACCGTAATCGTTAGACTCCTCAATCCACTCGTAGATCATGACACCGCTCCAGTATGGTGACATCTCGGGGCCAAAGATGGCAGCCTGATCGCCAAAGGTTCTGGGCTTGGGGGTGTTGCAACCAACTTCAGAGAAGAAAATAGGAATGTTGTACTCCATGATATCCTGAGTCAATTGTGCGTAACCAGACACCTGGTAAGACGATTCTCCACACCATTCATAACTTCGATTTGTTAGTTAAATCTATTAGTGGAACTTAGAATACATACGCGTTAAGAGAGAAGAAGTCCAGAGCATCGGAAGAGTTGGTACCGCAAGCCAGGTAGTTTTGGAGGTTGGGACGGAGGGAAGAAATATCTGCAGCAGAGTAACCGACAGGGATGTTGCGGTAGTTCTTGCTGTTACGGTAGGCCTTCATGTCGCGGGCAGCAGCCTTGACATAGGGAGCAGCAACAGATCCGTTTCCAGTGGTAAGTACTTCGTTACCAACGAAGAAACCGGCAGTGTTGTCGAATTGCTGGAACTCGTCCATGACCTTGGAAAAGGCATCGTACTGTGTCTCGTTCCAGTGAGGAGCGGTCTGCTCGATTTGAGAGTTGAAAGTGTCGAGATCAACGAAAAGATAGATTCCGGCGTCCGCAAAAGTCTTCATACAATCCTGGTGGTCGGCAGTGGGATCCACGTGGTAGACACGGATAGCGTTAGCACCCAGAGTCTTCATCAACGATGCATCCAATTGGCACTGGTTGTTGTCGATGAGAGGATCCTCAGGAACAAGCTGGTAGGCAATACCTCTGACAAAGTACTGGTTGCCATCGCTGGTGAAGAACTTGCTTCCCTTGACTGAGATTGTGGGAATAGCAGAGGCAATTGCGGCGAATGCGAGTCCGCAGGCAATGCTAAGAGAAGAACGCATTTTGGTGGTGTATGTAGCGATTGTGAAAAAAAAGTCGAGCAAATTTGACAGAAGATTGCCGTTGTTGAGTGGATACGAGGACAATCCAACGCAAGGGGTGGCTTTCCTCAAACAAGAAGAGAACAATTAACGAGTGAAGGGCAGGCGCAAAAGAGAGAAGAACAACAAAAGTAGGCCGCGCTCGTATGAAATATGTAGAAAAAAGTACGCGGCCACCACTACCACCTATCTACAATCCCAACTTGACTTTAGTTCATAATTTTAGCGGCAGAGGAAGGGCGATCTGGTTCATCCTGAGGGGATCCAGTGCTGCAGTTTCATCGCGCAATCATCCCCATGGAGTACCGTAGATCATTTGCTTGTCGACACACGCAGGCACTCGCATCTTGCATGTGTTACTGGGCAGATACGCTACTACTTGTTTTCCCAAACAGCCTCGCAGACGACAACAATTCATTGCCTTGCTTGACTGCCGGCAGCATGCTTCTGCGTTGAACTGCACGCTGTCACAGACCTTACCACAGGATGCAAAGAGTGGTCTGTGCCTGCAAACGGCGGCAGCAATCTCCTCAAAGTGTTTGCAATTCAAGTTTTGGAGCCGCGGCTGCGGCGCCTTTCTGCCACTGTCTACGGTTCGCCTCAAGAACAAGAAAGTTTGTACCATCTCAAGAAGGCTGACCTAAGTCCGAGAGGCCGCGTACTGAGAACATTTTGCCCTGGATGCCCGGCAGCAAGTCCAGTCGCACTTCAAGCCTTGCGCTGCACCAGCCACGCCTTTCAGCCACTCCAACAATCCAAATATGAGCTTTCGCATGGTGTGGCAGACTCAGAGTCTTCGAGTCGACAAACCTACGGCGATCCAGCCATCTCTCTTGACTTCCGGTCGGGTTCTGAGAACAGAGTCACCTGTAATGACTACTGGGCATTCACAGGCAATTCAAGGATACGGCGAGGGACCCGGCATCTCAAAGGAGCCTTCGCATACCCAGAACAGTTCCTCTCGGTGCGTTCTATCCGCGCATGTTTCTCGCGCCGTTCTTTGACCAAGTCGCGTTCTTCC
Source organism: Aureobasidium sp. EXF-3400 (assembly GCA_024195585.1). Taxonomy (NCBI): domain Eukaryota; kingdom Fungi; phylum Ascomycota; class Dothideomycetes; order Dothideales; family Saccotheciaceae; genus Aureobasidium; species Aureobasidium sp. EXF-3400. Next base: position 297,306 of record SWBL01000001.1, read on the forward strand.
AATCCAAGACATGTCAAATCATTGTCAGCTCCTCTTGATCCTTTGCTATGGTAGGGCAAACTTGATCGCTCTCGCCATGAGTTTCAGCTACGGCAAACACACTCGGCCTTTGAACAACAGCTGTGGTGCATACGAGTACGCGTGTAGGTCTGCCGAACAGAGTGGACGCACCGAAGTAAGTCTATCAATATCTCGTGTTCGTCGCGACAAAGTTTGGAAGTGGTCGCAGTGGACAAACGATGCTTTCTCAAGGGTTTGCGAGAGCATGCTCCTCTCGGGAATGAAGGTCAAGCCGGACAGAGCACCACTGTCGGTAAATCATCTTGCCTGTTGTCGGTTCAATTGAAGAGACCATCGCTAGCAGCGGTCAGTAATCATCTCGCGTCTTCACCCGACAACGTTGTTCTCCATGCTGTGGTCTTTACCCCATGGGCTCCCACGTGTTGGTGCTCATGAAGCCAAAAGAGATCAGCCGGTAGAGTTATTCCGCAAAGAAAGGGTCACAAAGCCTGAGACAAAAAGCGACCGGCTATGTTCAAGAGCTCGAAGGGCTTCACATTTGTCCGTTCTAGAGCAGTCCTCAGCGCCTCAAGCGCGGACTTGCAGGCCCTTTGGCAATGCGGGGGACTATTGCGTAGAGAGTCGCGCGCAGAGACAAGAGAAGGGTCTGGGTGAGATACTACAGGCAATATATAGGATGATGGGCGACAAGATACGTCGTCGACCTGCAACGGTTGCTGGTAAGGGAAACAACATTGCTGTCATAGTATCGATTCCGGATTTATTCTTCTCCAGGTCCCTTTTCTGGAGCGGGCCGACATGGAGGCTCGATGCTTCCAGGCTGCCTCCGCAGTCAAACTGTTCGCCAAATCTGAAGCCACTTCCGTCAGAAGGTTTGCCGAGGAAGAGCCATCTTCAACCGTCTTTGAGCCGAGGCGGTAAGTCGAGGTGAGACAAGGCTTCCGAAAATGGCAGGACAGCTCCGGTGTAGCCATGGGATACGCTCCGGTTGGTGCAGGAGGCAGGGAGAAGACGTAAACTTCAGCAAGGCGATCGTGATTGCGAGTCTTGAACAGAGCATCCTGTAGAGCTTCCATTCTTTGCACCGCGAGGATCTTTGTTTCACTGCGAAAAGAAACCAAATGTCTCTGAACGGCGGTTGATCCGCAAACCGTACTAGTCGCTTCCCTCTTCCTCGAGTCGCGGTCATGTGTCGTTATGTCCATGCGTTAGTACTATTTTCGCCGGTGGAGTGCCATGACCAGAAGTCATGAACCCTGTGAGCATGTTCACATGGCGCAAAAAGAGCCAATTTTGATTTTTGGATAAAGTATTGGCGCTAAACTGCCAGCCAGGTATATGTATGATGAACGCCCTCTCCCTCCCTCTATCAAGGTTTCTCTCATCCGTCTGGTGTTTATCGACTCCCCTCGGTTTCAGCTCTACACATCGCCAACATGCCTTCCACCACATCGTGTCTGTCTTCGCCTAATGCTACACCGTTCATCATCACAGTTCAGGATGCTATCTTACTGGAAGACTCGGAGGGTTTCAGCATTCTCCGTGACCATCTCTTTAATGAATGCTGCAACGACTTTTGCAGCGAGCACGAAACAGATGTTACTGAGGACCAACAAGCCTGGATCCTTATGAGAGATATTCTTCATGCTTTGCTCGCACCCGTTGTAGCACTCCACGACCACACATCGAGGATTGCCCAAAAGTACACCAAGGCTACCAAACCAGAGGATACCGAATTTGCATTCAGGAACAAGGGACGCAACGCATTTGTCTGGCTTACCTCATTCCTGGCCGATGACGAAGACTGGTGTCTCAGCAAGGACTGCCCCGCTTGCGTGGTTCAACACGCGTTGGACGCCGAGTTCCAGATCAGACTTATGGCTGCCGCGTGCTTGCTTTCTTGTGCAAAGGGCCCGGAACCCGGTGATGGCCCTACTCTCCCTTCGTTCGATTTCTTCCTCCGATCCCTGCGTGATGCCCTCAAGGAGGATGAGCTGTGGGGCCCGGACTACTACGAATACGTCGAGCCCAAGGCCGAAGACTTGAACCTCGGTATGCAAGACTTGATGCGCCAATGTGAGAGGCTCGAGCTCTCCATGACACCGCCTGGAACTCCTGAGGATGTTGCTCTGCCCTCGTTCTCGTACTTCTCGGAGCGCAGAATGTCCCTCATGACACCGACCAAGACGATCTACCCGAGAAGACAGTCCGTGGCGCCGGGTATCATGATCAAGCGTTCAAAGCTCGCCAAGGTCCAAATGAAGATGGCACAGGAAGAGGAACAGTGGCTTCAGTCTTTCGTCAACAACGCATGGCAAACACTCAACCCTTTCCAAATGGAGCTGCCCTCGATGAACACAATCGCGCGCCGTATGTCGCTCGTCGCAGGCCCCTGAGCGAGATAAGCAACTAGTGGGAGACTTCCGAGCGAGTAATACTTCTGGAAGCCCTGCACATGCAAAATCTATAAAAGCCCAGCTGCAAGCCACATCCGCGGCACATCATGAGCTTGATCGGTCCCAACGAGTTCGAGGAGGACCGACAACACGCCGCAAGTGACGGCATGCCGAATCTTCGATCCAAGTTGGCTGAGAACCGAACTCCCAGCCTTCCTACCAAATATTATTGAAGTCAATATTGCTCAATATGCACTTCGATTCGGAAGACGTGGAGGAACAGAGAGGCTCGGCCGGATGCCCATTTGGGGGAATTGGAGAGAACCAAAGGACGCGGCACGAAAAAGGGCCGGCTTCGAGCAGAGTCGGGCGAGTCAGGGAATTATTTCCGCGCTTTGGTCGACTTCAGCTTGTTTATCCAACGGGCTGAGCACGTTGTTGATGGCTTCTCAAATAATAATCGATTTTGGTTTGACGAACACGGGTTGTTCGCCGGAAGACAGTCGCCGATGCGACGACCAAGTCAAGCAACAAGGAGGAATAGCGTACTTAGAAGTACATAATATAGCCATCTAGGCCATGGGACAGGGTCGAGCCCATACGATAGCACAATAGTAGAATTATTCAGACATGAACTGAAAACCACCAACACTCTGGTGCCTGAGTCAGCATTTCGTGTGAGCATGATGCCATTACCATAGTCGTCTTGAGGTATCCTCCAACAGCAGGCAGGTTGTATGAACTCATGATTGTAGATCTCACAGAACGGTATCTGGCCTTGGCATCTCCACCCCGCCATGCGTATCATGAATCTTGAGAGTCACAAAAAATTAATGCTTGCTTCAACACCCACATGCACTTAGCCCTCCGGTCTTTGACCTCGACAGCGAGTCCCATATCCTTTCGTTATAGATCTCCAGCATTCGCATTCCTCCCTCTATACATCACCACACGCACAAGCACCAGCTCATCTCGCAGAGCAAGACGAAAAAGAATGGGCCTCCCAGAGCCAACAGAGACACCAGACTACACCACCTGGACACCCGAACAACTGCAGAAACGCATCGCAGATCTAGAATCGCAACTGAGGAACAACCGCATCGCTCCTGTCCCTGACCCTTCGACTGTACTGCCGCCAAAGAAGAAGCAAAAGCAAGATCGCCCTTTCGATGCCAGTCGCTACAACACACGACACATTGCGTTAAAGTTTGCGTACTTAGGTCAGAGATACAATGGCTTTGAACACCACACAGGGAATAAGACTCCCCTGCCTACGATTGAGGAAGAGTTGTGGAAGGCATTAACAAAGACACGCTTGATTTTCCCTTCGAGACAGGGTCAATTGAAGGAGGGAGAAATCGATTGGGAAGGCACAGATTACTCCAAATGTGGCAGAACGGATAGAGGCGTCAGTGCCTTTGGCCAAGTCATCGGTATCCGAGTGAGAAGTTCGCAGCCCACGCCAAAAGAAAAGCCAGCACAACAAGAGGAAAATGCAGATGCAATGCAAGGGATTGAGGGAAATGCAAAAGAGCAAGAGGCCAAGAAGGAGGAGGATACAAAGCCAGAGAAGATTTGGGATCATATCAGGGATGAGCTGCCGTATATCCAACTGCTCAATCGTGTCTTGCCTGAAGACATTAGGGTGCTCGCTTGGTGTCCTACACCCCCTGCCGACTTCAATGCCAGGTTCAACTGTCGCGAACGTCGATATCGCTACTTTTTCACATCACCTGCTTTTGCACCTGTCCCTGGAGACGCAGGTTTGATGACCACAGCAACTGGAAAGACATTAAGAGAAGGATATTTGGATATTGAAGCCATGCGCGACGGAGCAAAGAGATATGAAGGCCTGCACGATTTCCGCAATTTCTGTAAGGTGGATCCAGCAAAGCAGATTACAAACTTTGAGAGGAGAATCTTCAAGGCGTCAATCGAGGAGGTTGATGTGAGTCAGACGCCTGCAGGTTTCATCTCGCATCCAGCTTTTGCTCAGAGCGCGAACGGTGAGAACAAGACAGGTGTGAATGGTGACTTGAGCATTCCAAAGATCTATACTTTTGATGTCAATGGATCTGCTTTCTTGTGGCATCAGGTGCGCCATTTGGTTGCAGTTTTGTTCCTGGTCGGCCAAGGATTTGAGCCTCCATCAATCATTTCGGATCTGTTAGACATGGAAAAGTACCCCACAAGGCCAAAGTATGAGATGGCAACAGACGCTCCGCTGGTCCTATGGGACTGCATTTTCCCCGATCACGAGGATATCGACCAGAGCAGAGAAGATGCAATGGACTGGGTCTACGTAGGCGAGACCGGTGGCCGTGAGACCAACAAGCGTCCTGACCTTGATGGTGGAGACAGCAAGTTCGGCAAAGGAGGAATCATGGACTCGATATGGGAGGTCTGGCACAAGCGCAAGATGGACGAGATCTTGGCAGGCAGTCTGATGGACATTGTGGCTGTACAAGGCAAGCGATCGCCCGCAGATGTCAAGCTGCCCCCGGCGACCGACAGAAGTCCTAGGTTGTTTGACGGCGGCGATTGGCCCAGACCAGTTGGCACTTATGTTCCAATTGCCCGCAAACAGAGGATGGAGCCTGTTGAGGTGGTGAACGCCAGGTATCTTGAGAGAAAGGGTCCTTATAAGCCCAAGTTTATGCGCAAGGATGAGGGTGATGAGTAGATACAAGCCATTTTCTAGGATTTTGGCTCATGTAGACATGATTTTGCGCCTCTCCAAACCTCTTCCAGCACCCGTCTTCGTGGAAGTATGCTCTGGCCAAAGTTAGCAGCATGCACATGTACATACAGAATACGACGAGACTTACGGGAAATACCACCACAACATCATGCTCACCCTCGACTACGATAGCCAAGTAGAATCTGACCTCGAATCCCTTGAAGGCCTCGTACACAAAGATATCCTGAATCATATTGGTGGGGATAAATCTCGTAGTGGCAGTACTGAGATATGTCGGGCTGCTCGTTGTTGTCTGCACACCCATACCGCGGATGACCAGGAGAGACTCGGTAGTATATCCCTTCTTAAAGATGATAGAAAAGATGGCCAGACTGATAGGAGCCAGGTAAAGCCAAGGGATTCGAGACGCAGTAGTGGTGGATAATTCGGTTAGAGCTGGAGGCAGAAAGGTAGAAGCGTAGTCTGTATGGCTCTTCCAGCGCGGAGTTGCAGATGCGTGGGCCTTCGCAGTGAGGATGCATAGTAGAGTCAGACCTATCACTATCCTGACCAGTCCAGTGAGGATGCGGCGGACTCGTGCTGGGAACGTGCTGTTTGCTGAGCGAGTCGACACTTTGTATAGCACAGTGGTCGGCGAGGGCCGCTTCACAGTCAATGTATTTCTCATTGTGATGCTGAACTTGAATCGGAAAGACCAGATCAAGTCTGTAAAGTGAAATGACAGGAGTCGTGATATAAATTGACATTAATGTTTCGCGCGCGCAAAGCGTCGCATGACGAAGCACAACCCTGCCCTCTCAAGCTCTCTGCCCAACTCAAGCACCAACCTTCCCTCTCCTTCTTCTTCCACACCAGCACATCGCAAAGATGCCACCCTCACCACCCCGAAACAGAAGCCGGTCGCGCTCACCCCCACGCAAACCAAAATCATCAGGAGGATTCCGCTGGAAAGACAAGGGCTCGCGCGCAAACGACAGCTTCACCCGCGACTTTGACGACCGCAACCGTGACGAGCCTCCTCGCCGTTCTTCACCGCCCCGTGATCGCGATAGGTTCCGTGATCGCTCACCTAGACGCGATGGCAATAGAGATGGCTATCGTGCTAGATCGCCGAGACGGGACGACCGTGATCGATACAGAGATGGAGGTGACAGAAGACGCTCACCTAGACGTGAGGGAGGTAGGGATGAGAGGAAAGAGAAGAGGAAGGAGGATAAGCCCAAGGATAAGGAGAAGGAGAAGAAACCCAAGGTTGTTGCTGCGCCCAGTCGTCAAGAGCCTATGATTATTGTCAACGTCAATGATCGTCTGGGAACCAAGGCTGCTATTCCATGCTTGGGTAGCGACCCCGTCAGTAAGTGTTATGTTTGTCCTGGTGCTGTCTGCCAAATACTGACCTTTCGTACAGAAGCATTCAAAGCTATGGTCGCAGCTCGTATCGGTCGTCAGCCTCACGAGATCATGTTGAAGAGACAAGGCGAACGTCCTTTCAAGGATCACCTTACTCTGGACGACTACGGCGTTAGCAATGGTGTACAACTTGACCTCGAACTCGATACTGGTGATTGAAAGGCCTTCTGGACTCTTCAACCTCATAATCACGGCGCCTCTGAACAGTATTCTACCGGTAGACAGCGCTACGGCGCATGCTATTTCGAGGCCAACATTGTCACATGACGGAACACATACATGGAACGTCTTATAGGGGCAAGAGGGAGGTTACGGTACAGAACTAGAGACAGTTCACCCAGGAGTAAAGTCATGCTCAAGGTCTTTGCATCATCAGCCTCGACTGCCTGGTCCCCGATTGCTTCAGAAGTTCTCATAAAATGAAGTTACGAGCTTTTTTTATACCAGCCTCGTGCGGTACTTTTTCATACTGTTACATGCATTGCCAACCTTTGAGTGTCAGACTCTCGTCCAGGCCATAAAGATCTTGGGCAACATCACGTCCAGTTATTCAATATCAATATGTTCTGCTGTGCGTTGTTATTGAGGCGTCGAGGATCCTGCGATGTACCTCCACCTTGGTTTCTAGCCCCACCCTACGTCATTCTGATTATGATGCTATACCGTCCAAGCCTCTTGTGATAAAGACCTTGCAAGACCCTCGAGCTCACCAAAGCATCACTTTTACCCAATACACGAACAGAATCTACACACAAGTTTCTATACGAACGCTTCTGCACAGTATGAACCCCACTCTACTTTTCACCCACAACCAACTAACACCACCTCTCAGCTTTCAAACACACAACCCACCACCACAACCCAAACATGTCCTCCCGCACACTCCACCTCTTCCGCGCAACCCGCATGCAGCGCCTCCAAACCCCCCTCTTCTCTGCTCGCACGCTCTCCACCACGCCCATCCGCATGATCAAAGAAGACGCCAACCGCAGCCCCGAAGAGCTCGAACAAACCAAGCAAGACCAACTCAAAGCCCAAAAGGAAGGAACCGCAGAGTGGAATGAAAAACTGGCTTCTGCAGGTGAAGCTTCCATTACTGCTGATAAGCAAAATGTAAAGGATCATGATAGTCATATGGAGGAGTTGCAGAAGGAGACGGCTGGGCAGGCTGAGAAGGAGCATCCGAAGGGAAAGAAGAACTAGAGGTGCTGAGATGGAGAAAGGAGTTGAGATTGGCCTGCTGGCAGGTGTATGACGATTGCGTATCATAATTGTTGTGCCATTTTTGGGCATATTTGAGACCTTTGGAGAGAACAACTCGGTGAATATTGTTTGGCAATTTGTCTCTGCGACCCTGACCCTACCATTTCTTAGTCGACATCACCCTCGGATGTCGACCCTTACGCATTTCAGACATTGAAACTGTTGTTGGAATCCTCTGCTTGATTGCGAGTATGACTGACCAGCACACGACAGTGAACAAGAGTGGAACAAGACCTACGAGCTGGGTAGGAGTACTCTAACGCACCTGCCTTAAATCTCCTCTGGATCGTTGCTGCTACTTGCTCTGCTCCTCTTCCAATCTTCCAACGACCATCAAGATGCATATCCTCTACTATCCACAAAGTACTTAGCAGTATACACATGGATGACACCAGAGTTACCCTTCCATAACGTACCCATTCCTAGACGCTCTTCTGTGTTTGCGCAAGTTCGTCTCTTCACGTCGACCCCAAGATAAAGATGCAATATCGGTCATCAAACTCGATTGGTCACGACGTCTTTCGTCTCATCTTCACCTCTTCTCTGTATTCCTCTGTTTGTGTTAGCTCGAGTCTATGGCTCTTTTACTTACACGTTATACAAATCCCAGACGATCCTGTATACTTGTCAGTTCAAGTGGTCACGACTACCGATGTTTCGCCCTTGTAAACGATCCAACCTCCCCGTGTGCAAAATTATATAACGCGCAGCACTGTAAAAATGCACAATACTTTCGAGAAACAGGATAGCATCCAATGAGATACCGTATATCCTAGGCTCTCTATAGTTACATCTCGGATCTAGAGATTATTGTGCCTTTTGATAGTGAGGACGTCGCCATATGTTTTGGCAGGGAGGAGATAGAATTTACAAACCTCAGCACACGGGGAGGAAGCAAGTGAGTCACTGTTAGATCTGCTGTCTTAAAAGCTCAAGTCCCAACTATGATTCTCGAACAACTGTGTAGTAACATTGAATCCCACCACCCACCTTGACAAAAGGTACATCCGCGTAGTCTAGGTGATACATACTGTCGTCATTGTTACCGTGAGTTATACATAGTAACGGCATTCGTACTTCTTCATGGGTTTTAAACCATGCTACTCTTACTAGTGAGTACATTGGCCTGTGAAAGGTTGATACCATAGATATGTAGACTGCGTCATAGTCAACCAACCTGGTACGAATGAACATCAAGAGATAAGTCGAAGTAAGAGGTAGTACGTAGGGCCATAGAATGAGTTAGCAGTGACGTGGGTTAGAGCTTGATGCAGAGACGAGAACGACCCGGTGCCATATTCCGCATGTTCCTTCGCAAGAACTCAAACACCCATGTACTGTAGAGGCTGGACCGTTATGGACTGTAAATACATGTGATAGCCGCGTGCTCCAGGCCGCGTGCTCACCTAGAACAAGATTCAAGGGATCTCATCCGGGGATGCCGTACAGAAAACGCTCACCGGGAATAACCTATATTCGAGGGTACACGTCTCCATGGTTGTAGCTGCTAGTTAAACACCCCAAGATCTGAGCGATATAGAGGACAATAAACTTTATCTTGACAGTCTGTTTGAGTTCAGGGTAGGTCTTATCAAACGAGAATCCCACCTTATCAGACTTGAATCCTACGGTTATCCAGGTGACCTTCCAGTGGTTTGAGTTTAGTGACATTCACTTGAGCTGGGGTCTCTTAAACTGGGGTAGAAGTGGGGAGCTGATAGCAGTAGACATCTCATGGTTGGTAGTTGCAATCGAACACGTGCTGATCAAGAAGAGTGTCTGTAGTCACGAAGTCAACCAGAAAATGGAGATGGGAGTCACACTGAACGGCTCGGGAGGCATATGTAATGTTTGAAGGGTGTCTGATTAAACCATGAATATAGTTATATACGGAAGGTTAGAGCTGGCAGACTCGTCGTCAATGACCTATTGCCTAGCTCGAACAAATGAATAGACCTGCTATACTCCATCAAGGTAGAAATGTAAAGTTATCAACGTCTGTTGACGCAACCGGAAGAAGTCAAAGGACGCGTTGCTAACGCGGGGTGAGACTCGAAGTCTCTTTGCGAGGTTGCGGCAATAATGATGGTATAGCTGACTCCGCAGACATCCGAGGCAGATGTTGTGCTGGTAGTGGAAGGCCGCGTAGACGACGAGTGCGTGAATGTCCTGCATAGAGCGTCCTGCCGTGACAACCGATAGTGCTGTTGCTATGCTTCAGGTCGGAAGGAGCAGGTAAATCATCATGTTTGTGTTCGTGGTTTCGTCATGCGTGATCGTGGTAAAGATAGTGACATTCATGCTCAATTTCAGCTCGGGCTCGGTGATCCAGAATGCCTTGATGCTGTTTCTTCGGTAATGTCATCGTACTTTGGCGGGCCGTGTGACGTATTTTGCGTAGTTGAGCCGTTTCTTGTATGTTGCTGCATCTCTGGGCCACCATCACCATACAGCGTTCTGCCGTCCATTGATCCCTGGTACTCTCCTTGATTGGAGAGTTGACGGACACGGTTTGCGTTTTGTTCCTTCAGGAAATCGAAGTTCTCCTCGTATTCCTGCTTGCGTTCCTTCTTTGCTCTCTGCTTTGCTCTGATCTTGGAGGTTGTGATACCCAAGCAACTGAGTAGAAGAGCGGCCATGTTGGAACCAGAAAAGCCAATTGCAGCTGAAATATTATCGGTGTTGAAAATGTATCAAGATGTGAACTTTGTGAAATTTGGTGATGGTTGAATTGAATTCTGATGGGAAGACCGCGAAGAAGATGAGCGAGAGGTGGACGAGATATATACAAGTCGTAGGAAGACACCAGATAATTTGACGTCCGGTGAAAAGGAAGAAGAGCCTGCTAAATACGTCGATCGAAAAATGTTATTTGAGCTTCCGCGCGTACCGGCTTCTCCAGATGTGGCAAGGCCATCATAGGCAAAAGTGGTCATCGTAAACAAGATGTTGTTCTGCTGCATCATGCGCCAAACCATGTGAGGCTCATCATGTGGAGCTCATGACCCGGGGACTTGCGGAGTTTAGACACCGGGCCTTGCAGATCAAAACGGGCCTGGACGGCATTTGAGTTATGGAATCAGAAAATGGACACCCAATCATCCAAAACGTCTTTTTGACCATCCCAATGAGGGAATCTGTCCTGCATCTCATGCATCGTCGGAAGATGGACCTACGAAGAACGACGCTGCGAATCGGCCGGCGGCCTATGTCCCACGAGTAAGTGACGAAAGTATGGCTTCAATGCCAGCAAACACTTCAAGCAGAGCTGTTGCGGCAATATATCCTGCATACCAGCCGCGCGTTCGAGATATGAACGTTCATCCAGGCGGAATCAGAGTCCGAGGGCTTCCGTTTGCATGTGATGACGGTACCAATGGATGATACCGATGATGATGGAGGTCCATGTCTTTGGTTTCTGAAATCGAAGTAAGTCAACCGCCCCGTCATGAGAGTGTTGTCAAAGCATCAATGGTTTCGGGTGACAGTTTTTTCGCATCGTATCTCCTCGGCCCTTTGAGCCAAGTCAAGGCTGAAGAACGTCCGAGGCAGCCAAGCTTCTGTTTCTCCTCTCCATTGCACGCCGTTTTTCATGCGATGATCAAAATACCTTTTGGCTTTTCAAAGCGCTGCGGCCGACGGTTGTTGAGATCTGGAAAAAGTACCATGACAAACGTAGCGGCTGATGACGTGGTACCTGGGGAGCACTGCCCAAGTGTGGAGAACATCTTTCTCCATCCTGGTGCCCCGTCCAACAGCAAGATGTGAATAATCAAGCATTTCTTGTCCTCATCCTTGAATCCTTCCCGCGATTGCCGGATACCTAAAAGAGGCATCGTGGCTTGCATGAAACTCGAACGACGCTGCTCAACCGATGTCTCTTCTCAGCAAACCAGCTGCAGTCCCATTTCCTGTTGCTTTGAGAATAACAGACCATGACAGTGTTGTTTGTATCACCGCTCTTCGTTCTCGACAGGGATCATAGATTACCGTAGATTGGGGTCACCGCTGTTCCCGCACTTCCGTCTCCATTCTATCCGCTTGGACTGTGATGCCGGTCACAGAGACCTCAGCTCCCGAGTGATGGAGCCACAGTGGCTGCAGAAAAGAGACAAGGGGCACAATGGCGGGTGGCCAAGGAACAGGCACGTTGTTGATAGTACATGGCATGCTTATGCAGTACCCCCTAGGCAGCTCCAGCAACGATCTCCATTGTACCACCCTATGGAAGCAGTCTCAAACGGCAGTCATTGTCATGTAGCTGCTTGAGCTTCTCCAGGATCAATCTATCCCGAGGTTGTGTTAGCTGCCCAGATGTCTTGCTCCGACGTCTTAGACCAATTCGAAGTCTGGTTGGGATACAATCTGCCAGTACGTGGATGCTGACGAGTTGTTGAGCTGAAGAGCAAGACAACAAGTCAACAACCAAGAAAGTAACTTCGGTACCTACATACAACCCTCTTTTTCCGTAGAGGCTTGCGTGTGTATCGGTGCCTGCATACATAGGCCTGTGAACCTGTATTCCCTATTCCATGTAGTAAGCAGTGTTGCCTTGCTAGTGACTGTGCTTCACAGACCATGCTGATACTTCCTTGACCGCTTGCTATCCATGGCGCATGTGTTCCAGCATTTTCGTATCCATGGTTCGCAGACTTGTCAACCAGTCCAGAGGGGCCTGTCCCGGAGGTGCAGCGGCGTAGATGCAGTGCCGCCCACATATGCAGTGCTGGTTTGCAGCATGTCAAGATTCATGATTTGGAATCTGAGAGGCACAAAGAGATAAGATACTCGGACGAACAAGCAAGGGGAGAGAAACGAGGCGCTGGATGCACTAGCGATGATGATTGGAATTATGAACAATTGAAAACACTGTGCTTGAACCCAGTAAAGAAACGAAACAAAGGCAACACGCAGTAGTCTTCTCTGCTTTGCATACTCTCTTCTCATTCACTCAAATGTATCTCTCACAGAACCAAAGATCTTCCCTTCCTGGGGTTCATCCGGGAGTGTAAAAACGAATGTACTCCGAAAAACAACCAGAACAACAACAACAATGAGTACTTTCCCCAATCGTGACAAAAAGAAAAGGAGAAAACAAGAAGCGACTGACTAAACGCTGCCGAGAAGTGGATGTAGGCAAAAGACAAAAAGGCCTTGGTGGTGTGAGTGTGTGAGAAGTGATGAAGAATTTCCTGGAGAGAAACGCCGGCGAGTACCAAAGCATGCAACTGGCCTATCCCCAGATAAACTCCCTAATTACGCCATAATACAATGTGAAGAGCTCCCTTTATTCCCTTCGGTGCGACGCTGAGTATGCTGCATTCAAAGTCCGGTCATGATTAGAAAAAATGCGTGTGAGGCTTGGACAGCTCATGCACCTCCATTTCCTACGAGGCTTGTTAGTTTGGTGTGATCAAGCAGAAAGTTGCGAAACTTACCATCTTGAAAGTGTTGAGCTCCTCCTTGATCTGCTGAGCAAGCATCGGGGTCAGACGATTGCAGGTTGCAATATCACCACGACGGTCGTAGTCTGACGCTGACCAAGCATCATAGAATTGGATGCGAGGACTGAAGCTGATGTTGCGGGAACCTCCTTGTCCTGGTGTGTTGGGCATGCTCTTGGCTGCAGAAACGCCGAGACGATTGTTGAAGTAGTCGCTGGTGGTGGACGACATGCTACGCGAACCGCGATCATCTCTGGGAGTTGTGGGTATGCTGGAAGCCGGGCTGTGAGAATCGGTCGAGACGGTTCCATCTCGCGGACGAAGGTCAGGTGAAGCAATGGGGGAGCCAGTGCCAGCGCGCTTTAGGATACCCTTCTTGACTGCGGCCAGGACTTCTGCTCTCTCGGCGTCGTTTCCGACAATGCTCTTACGCATAGAGTCGTTACGACCATCCATGGACTTTCGAGCAGTCTCAATTGAGTTCTTCTCCAGCTTGGGGAAACCAGTCCCTCCAGCAGGCTGTTCGCCGGGATGAGCGTTGACGTTAACATTCCGTCTCTCGGCTTCGACCGTGACCATCGACACCTGTGCCATGCTAGGTTGCACTGGTCCATCGGCGGCAGGCACTCCGATTACAGACTTCGGCCTAAACAGACCCTTGATGGAGCGGCCACCTTTCTTCATGCCCTTGCCCATCTTACGGAGCATCATCGATGCAGATGAGGCGGTCGAAGAGATGGACAAGTTGTCGGTCGAACCAGTAAAGCCACCTTGTCCGGTGTAAATGCTCGAACCAATACCGGCAGCTTCTTGTTGCCTGGCAATGGCAGCTTGTTCAGGGTCCATTTCGTCCAGGGGGTTGACGGCGCCCCCTTGTGTGGGCAGATTCTCACTCGACCGTCGCAGTTCCTGGGTAGCACCAAAGGAGAAAGCTCGTCTTAGACGTGATCTCATTCCTCTGTTCAGATCGTTGGCAGACAGATGAGCAAGTTGCTGAGCTGCCGGGCTTTGGGGCTGTGCTGTGTTGAGACGCCTGGGAGTCTCCTCCACTGGCGATTGCGGCGCACCAGTGATGGGCGACTTTGAGAGAGGTGAGGGGTTTGTGGCACTTCCACGGATAGGCATTTTCACGGGACTGCCCGATGCAGCAGGAGATATTCTACCAGACTCAGCCTGCAATTGTTAGTCTCGGATTCCTTGGATGTATCATGTTCTTAGCTTACAGGAGGAGGTGTAGACGAAGTTGGCACTCGTCGGCCAGTGCTATCGCCACTACTGGTTCGCGAATGGAACGAGACAGGTCGAATGGTAGCATTGCCCTGCGAAGCAGGACGACCATCCTCGAGCTTACTCATCTCCAAGCTGTTCAAGCTTCGTCGACGGTACCTCTTTGCAGACTCGGATGTGCCAGATTTGGTGACGGTAATGTCATCACTCGAAGTTCTGTTGAGCTGAGGAGCAGGCGGCGTCAAGAGGTTGTCGACTGATGATGCAGGCGAAGGCGCCTTTTGTAGCGAATGGTTAGAATCAGCGCGTTGAGGTGTTCGGCGATATCTGTTGGGAGAAGATTTTGGCGTCGTCTCAAACGATGTCAATGAGAGGTCAGGAATGTTGGAAGACAGGCTCATGAATGTGTCCTTTCCTGGGCTCAGCGGTGGTGTCTTTGTGGTAAGGTCGGCCGACGAGGTAGTCGAAGTGGAAGAAGTGCTTTTGTGGCCTTTTTGTTGAGCCTGGGGCACGTTGGAAGACGCTGAGATGGTGCGCGATTCCTGTCTCAATTGAGGAGTTGTTTGGAAGGCATAGGGCTGCACCGGAGCGGCGGAGGGCGAGCTGCGGTAGTTGGTCCTCGGGGTAGAGCCAACTCTTTGGTGGTTGGCTTGGTATGCGTCCGAAGACGAAGGGCGCGAGTGCAGCATGTTGATAGAGCTGGACGGCGAGGGCAGAGGAGACAGTACTTCCGCCATGAGCTAACGCGACGCAAGAGACGCTTGTATGAATAAGGTGGTGGTTGACAGCAGATGCAAGTCAATTATGAAGTAATATTAACGATTGGTAGAGTTGCAGGACTGGAGATGAGAGGGTCAGCAAGGTCCAACTTGATAGAGTAAAGGAGTGATGAGCAACGGTGGGGTAGATGTAGCGAGGAGAGTGGCGGTAGAGCCAATTGGAGGGGGGTTGTGTGCAGTGTTGGCGGACGTTGTGTTCAACAGCCATGCGCTGTTTGGGTGCTGTGCCTTTGTTGTGCGAGTGTGTGCATGTCGATGATGATGCTGAAGCGTCGGAAAAGGCGCCATAAAGGCACCTCTCACAAGGCATGGCAGACAGGCACATCGAAAGCATGTGACAAAGGCGGTCAGAATAAGCAGCGAGGTGCATACCTTGGGAATTGAGCCGGATTGGATTGAAATCGGTTGACGAGCCACACACAGGTCCGGCCGGGGGCGGACACGAATCCCTCAGACAATCATGAGGTAAAGAGAAGACTAGTCGGAGGATGCAAAGGCCAAACTACCGAGAGCGACGGCGACAGGGTATAGTCGTCGTGCGGTGGGAAGAGTTGAAGCCGATGGTCTGCAGGGAAGGTGGTTGAGCGACGAGCTGAGGCAGGCACGACGGGAGAAGAACGGCAGGCAGTAAACCAACAAGTTCAGGCTCGCAGACAATCAATCAAGACGGCTTTGAAGCGCAGCAGAAATCGTTTCAGCAACAGGAAAATCAACAGTCAAAGGCGACGAACGTCGAAGAGAAGAGAAAAGTTGAGCCGGTGCGTGTGTATGGGACGCTGGACGGAGGAGGAGACAACGAGGAGGGATGGCGTGAGGCTAGCTGGGCAGGCTTTCGCGCACGGGCTTCTACAAAACATACAGGCCGCAGTGGCCGCACTTATCGACGGCAAGAACACAGACCACAGGTCGTTTCGCGATGCCACTTAAAAAAGAATCCACCGACGGCCACTGCAATCATCGTCATGCTGCTGCTGAATCTCCCTGATCGTCACTCATCATCTTGCAAAACCTCCGTCGTGCCTGCCTTCAGTACTTGAATGTCTATCAACCTCAGGGCAATGTTTGCCCAGTCGTCCCTCCCCACCAGCTGCTCTTACCCCAAACTCTCCTCCTCTCTGTTCTCAACCGACGGGACGCGTCTCCCTTGTCTCAAAAGCGCCATACTTGTCCGCACAAATTGTCCACATTACTCCTGCGATACAATACGCTACATCAGAGTGCAAGGTATCGTCATTAAACAAGCGTTCCCGTTCAGCTATAACAAGCCAATCTCTTGCTTCCCCATCTCCACCGCGACCATTCTCTAACTGCTGCCGCCTATCCGTTGGCGTCTTTTCTGCGAATCATCTTCATCTTATCATTTGAATACGGCATACGGAATGCCCGTACATCCGGCTTGGGTGTTCCGTTATGCCGGCTGCTTGCATACCATTCTTTTTGCACTGGCTGCCTTTACCTATCTGTCCGGCCTGCTAATTCGATTGAACCATTATTCATCATTCTGTCGTTCTGCGGATAGGCTTCTGATACGAACACGATGCCCACACTTGGCAAACCCTGTTCATCCCCCATACATCGTGCTGCATCCTCCTTGCTTGTTTGGAGGCATCCCTTCTTGTACACCTCAGCCCTGTCAATATTGCCAATTGGTAGCAACATGCGAGTCAGAGAAGAGCAAGGGTTCACAGCAGTCTGCAGCATTCTGCAGCTTACCTGACACTGACTCACACTGCCACAGAATCAACGGAGAAGTTTCCACAAAGCGGGACCCTCCCTTTGGGATGGTCCACCCTTGAGCACTCTTACGAGTCGCGGTGAGTCTAGTGTGGTGTTTTCCTCCCTTCTGGCTCGCATGAGACGCAATACAAGACGACTGCAGTTGCGTTCCTCTTGTTTTACATCCATCTCAGCTCGGCACTCCGGGTTCCTGAAACGCCGGCTTTGACTCCAAATCTCCGCACTGAGACCTTGGGGACGGGTGGATCTGAATGGAAAACACGCAGTTGACTCGGCTGAAATCGTGCGATCCTATTCGGTCCAGTCTGACCGGTTTTTATGACGACGTCGACTTTCCCTGGTCCTGTCCGTCTAAGCTGCCGAAAGATTGAGGCAAAAAGGTGAAGCTGAGCGCGACATTGATATGAAAGCGGCGCAAGACGCGCTTTCGGCTATGCGCTCGACTACTCGATATTGCCCTACATATAAGAACTGCTAATGGGCAGGCAAAAAGGGCAACGAGCCAATAGCCAGATAACAATCTGGAAGGATAAGGAGCCATAAATACGAAGGGCTTTTGGGCTTTCTCCACATCAAGTGCATTTTTAGATTGATTGAGGCGCTCTGTCCATCTCTCGTACAGGCCGACTCCCTACTGCGCTCTAAAGAAGCGCGCGATTGTTCCCTTCTTCGTTAGGAGATGGTGTGTAGGTATCACTTCGTCGTCGATCACAACATTGGGGAAACCCAGAACAGAAAAAGGTTCACGACAGCCACGAAACGTGAACGGCAGCAACAGTCCATGATGCAGACAAAAGGCCAGCCCAGGCGTCATGGTGGTGGTCTCTATTTTGCTTTGACCTCTTCCACTGCGGCTGGCTGAAGGAGGATTGGATTGCGGCTTTCGGCAGTGAAACTGTCGACTGCCGATCGTGAGCAATGAACGGTTTCTGCTTTTACCATGTCCTCTGCGTTCTAACCATACTGACAACAAAGATCTATCTGCCCACTCGACCTTGGAAGCTATAACAAATGCTTCGTAACGTTGAAGCTCTCACAGATCCATTTGTAGTTTAGATGCCTTGCCAGTCTCGGCGTTCGAGTCGCGTTTGGCATCTCTTGGAGGCAATCAGGTAGGCGCGAGCGCAGCTAAAGGAAGCAGCAGGTCTGCACCGCATGCATGAGACTCGGGAGGCGGTAAGCACAAGCGAAGTCGAACTTCCCTTCGGTAGCTCAAGGATTCACATGGCATGCAGCTGTCGATATCCAATCAGTATCGTCGACCTTTGTTTACATTCTGCCTGTTTCGTGTCGATGGTGTAAACGATCACCGCTCTCCACGACGACGCGACGCGGATATGCGCATCTCGCAGCACTCGGTATCCTGTTAGCCAACCCCTCGGCTACCCATTCAGACTCGTCCCGTCGGGAGCATACCTTGATCGTGCAGGTCGTACGTATGCGACTTCATCACCATGATCACATGGACAACTCCCACAACAACAACGATAAAAGGAAAAAAAGAAGATCCGATAGGCGTGTAAAGTCAAAGACCCTGCACATATGCAACCACTGAACAGTGCAGCCAGCGCGGTTCGTATCTTTTCCCCGCCAGCCACAAGCCAAAGGTATTCTGCAGAAAGCAGATCTCACGACAACGAATCAAAATCAGCGCGGTTGCACGACATGGCAACTTCGAACCCAAGAGATGCCGTCAACACAAGCAACCCATTCGGCAACTTTCCTTTCGCATATCACACATTTTACGCACCTTGTTCAACGCAAGAAAATGACCTCCACTCACACCTCTACTGCCCTTCACCGCATAAGATATGCGAACCGATCCTTGCTCCCCTCTTCACCGCAAGAATCAGAATGTGGCACGAAACGCGATCTACCAAATACACCCCGCTTGAATTTGACCGCACAGAAATCCAACCAATCTATCAGAGTTTCCGCCCTCGGGAATAAAGCTAACCTTTGCATTGGAACCGCCAGCCTAACCCAAGATCGACGAACCTGCATGATACAGAAGAAGGATAAGCATCGGCTCTCCCTTTGCAACGGAGCAATTTTTGCAATTGTCCATCTAACTCTCTTTGCCCTTACACATCCTAATATCCCGATTTTCTATCTGTGACACTTGACTGGATACAGGCCTTCATAAGTCTTCCTGCCTGGTCCAACCCTGGTAAATGACAAGGCTTCATGCTGAGTATCTTTTGCATTTTTCACTGTTCGGAAATGCATCTTTTCGAGGCCCTAATAGCTGATATGCAAGGTTGTATATCCTGCATTGATTATAGTAGCCTACATGAAGGACCAGACAACCCGCAGGATGCGTGCTCGCGCGTGCGTGCATTCGCACGGAAGCTCTGATCAGCCGCGTCATGAGAGCGAGTGGTATAGCCGCTACTTCTTGCCACTGGTCTCCACCATATGAGGAGCTCAACTCACTGATGATTTAAATCTCAAATGGGGCCTGTAGATTTACTTTATGGAGGATTACCATAGACCAGTCAATTACCTTGTGCCTAATACCTTGATGGCTTGCTTGTTTTTGTGAATCATCCTCGCCGATGTCGAAGACTGTTCTACTGTACGCATACGCAAGCAACTAGGGCTTCTGACTCCCGTTGACGGTCTGGTCCGAGAAGCTCAGTCGCCTCTGTCTCGAAGATGCACCATCTCCCTCTCCTTGCATAGGAAGGGGTCATTATGTAGGAGGAAATACCAGTGCACCGTGTACATGATCAGCTCATGCACAGCCAGAGCACTGACATCCATCTCGGTGGTAACCGATGCAGTGGAGTGAAACGACTGCAACGACTGTACATGTGCAGTAAAGCTCAAGCACGACTGACCAAGCACCTCATCTTGCGAATACTTGATGGACTAGTTTCTCTTTAATCGTTCTCACGAGATTGGTGATGATGCGAGGAGAGCAACAAAGATGTAGTCATATTGGAAGCAAGAACACTTTGAGCAGATTCTGTGTGATTGATTGTAAGAAGTGCATGAAGATAATCTTGTTGCCAGAATAGATTGTGTACCAGTGACATGCCATCACTCAACTCCCTCGAAAGAGATCATGACCCGAACCCGTTCGCCGCATATGCCCACTTCTGGGCAAGAAAATGGAAGATAAACGCCGTATGCTATGCAGAAAGCCATTGTAAAACCATAAACAGCAGATTGAGCAAGTGGCTCCGGTGAAGCAAAAAAAGAAAGAGAAGAGCTGAGAAACAAGCATCAAAGAAAGACTTTCCTAGCCTCCTTGGGATGTCCTTCAACAGGACAATATGGACACTTGAACCTTCTCGAAAATGTCAGTTTTGTCATTTCGAGAGAAAGCATTGCAATACAGAACTTACTTGTTTCCCCTGCTGATCTTTTCCAGCGACTCCTTTGCAATAACATGACCGCAAGGCAACATCATGGGCGGATTAGCATCAGTGCCTTGCTCTTTGCTAACAGGACACACAAAGATAGAATGGAAAAGATATGAATGCGGCAATGGAATCTCGACGGGGAGTTCATTGACACTGGTCCACTGGCCTCCAACTTCACCCATAACACGCTCGAGTTTTTCGAGGACGGGGAGAGCGATGGCGCCGGCTGTTGCGGCAGTGTAGAGAGGGCTTTTCTCACTTAGACCCAGCATGGCGCAGAATTCGCGGATAAAGCTTGAAGCAGCGTGTTCCCAGGCGTCGTGATTGAAGAAGACGCTCTTGTATGGTGATGAGGTCAAGGCTGGAGCAAATGCCAGAGAACCTAGTAGAGACGAGGTTTCGCGCATATAGCGGGCAGAGAAGTTGGGAAAGGTTTGACGAGCATATTCGAGAGCCCTCAAGGGGCCAGACATTGGATCATCGGGATGAGTCTGGGTATACAATTCGACAAAGCGAAGACGGCATAGGTCAAACTCGAGGTTTGAGCCCCTCAGCTCGAGCTGATGACTGTGTTGTCGGGCCCACTCGATGGCAGGGTTTAGATTGTGGTTGTTGCGTAGGGCGTCCAGGACAAGGTACATGTGGGCGAACCTTGATTGCAGAGCACCAGCGCTGTCGCCGTCCATGTCGTAGAGGTGTGTACTGGGGCTGTCTTTCATGAGGCTATCCCCATCGTGTGCAACTCTTGTGGCAGCAGTATTCGGATTTGCATTCGCTTCTGCGATAAAGGTCTGGGCGACGTTGAACTGGCCCTCGCGTAGGAGGTGCATGGCGATTGCACGATTGGTAAGGGCGGGTTGTGATGCGAGAGCGTCATGATGCGAAGTGGGCATTGGTTGTGGTTTGAATTTCTGGTAAGGATCAGTGACTGTCTCGAAGACTGAGCATCGTCTTTACGCACCTTATCTAAGGCCTTGGAGAAGTCTTTGTGGGCCGAGTAGATGTCTTTCACATCCGAGTTGACCTGGTCTAGTGAAGCCTTGACCGGTCGCTTCAGTTTGGCCAGTGTTGGTCCCCCTGCACTTCCATCTGATCCTGTTAATGTTCTGTTCTCTTTCTCTACGAACAGCGAGTTGGGCATACCGGCTGCTATGGCTTGTCGTGCGGCGACGAGCAAGTCGATTGTCTTTTGCACATCGTCGATTGTCTTTGACAGGTTGCCTTTCTTGTCGAGCTTATCCTGCTCCAACCGCAATGATTCCATGGCGCATCTGTGGAATCTGATTAGATGATGTTCTTCAGCCGGCGGTAGCAAGTCTGAAGACACAATGCCCATCTCGGTGCTACAGCTGATGCCGACAACCAACGTTGCCCATGACGTGCCGCGGGGTCGTGAGGTTCGCTCCGAGGCCCAACCACTCTCGACCGCCGACCCTCGACAGCATGAGCCTCAAGTGTAATTATAATAACAATAAATCCACATTCTCAGTCGCATACCTTGCAACCTCTTTCACTCCTGTCGCAGGTACTGCATTGTACGAGTCGCCAAAAAATTCACTCTTTCCCAACCCCGACAATCATTTCCACGTGCATTCCAATGCCAGGATCATGATACCTTTTCTGTTGCTCCGACTAAGCGCTCATGAGCACTCCTGCTTCGGCCACCGAGAGGCCTCCCGGTCCTCATAAACAAAACGTCAAACTCGTCACACAGGAAGAAGAGAAAGCGAGCAAAGAGTTGGAGAAAACGTCTCCTGAACAAGATTCGAACGAGCCCAAAGCGCCAACACATCAACGACTTGTGCTCACCGACCCCATCGCCTTCAGGTGAGTTTACCAAACTCCACATTTACACAGTAATTAATCTGTGTTAGATATTTGCAAGAAGATCCCGGCGTAGAAGTCATTGAAAGAAGTCAAGAACTCCAAGGCTATGAGATTTACATTGTTGAACAATGGGCCACTTCTCGCACCCATCCCACTTTTGTTATCACCACTTTTACAGGTGACCCTCAACATGTCGCTCAAGTCGGTATATTGAGTGTCCCTACAGACGAATCTGGCTGGTCCCAGCGTCTGCGCGTCTACTTCAAAGCCCTGAATCAGTACCATGCCCGTCGACGAGAGACCTCGCTGGGTATACTGATGATTACGAACTTGTCTGGATTCCCTTCGTCCTTGACTGTCATTCCCGTTCCCGATGGCGACTTAAAAAAACACCGCTTCGACTTTTTCGTCGCTGAGAATCTCAAGCGTATGGGCTGTTCTGGGCGTGTCGGTTTGACTCTATCTGCACCCAACAGTGCTACCGTCGCCAAATTCCATCAGCTGTACAAGACGAGTGATAAGAACGCCGTCTACACATCTGTCATTGAACTGGTCAAGTTATGCCAGGCCGCTCTCAACATTTTCGACAAACTCGAGTTTGACTATGTGGATGGTCTGCTGTGCGATGTCACCGAAAAGGCAGCCAATGACTGGTGGTTAGATATCGGTGCCGAGTTCTATGGTATAGAACCACACGATGGTATTCTTGGTCCTACTACGGTCGCTGCCATGCTTGGCTTGCTGATGGGTGCTCGTAATCGACTGAGCGCAGTAGGTGCGCCAGTGCCAAAGGATCCATTCGATATCGAGGGCATGAAACGTGGTATATCGAACTTTCAGAAGCACAACCGGCTAGAGCGGACTCGGAGACTCGATCGACACACACTTGACAGATTGCACAAAATCTCTGCCAAGGCAGCCAATGCTGAAGGATGGTCCGTACCTCGAGCTGTCAAATCTACCGTGGCAGAGCTGAGCGGAAAGGGCGGTGAAATGCTTGCAGAGGTTGTTGGCCGACGCGACAAGGCTGGCATTGCCGACATTGAAACGTCGTACATTGATCGGTTTGAGCAGCTTGTGTACGGTCAGCGCTGTAAGTGGCTCTGGCTCGGAAAGCCTCTCAAGAATCAGTCTGTCGACCTGAAAGATCAGAGGTCGGATGATCATGACAGAGGGTTCGGTCGAGTTGAGCGCAAGCATACACAAGAGTCAATCGCAACTGCACGGGCAGTCTCTGATGAAGTTATGTCACCCACATGGTCTTCTAGTAGAGATGGCGAGGGATCGATCAGGGAAGACACGCATCTTCATCGCTCTGTTACGAAACGAGCGACAGGGTTTTTCCACGAAGGAAGAAGAGGTTTCGACAAGTTCAAAGATGCTGTCCGTGGCCACCACCCCAAGGGGTCCAAAGACGAGTCGCCAATGTCACCCGCGGATTCCTCGAGATCAGACCTCAAATCTCCTGCTCTTTACCGGATAAACTCTTCTTCACCACCCGCAAGCCCTAGGATACACCAAGGCGCAGACGGAAGCCTCGATCAAATTGTACAACGACGAGAGCAAAACGGAAAACCTCATGCTGCCAAACATACCGAACCACAAACTTCCAACCCTCTAGAGTCGAACAACAGCGTGTTCCCAGTCGAAGACCCCCAAAGAAAGAAGTCCGAAGAACAAACACGAGAAAACGAAAAAGACAAGAGCGACAACGACACCGACCTCGAGGGCTTCGAAACGATTTCCCGCACTATAAGCGGCGAACCCTCAATCTCAATAGCAGGCTCCGACTACCACGGCATCGATCTCAAAGCAGTGCTTCCTTCACCTCCAGACCTAGCTCAAGATATCGGTCCTTTACTGCGTCGCATACATTCCTACACCGATTTTGAGACTTTGACTGCTACATCCCGACTTGATGCCTTTTACCCCCGGAGATTGAGTTTTTCAACTGCTGAGGATAGTATTTTGGCTCCGCTCCCACTACTTCTCGCACCGCCTTCTCCAAATCCAGATAAAACATCGCTGCCTGATCAATACACCCACGAAACAACAATCTCCAGCGATTTAAAAGCTTTGCGAGCTCAAATAGCAACTCTAGATCGCAAAGAAGCATCTTGGACGCGCGAACAACTGCTAGCAACAACCTCCCTCCTCGCTTCCGCCGATACCGATCAAACCTCCTTGGATAACCTCTATCGTCCTTCCGCAGCCTCTCTCCACGATATCAGAGACGCAACTGAAGTTTTACTCATCGATGAACGAGATGCTTTACATGAAGGAGCCAAAGAGTTGGAAACTCTGGCACAAAGATTGGATTATGAGATTGAGGGACTCAGAGGTAAAGTTGAGGATGTAGAGGTCAATGTGGGAGATTTTGAGCATGCGGTTATAGGGATTGAGCAGAGGATTGGCGAGTTGGAGGATTTGGGACATGGCAAGGGGTGGATGGGTTGTGTTGTTTCTTAGATTCTTTTCTTTTGTTGTTTCTTGTCGGAGGATTTTTTTTTGTTCAGAATTGCAAAAGTATAGAATGGCAGAAGATTGCATAATGCAGATTGACCTCGACACAGTTGTTCAAGATATCTCGCTTGATGAGCATTTGGTCAATCTCTCTTCAAAAACTGTGGATCAAGTTGATCGTGTGATGGAACATATGGGCAAAAGTTGCAGGACATTCTATTCGTGTCTAATATACATGATTACATGATACATCTCTCTTTTCCAAGATCCGTTTAGAACTTGTAAACCTGGTCCTTGTTGTAGCCAAGCTCGGCAAGCAGACCGGTAAGATCACCCTGGTCCTTGGGGCTCTTCTTGGGGCCGGCAATGGCCTTGTACATGCCAGGGGGGCCGCAGATGAAGACCTTGATGTTCTCCTTGCTAGGATCAGGCAGGACGGTCTTGAGAAGCTCCTTGGTGATGACACCCTTGGCACCGGGCCAGTCCTCTGGGGGGTTGTCGAGGGTGTAGAAGGCGCGCATACGGTTGGGGAACTCGTTCTCAAGGTCTTCCCACTCGCGCTTGAGGAGGACATCCTCTTCGGAGACGTTGCCGAAGACGAGGGTGACCTTTGTGTTGTCGTTGGGGTTCTTGAAGATGGCGCGGGCGAGCTGGTACATGGGGGTGATGCCGGTACCACCAGCGATCAGGGCGATGTGGTCGTGCTTGTTGGCCTCCCAGGGGTACTTGGGAATGGGACCCTTCATGTCGAGCCGTTGGCCGGGCTGCATGTTGTGAAGGTGCTCGGACATGGGACCGCCGGGGTACTTCTTGACGACGAAGTCGATGTAGCCAACGGTGTCCTCGTCACTGATGGGGGTGTAGGGACGGATGACAGGCTTTTGCATCTCGGGGCCCTTGTACTTTGTGATGAGAGCGGAAGCAATGGTGAGACCAGAAACACTGTCATCCTCGGGGAGGTGGAAACGCAGTCTCTTTGTGTTGTGGTTGATGACCTCGCTCTCCATCAACTTCAAGCTGACGAAGCCCTGGTCACCGCCAGTGAAGCACTTGGAAGGGTCGGCAGCCTTTGCGGGAATGTTGGACTCCTCGGTCTTTGAGGCGGGCTGACCATAAGCACCGCTCTCGTTGGTGTTGCCGTGTTGACCCTCGGCTTGGGCACGCTGTGAGTACATGTAGCCAGCGAAACCAGCACCGGCGGCGACACCAGAGTAGAGAAGGGTGTTGGAGTTTGACTTTGCGGCGGCCTCGGAGGCGTAGCGGCGGACATGCTGAAAGACGTGTTAGAGACGGCAGGTTGAGGCGCGTAGGGGCAATTGAGAACATACGCTGGCAGCAGCCCTTGCGGGACGGAATACTGATCTGGTGAACATAATGACTAGATATTACAATATGTGGTGAGAGAGGAGGAAAGAAGGAGGAAAGACAATTGATAGGCGGAACGGCTGGGAGCGTCTTCTTTGCGAGGCCGGCGGGAAAGCTGTCGCCAATGATGCAATGATTAGAAATGTCAAAGCGCCCGTCGAAGAATCGCGTCCTTGCAAGTCGATATCCACTCTGCTTTCTGGTACCTGATAAGCACGTTGGAAATGCGGCTTGGAAGCGCCGATGCATTCAGCTTACAATGTTTTTTTTTTAAGTTGGTCTGTCCAAACTAGAGATGGCAAGCACGATGACCCATCGTGATGCATGTTGGCAAAGCTTTCGGCAAGAGCTATCACGGAGGCCGAGAGATGGATTATCACGAAACAGAATATACAAAGGTCAAAGAATAAACATGCTGTAGTTGGCAAGTCAACAGAAGCAATTTGTCGTTTGCAAACAGAATCCCATGAAGCTCAGCAGTTGAAGGCTCTCAAGCTTCAGTTTGCAGCTTGTGACAATGACATGACATGGAGATAAGCAAAGCAAACGCCGGCACGTCCATGTCCAACTTTTCGCAAGACAGCGACCGTGACTCTGACAAAGTCGTCGCAATGAGGATACGATTGCAGGTGCTCAGGCATCAACTGCCGCCGACCAAGGTGCTGTGGAAGGTCGATGCTGCCATCACCACGGCCGAGCTGCTCACTCAGATCAGCGACTTTTTCCCTCTAGAATCCGAAGGTTGGGGTCTGGAGGATTACGCTGTCCACCTTGGTGGCTATGAGTTGTTGCACTTTCAGCAGTTGGGCGACATTCTGAAGGAAGATGATGAGATTGTGTAAGTAACCCATCTTCTGACTTGCTGCAACACGTTACTGACTGCTACGTAGAATCCAACCCTTACAGACCAACGACATTCGCGCCAGAAATCTCTCAGGCCGACACCAAATCTCAAGGGACGGCAGACACCTCGTCGACGGAATCGCTTTCGGCCGACCTCTATTACGCGCACCAGCCCACGCTCCCATCCACATCCCTCCTCGCAAACGCGCCAGATTAGACCCCTCCCTAGAAGAGTCAGATGCCGCTCTACAACTGGGCGACTACGAAGTAACCCCCGCCGATCCAGAACCCCGTCTGCGAAGCAAGACTCAGAAGCATGTCACCTTCAGCCCTGAATTCCTACAAGCCGACTACGACGATAATGGCGACATAGTCTTCGACGACTACGACGATGAGGATGACGATGAGGACGACGACGATTTTGAGCTTCCTTCCGACGACGACTTGGACGATGAACAAGATACAAACATGAAGCTGCTCGAAGACGTTGATCAGAATTCGGCTTCCACCGACCAAGAGTCGTCGAGCGACGATGACAGCGAGGACAGTTCTGACTCCGACGACGAGTCTAACGGCAGCGATAGTGATGCTCCCTCAGAAGAGCCCATCAACAAGGGCAGCAGCTCTGTCGAAGCACTTGTCGCCCAACAGCCTACCACCGCTCAACCCACCAAGCAGGCTCCCGTGAAACAAGCTCCCCCTAGTGATGGCAAGCAGCGAACTCGTGCTAGGAACCGACGCCGCCGTGATGCAAAGAAGCTCGCCTGGCTCAAGTCCAAGGGTCAACTTCCTGCAACTGCAAACCGTCAGGATCTGAAGAAATGGAGAGAGGACAATGATGAAGGTCATGTTTCTGCTTCGGAATCCGATTCGGACGATGAATCTTCCAGTTCCGATTCTAGTGACAGCTCCGACTCCGATTCAGACTCAGAACCTGAAATTGAGGAGACCGTGAAAGCTGCTCCACCTGCGGTCAAGAAGGCAGTGCCCATGGTTCCACGACAACTACAGGTCAAGCCGAAGGCAAAGAAGCCTCTGACAGACAACAAATCCGAAGAATTTACCCAAAAGAGAGAGGCACTCCTAGCCGCCCTACAATCCGGCGGTGTCGAGATCAACCACGATCTATCGAAACCCCCAGGGGATGCTATCATGAACGAAGCCAGTCCTGACACCGTCCCTGCTAGCGAGAAAAACACTCCGCAACCAGAAGCTCGTAGAGCCAGGCTCGATCTCGCAAGCTCCAACCGCCTTCTGTTCAACTCTCTTGGTGTTCGCGCACCCAAGAACGACGCTGATAGACAACGTCTGCAAGCCAAACTCGCCGCACAAACCACACGCAAGCCAGTCACAAAACCCACCACTCCCGCTGCTCCCATTGAAGAACCCGCGCCTGCAGAAGAGGAGGAAGGTTCCACCGATGCTGATGCCTGGAAGTCTAAGATCTCCCTTTCCGCTGTCGAATGTGCACCAGGACAAGAAGAGTATTACTATTCCACTCCACCATTCCCATTCTACCAGCGCTGGGACCCCAGTCAACGAACCAAAAAGCGCAAACGCGGCTCTCAAGCTTTCGATTCCTCCTTACTGCAACGCACCGAGGACGAAGTCGACAACAGCTACAGCGAATACTACAATGAAGGCGCTAATGGAGACGCCCTCAACTATGGCGACGACGAAGACGAAACCGCTGGTGCAGCCCAAGAAACCGATCAAGAAGCAGCCACCGCCCAACTCCTCGCCGAATCCTCAGATGCAGCCGACTTGCCGCCTCTACCATCTGATCTCTCCCTCCTACCCCCCTTGACTGACGAAACCACTATCCCTGGCGCCATCATCACGTTTACGCAGTTCGAAGTTTCAGCCGCCACTAACTGGGCACCTGCCATGTCTCCCATTCGCACTGCATCCATCATACACGTTTCCGAAACCAAGAGTTTAGGATTGCAATTGGCGAAACGCGATATCCCTGGTAGAAAATACGATAGTCAAGGAAGAAGGTTGTTTGACAAGTTTGAGATGATTGTTGGTGATGAAGAGGATGAGGATGCTGATGATGGGTTTGTAGAGGTTGAGCTGTATGAGTTGATTGATCCGAGACTTTTGAAGGCTGCTGAAGAAGGTGAGAAGGGTGTTGTGGAGGAAGAGAGTAATGGTCAGGTTGCTGAGATTGAGGTTGCTTTGTGAGCATGGATGGTATGCAACAAGCTATAATACAAAACCCACAACATGATCGATGTTCTGCTCTGCCATCTGCTCAAAACAATGTTGATCAGAGTAAAAGTGAGATCGCTTTCACCTACGCAACAGCTGCAATGTACCTCTTATCTCTACCTTCCTCAAACATATCGACAGGTCACCTCTCTTTCCTCGAAAACACTTCAGCTGCGTGAAAGCAGACAGGGAAAATTGGCATGAGATAAGGTGTATTCTCACATCTGTCTCATCATTGCCAAATCGTGTAGTTACATTTGGGTTCTGCAGTTTGTAAGGTCTCGGAAAATGATAAGCAGGGTTTGATGGACTAAAAATTGGGTTTCTACGGAATGATATAAAAAGATGTTCTAGGCTCTTCATGGGCACATTCACGGACTCGGTATTTCCGTGATTCTTGCTTATAACTCTGTACTCCAGGGAACAAGATGGTGTAGACTAGAGTGTACAGAGGGAAGCATTGTAGAATCTAGACTAGATGTGATATCAAACGCACTGACCAAACAAGTCCACCAGGTTGATCAAGCACAGTAAGTTACACAAGGTCTATCAAACCAGTTCACGGGATTGATGAAGGACAGCACACACACACACACACACTGATACAGAAGGATTCAAGGATCTACAAAGGATTTGTCAAAATGCCGCGCGGCGTGGTCTAATATCGTTAAGAGCTGAAAGTCTAATTAAGATAGAGAAAAGCATTCGTCATGTCCGGACCCCCATTCCGATGCCATTGAGAACGCCGTTCATGTCATGCAATACAATGCTTCGACTGCAAAGTAAAAAAGGTATCCGCTAAGAGTGTATCATGTACAGAAGAAGAGAATGAAGAAAAAGGAGAATATTAAGAGAGGTCGTTATCCAGGTATGAGGAGGATAGTTGGAAGATGGAGATTCTAGGACATCAAGATGCACACCAGGGCGACCATGACGGCAGCAAGGATGGTCTTATCCGTCAGCATGATGGTCTTTGAGCTCGATGATTTCGCTGTTGCACTGGCGCTGGCACTAGCGGCGCTGCCTGATGCTGCTGCTGCTGCGACGCCTCCTGCCAATGTTGATGCGGGTGATGCGGATGTACTCACTGTGGGTGTTGCGCCGCTAGTGCTGGCGCTGGAGGTGTGGCCGCCCTTTCCGGAGCTCGAGCCTGAGCGTCCAGAGCCGGACGAGGTGGAGTTGGCAACCTCGACGGCGACTGAACCCAGGCGAGCG
Organism: Aureobasidium sp. EXF-3400; assembly: GCA_024195585.1. Classification (NCBI taxonomy): domain Eukaryota; kingdom Fungi; phylum Ascomycota; class Dothideomycetes; order Dothideales; family Saccotheciaceae; genus Aureobasidium; species Aureobasidium sp. EXF-3400. Next base: position 327,582 of record SWBL01000001.1, read on the forward strand.
CCGAAGTGAGCAATGACGGCCTCGGAGTCGCGAACAGTGATTGTTGCGGCACCGCTGCTGTCGAGGACGACAGTTTGGCCACTCTGATCTTGAGCAGTGCTGACGCTACCGATGCTGTCACTCTCGAAGCTGAGACCGTTCCAGGTGACATTGTGGATGGTATCAGCACCATCAGCTGTCAAGTATGACAGGAACAGGGTTTCGCCCTTGAGGTCGGGAAGTGAGATAGTGAAGTCGATGCTGCCCTTGTCGGTAGCAGATGCGTTGACTTGTTGAGCGTTGATAATAACCAATGAAGCGAGATCATCGTTGGCATAAGCGGCATAGGCACGGACGTAAGAGTTCTCAGTAGCCAACGAGGCGAGTCTGGTAGTACCATTGCCCGAACCGATCAGCTGGGCCATAGCAGCCATAGCGTAGTAACTGGGACGAACGTTGGCAGCCTCTCCGTTCATGAAGATGGGTTGCCAGGGAGAAGCGTACGAGTTGTCGGTCATGTGCATCTCGACAGAGGAGATGTTGAGGGTAGCGCCATAGCAGTAGAAGTTGAGGAACCAAAGAGCAGCTCCAAAAGTGTTGCTGACGTTGCCCAGACCAATAGGTCCGACATTGGCCATCTCGCGAAGGTTGTAAGGGATGCCGGTAGATTGAGCGTATTCGATCTCGGTTGTCCAATACTTGAATTGGTCCTCGGTTCTGTCAAAGTCCATCATGATGTTCAAAGTGATGTCGTAAGTGGAGACATCGACAAAGTAGAAGTAGTCATGCTGGTTCCAAGACGAGAGATAGGTAGTACCGTTGACGTTGGCGGAAATTCCTTCAGTGGCCAGGTTGCTGAGGGTGAAGGTTGTGCCGATTGTTGAGGCGGTCTGGGCAGCCTCAAAGAAGTCGCAATCCATGTTTCTGGGCTTCAGGACGTTGTTGCACACCGACTCTGCTCTTTCTAACCACTGCTGGGTGTAGACCTGGCCATTCCATGTGCCGTTTCTCATCTGCTGCCAGCCTTGCAAATAAAGATCTGGTTCGTTACCAATCTCGAAAGAGTAAAGCGAAGTGTTGTTGAGACCATCGACGACTGCAGCCGCTGCTTCGTCGATCTTGTCAAGAGCATCACCCATGTCGTAAGCCATGTTCAGCTGAAAGGTGACGGGCATGCCCTTGGGGAAGCGCTCAAGAGCCTGAAGATAACCGGGTCCGAATACTGTTCCATCTGCAGGGACGGGGTTAGATTCTTCCTGGTTGGGGTTCTTCCCAAGACTGAAGCCAGTGTGAGAAGCATCCCAGACCATGTGGTCACCAGTGTTGCCACCAAGTCTGAGGTGAGGAGGTGCGCCCGAGTAATTTGTGAGATGTTGGAGGAGATTGATGGAGAGTTGATTAGGTGTGTTTCCACCAGTGAAGGAAAACAAGTTGGAAGGTTCAATTCCGAGTCCAGCGAACGAAGGTCCAACAACTTGCGAGAGGCCAGAAGCTGCAGGCGCGTTGGAAGCCGGTGTTAGGGAGATAGAGACTGCATGTGCGATAGTAAAGCACGAAGCCGATAGTAGTAGTGAATTGATAGCCATGGTGTATGGTATGCAAGATGTGGAATGCCTGACAAACAAACGAAGGTTATGCAAAGAAAACAAGAAGCGACAGAAAGCAACCACTGCTCTATTAAATCTGATATTGAAAGAAAACGCGGCGACGGTCGTCTACTAAAGTGCTCGTCCGGCCCTGCCACAATCAAGATCGGGATAGGGCACGGACTTAATATTGAATTGGTGACGTCTATGGGGCTCCTCACAATCCTGTCTGCCAGCCGTCTCCCGCATCTCAACTGTGCAAAAACGCTCATGTTGAGTGGAGTCAAGACCGTCAATTCTCCTTGTTAGCTAGGCGCCACGCAACCACTGAATTTGGAAGCGTCATACCCTGACTCTTCATGGTCGTTTGCCGACATACGTCGATCATTCCGGGATCGCGATCCGTGTACCTGAAACTTGATTTACGCGTGTATGCACAGCAGCACATGCGCGCACTTTGTTTGCCGGGCCTCCGCATGTGTCAAACCAAGATGCTCATCGCTCGAGCGCCCTGCTTGGAAGTTGGCAGAATTTGGTCCCAAGCAAGATCTCGTGCTGTGCTACCATGGTCCCGTGATCCTCTATCTCATTTCCAAGATGTATATGCATATATTGCCTGCGCCTATTTCCTTGATCCGCGGCTCATCTAAAGTTTGTGTTAATATAACGTGAAAGCCACGCCACAGACCTTCTGCTGAACTGTTAGAGAAGAAAATTCTTATAGGGCTTTCGCATGTTGCACGTACCCCTCTGCGCTCTTCAAAATCTGCGTACAACCAATTCCAAGCATCCCGGTTACGACAGTCCTTGTGCGCTGAACCCGGCATAGTGTCACAAGTTGGCTGCGTCTTATAGAGGATCTCTCTCGTTACAGGGAACCACGGTTTTGGGCGCGGCCAGTCTGAAAAGTGAACGAGCTTCGTCTGGTTCAGTACTCTGTCGGGATCCCAGGTTTCGCCTTCGTCCAGATACTTGTGGTGGGATTTCAGACGAAACTCTCCAGACACAACCCAGTGCTCATTTGGCAGGATCATTGCGCTTCCGGCGTAAAGGTCGTTTATGACTTCCATGTCGTAGAATTCATCTGTCGATGGTCGATTGAACATGCTCTTCATTACACGTTTGAACTCCTCCATGGATGGCTTGATCAGTAGAATCGCTGAGGAGATTGTGTCGGGATCGGGAAGCCAGTATGCATGCGGCGCCACCACAGGGTGGTCTGGCAATAAGAAGAGCTCATCCAGGGACTATAGTTCGTAGGACAATCAGACGGGCCCTGACAGCAGATCAAGGCGGTACTTGTTCAACACACCTTCAAGATTGTAGCGTCCGAATCCAAGCTCAAGACTCTGTCGTACTGTGTTTGTTTGAATGCCAACAGCTTGGTGAAACTCTCAGCCCATGTGCCATCTCCTGATTCGGTCATTTGAGGCCTGACTGGTACGATGTGAACTTTGTAGTCATCTTGTGCCTGTCTTAGGAATATGCTCTCCCACGTAGACGGCTTCGGGTATAATTCCCATTGCTGGGGATATAACAAGACACGGTCTGCCTTGCTGCCAAGTCGGTGCAAAGACTCAAACATCATCAAGCTGTTGCAGAGATATTCCTTGTCAGTGACATACTGGACGTAGGCGAATCGCGTCCAGTCAATGCCATCATTTGACTCTTCACCGACCGGAGTGACATGCAATGGCTCAAACGTGTGGCGAACAGGTGCTCGCGGAGGGGGTCTTAGCAGTCGCACCAAAAGATATATGCCTGCAGCAAATAGTATCCATTGCCAAAGTGTTCTTGAACGAAGCGTCCTCTTCAGAGCGTGTGAATTGGCTTCAAAGCTCATCACAGTACACTAATCAGTTGTATGTGGAAGTATTCGATGGGAGAGTTGTAGACTTGACAATCATATTCTCAGGTTTGTTAAATCGCAGAGATGTGAGGAGGAGGGCTTCGGGGGCTTCGGACCGAGTCCTTGGCTGACGAAACAGGCATAGATCTTCCTCCAGTATGACTATAACCATTATAATCACCAGCAGTGACTGGAAATGTTTTGTATTGTCACTGTGCTCATACATGCTGGAGGTTGGTTGTGAAATTGTTGCATGATAGATTATCTAGCCTATGCCAACCACCAAACTCCGAAATGCCTCAAGTCGTCTCCCGTTCATGTGCTTTCATGTGTATAGTGTCTATGCAGTTTACTGTCCGTGTATCGGTCGTGAGCACTTAGGACGACTTCTCGTTCTGAATGCCATCTGGAATAGTAGGATCTGCCAACGATTTTGATGGAGCAGGGTTGAGGATACCAGCAGCATCTATCAGAGGAGCAGAAGGATTGATCTCGAGACCAAATCCAGGCTTGTCCAACACGGACACATCGAGATAACCCTTCTCGGGAATGGGCTCGTTGAGGAAAAGGTTTCCGAATACAGGAAGAACCGACTGACCGTCAGGAGAGTTGGCGAGGTATTCCTGGAATGGCGAATTCGTTTGAGAGACAACAAAGTGGTAACTGTAGGGGCCGCTTGCATGGGGAACGACGGGGATGTCATATGCAGCAGCCTGAGCTGAGACCTTGAGCAGTTCAGTCAAACCGCCAAGCCACATAACATCAGGCTGTAGAATATCGATATGACGGCCCTCGATAAGCTTGCGGAAACCATATCTTGTGTACTCGTGCTCGCCGGTAGTGAACTTGATAGTAGGGTGGGCACGCTTCAGGAGAGCATGACCGTCAAAGTCATCAGGGGAAAGAGTCTCTTCCCACCAGTTAATGTTGAGATGCTTGCACTTCTCGGCAAGCTCGATGGTGTATGGCACGGTCAGACTCATCCAGCAATCGACCATGAGTGGGAAGTCTGGACCGACACTCTCGCGCATTTTTGTCAGGTATTCAATGTTCTTTCTCAATCCCTCGAAGCCCTCGGCGGCGCTGTATGGGAGGGCGACCTTGGCACCGAAGAAACCCATCTTCTTAGCAGCAGACGGTGCGGGACCGGTGCAGTAGAAGTTGAGTCTGTCTCTTGTTGTGCCACCAATCATCTTGTATACGGGTTCGTTTCTGATCTTGCCTAGCAAGTCCCAAACAGCCAGATCGATCACGGAGATAACAGCCAGCGGTAGACCCTTTCGTCCGTAAAACATAGATGCTCGGTACATTTGGTCGAAGAGGAGGTTGGTATCGCGAGGGTCTGGTGTTCAATGTCAGTAACCACATTACGATGAATGTGCAGTAGGGACTCACCAGCGCCAATTAGGAACCTGTTGAAGTGCTCGGCAACCAGCCAGCATGCTGGCGGCCCACCGAAACCAGTAGCAAAGCCCTTCTTGCCATCGGTAGACTCAATCTCGACGCAGAAAGAACCAAGGACGTTGATACCAAAGTCAGTTCGTGATTTGCGGTACTTGTCGTAACCTGACATGGGAGTAGCAATCTTGGAGTCAATCAGCCAATGGCCGCCCTTGACGTTGTGGTAGTCACCGCCAGAACCAACGCCCTGGATGACGAAGGTCTTGACGGCCTTGATGGTAGGAAAGCTGTTGACAGAAGCCATGATGGTTGTGTACAGCTAATGAATGCGAGAGATCAGGGGCAGGGAGTGGACGAGCGAGGAAAGAGGAGTCTAAGTTTAGGCTCTGGTCTTGGGAAAGGCATGGTTATATGCCGACGACGGGCGAGCATGCTTCCCTCGGCACGTGTATGAACAGACAGTATCCGCCAGCATCTCCTACGAAAGGTGCTGCGACCGGTGCAAACATGTCGCGGCATCGGCTTTGACAGACAATGATGTCCCGGACGAAGTCACAAGCTTGGACCTTGCTGTCGAAGAAGCGGGGCAGCTCAGCACAAACAAAAGCCTTCTCGGTCCCCATCCCTCCGAAGCCTCTGCTCTTTTGACCATGGCGGCGCAAATCAACCCGAACAACGAGGCTCAGTCACCCTCTTCGCCCAAAGTCGCCCAACTACACGCGCGAGCCTCCATCGACGAGACTGCCGAAGACCGGGATAACGGCCATGAGGAAGTCTGGAGTGATGACGAGGCTGAAGAAGAGGGCCCCAAGAGGAAAAGACCGCGTCCATTGAGTGCGTCCTGACCTGTAAACCCAAGACACTCCTCATTCCATCCCCACTGCTTCTTGCCCATACTCGTTATGTGAAACATGCTTTGACTGTATACATCATGTCTGACGATTATGAAGGTGTCTCGTGTGAGCTTTGCAAAATACGCAAAGTCCGTTGCGATCGTGGCAAGCCATCATGCGGCTGGTGGGTCCCTCGCTTCTATAAAGGCGTCTTAACATGCTAAATTCGACCAGGTGTATTCGCAACAGCCAAATATGCGAGTACAAGGAGCGTAAGAAGCCTGGATTGCGTGCTGGTTAGTACCTTTTCCGAATGACTTTGTATGGACCACATCTGAAATTCGACAAGGCTATGGTAGAGAACTTGAAGCTCGGCTAGGTAATTTTCACATGATTCAATCTGTCTACAAAATATTGACATCTAGCAGACAAGTTAGAAACCGTGCTACAAGCACAGCAACAGCTCCTACAGCACTTCACTACCGTTGTCCCCGGCTTGACATCTCAACAGCTCAATCATCAGTCACCATCAGCCCTTTCCACTGCACAATCTGTAGATCATGGGGCTCGTTCTGAGGCCGCTCTCTACATGCAGAGACCAGCTTCATATGCCTCCGTCACTTCTCCTGCTTCTGCTATTACCAATCCAGGCTTCGGCGTACACGCCATGAACCCGACTCAATCTGTGCAGCCGAGCGAACAGTATTCTCAGTCGTTACAAGAAACACAGCAGCAACATGGTACGCCACATACTAGGCATGACTCTCATCCTGAGGCACCTTATGCTCCAACCAACCCACCACTAGAATCTCCTAGCCTCAATATACCTGGTTCCGGTCAAACTGGTAACCTGGTAGGTCCTCAGACACAGATGCCTAACCAGGTGGCCGCCGGCCAGTATGATGAGCTGCCGCCTTACGACCTCTTGTACTCTCTTGTCGACCTATTCTTCAAGCACGTCAACACCTGGGCGCCAATCTTACACAGACGCAGTACTCTCGACTCTCTTTTTGGTACTTCCAGTCTTGAGGAAGATGACAGAATCCTACTTCATGCCATCGTCGCCACGACACTGAGATTCTCGAACGATGTGCGTCTGACAGAGCAAGCTCGCGAAAGATACTACTCGAATTCGAAGCAGAAGGTGTTGCTTTATGGGCTTGAGAATAGCTCTGTCAAAGCACTACAGGCTCTGGTCATTCTAGCTCTGGATATCGTCGGATGCTCAAACGGTCCTCCTGGTTGGAACCTTCTTGCTCTGATTGCTCGTAGCGTTGTTCAACTCGGTCTGGCTGTTGAGACCACATCGACATCTGTGTCTCCTCTATATCCTTCGATCTACACTCTTCGTGCAATGGTTCTCCCAGAATCAAATGATTGGATCGAAGATGAGAGTCGTCGACGTCTTTTCTGGATGGTCTATCTGCTCGACCGCTATGCCACTATCGCCACAGCTTTCGAGTTTGCACTTGACGACAAAGAGATCGATCGCAAACTACCATGCAGAGATGATCTTTTTGCGAGAAACCAACCCGTCGAGACCCGTTGGTTTCATACATCGGAAAGAACGGATTACAGTCTAAATCGGCCAGACAATCTAGGCTCTCTCAGTTACTACATTGAGATCGTCGGCATCTTGTCAAGGATACATCGGTTTTTGAAGAAGCCAGTTGACATCGGAGATCTGTCAGATGTTGAGCAATGGCAACGCGAATATCGTGAGCTCGACAGTGCATTGAACAGCTGGAAGTTCTCGCTTCCTGGTGAGTATGGAAACATGGCACGCGTGTTCAACCCCAATGGCGGCAGCAAGATCGTCAATTGTATCTGGATAATGTTGCATATCACATACCACACGTAAGCCGACTCTCACACCGAAAGCTCTGGCTTATCACTAACATCACATAGTGCCGTGATTCGTTTGCACTCATCTGCTGCATACCCGACCACCCGATCCCCTATTTTCACACCGTCATTCAGCGCTAGCCAAAGATGTCACACCGCTGTTGAAGATATTTGTTCACTTTGCACTTATGTCAGAAACAACAATATGCTTACTAATCTTGGGCCGCATTTTGCTTTCTCGATCTGGGTCGCAGCTCGCCTACTACTCGTTCATGGTTCTACGATTGATCATCAAGTCAATCCAGCCATCTACCCTCTTGTCGAGACGTTGCAAGATATGGGTCGATACTGGAACGTCGCAGAAAGATATGCTACACTCTTGCAACGTGTACTCGACGAGTACAGCGAATCCGAACGTGCGCCTGCCGGAGCAAATGGCGAGAGAGTTACGCCGTCGACAGTGAAGATTCTTGCAGACATGAGACGGTGTGCGTACGATCTGGATTTCTTGATCTCTAGGCAACCACGCCAGCAATACAATGGTGGTAAACCGCATGCCATCACTCCCGCACGCACTCCGGCTCCACAAGAGCTAGAGTATTTGGACGTCTTCGACTTCTTCAACATGCCTCGTCTTCCTGTGCCAAACGAGACAGCTGGTAACAGTGGAGAGTTCCAGGTTCCAGATCCGGGGGGCAACAGCGAGTTCAACATCACGAATTTTATGTACGATCCAACAGTCGATTTCCTGAACGTCCGAAACCCAGGAACTTGAGCGCGATACCACAATGACGTCTTGTGGATTTCGGTTTATTTTTCTGGGTGTCACTGCGAAAGCGGCTCAAGAAATGTACTACAAGATCGGACAAGTTCCGAATTATTGATCGGCGGAGATCGGGGTGTCGCTTGTCGTTTAATTCATTTGGCAAATCCTCCAAATTGAGACCCAAAACAATCAATACACTGGATACGTGCTGTAAAGTTGTACGGTGTTCGCCCGTCAAGCTCCAATCGCCTTTATCCGAGCGCATGCAAACGCAGGATGCAGACCGATTTGATTGACAGTTGGTGGAAGTTCTGCCAAGATGACATGGAGTCAAAACAAGCCCCCTCGGTTGGACTTGATCTGACGATGTCTCGGTACTGCGATCGTGCAGCATACTGCAGCTTTTCAGATTGTCGTACGCAAATCATATGCGGCGAGCATGATCCCTATAAACTGCCTATTAGATATCTTACGAGCATGTCAGAGTGCGTCATTATGCAAGGCAAGCTCAACCTTTCGATACGCACCCACATACATGCGTCTCTATTGGGAGACCCTGATGCTTGAGCAGTGTCTACAGTAGGACGATTAGTTGAGCGACTCGTTTTCCGATACTGAATTTGTAGGTTAGCTGCTTGCTCGACACTCGGAACAATATTATTCACGTCAGGCAACCCATTTATATTATACGAAATAAGTATGCCGGTACCCCACCCTCTTCAATGTGCTCACAATCGCATTCCAGCTGCATGTCGACGGTTTACATGAACGCCTGCTATGACTTGAATTATCTTATCACTGCTGACTATGCGAATCGAGATGCGCCATCTATGTCATATCCATTGCCGTATTTTCGGCACGTAGTATAGGGACAGCGTTATGTGCAAGGTACTGCTAGAGTGACATCTCACCCACATGACAAGCTTGGTTGTGTCTCGAGGACCTACAGCATACCAAGCGATCGCTAAGATTATGGCTTTTCCATGTGACCACAGATGGTTGCGCCATCAGCTCCATCGGCGGTTTCGCGCTCAGATACTACAACTACTCGCGAAAACGAGCTCGAATTCCTCTTGGTAGTCGCCAGAAGAACATCTTTGGCAAACATGCTTGGAGTACAAAGACCCTGTATATAACGGCTATGACGGGCATTGACGGGTTCTGGGAAGTAACAACCCAAGCGGACTGAGACGACCCTACTTTCCATGTTTGCTGCCAGCATTTGCCATTTCGGGTTGTAGGTCACATTGATGAGAAATCATGAGGAAAGCAAAGGCATTGTACAGAAAGACCTGTTATCCCCCTACTTACCGCTCGTCTTCTACATTCCGCTTTTTACAAAATCCTACGTCGCTCTACTGACTACTACTGGCCAATCTATCATCCCAGATTACTAAACTACTTTGCCTTAGGTGCCTTGTTGCCGCAGAATGGTCGCTCGAGATACTACGTACGCATGTCAGATGCTGGACACCTTGCGCCCTCAACCAACACATTGCGGCCGGCTGCCTGGCAAGTGAACACATACACGCTATATGATATCACGAAGCCTATATCACGACAACGTCTTGTGCACGACGATAATCTCCAAGAGCAGTCACAACCTCGAAGACTCTCTACCCCTCATCCCTGAACAGAGCAGCATCAGAACAACAATGTGTATCCAGGTCGTGGAACTCTACGCAGTCTGTCGTTGCCTCTACCACAGACACTCACTCGACCCATGCGCCGCCTATGGCTCACGAAGCCACGGCATCACCGAAAGAGTAGTCTTTGTTGGATACAAGTGCCCGACGCACACCACCGCACCGAGATCGACACCTCAACAAACACTGGCTGGCAGTACCAAGACGCCGAGCCTCTCGAGCCATTTTCAATATCGGAACTAGCTGCGAGCCAAGCATGGGTGGTCTGGATGGCCTATATGGGATGCATGCGACATATACACTGCGATAGTTCTTGCCTTGATTGCTGGAACGGTATATTGAAAGGCATAGCAGGACACAACCTTAATTGAGAGGGTACGAAGTACGATCATCTCACCTGACTATATCGTTGCACGATACGACATGGATGATCTTGGATTTCGGCAACTCGTATCGCCATCTACCATTGTACTGGGTCAGGCACTATGTTCAACTTCCTTTACCACTATGCTGGGTCGGCACCACTTACTCTCCATACCACTATCGCTTGCCATCTATGCACACCTTCTGTCGACTTGTATCTGGATCCAAATCCTCAACACATACATCTCATTTTCTTTTCTACGTTCATTGATTCCCCTGGACTGCTTTTTACAGAACTACTTTGGACGAGAGACTTCTTCTTTCCACGACTTGATATGACAACTTCTAGTACTTACTGTTTCCTCTCTTTCCTTGATTAGTCTCATTCAATCCGTGGGGTTGCCACTCGAAGCAATGTACCATCTGCATTCTTGTACGAGTATCATATAGACTGCTAATTCATTATGGACGTCGAACTCATCCTTCCTCTTCTATATCCACTGTTGCTTCTTCTGCTTTGTCGCTATCCAGATCATCTCTAGTCTTGATCACCTTCTTCTGTTCAGTGCTGCACATCAGGTACGAAGTCGACACATTACACAATTTGTATGCTACACATCTGGATCGTTGACAGCCCTTGGTGAGTTGTCATCTCAACCTAGCTCTTCCGCCTGTAGGTTCGCTGAGTCTGAGTGATCGATATCAATGCTGTACTAGCCTGAGCAACATTAGAAAAGACTTTCTCAGCTCAAGATCTCAACTCTGGACCCCGATCATCTCCTATCTCCGCGAGACCTCCTTCACCTGCCACAATCTAGCCATTACACCTACTTGAATATACCTACACAGAGTTGTGCCACAAGCTTTGACTGCGCATAAGCTACACTTTCTAGTGTCTTTCTTTGCCCAACGGATCAATATACAGAAGTAGCTAGCTAGACCCCATAGTCCTCTAAGAATCAAGCATTTTATTGCTTCTCTCCATCTTCAAGTCATGTCTGCCCTCTATTTCCATGTTTTCCCCTTAAAAACAGACATTCAACCTCTATTTCATCTCCTCTAATCTTGATCTTCTTCAGCACCCAGCTTCACCCTCAAGGCAAGCCAGACATACCAATGAAAAAAAATTGTGACCAAAAATGGTTTGTGTTTGTGTTCCAAAAATTTGTTTGTTCAGAGGACTTCTGTTGAGCAAAGTGCTACTCCTTGTTTCTCATCCTGGTGAAGGAGTAGAGAATGTGAGTTTCCAAAGATTGTGTTTTTCAGAGGACTTCTGTTGAGCGAAGTGCTACTCTTGGGTTTCTCCATCCCGATGAAGGGATAAAGAGTATTGAATGTGTTGTGAAAGTGTGTATTTATTGGGGAAGATGGTGCTGGTGGAGTGTGTGATGAAAAGGATGATGATGAAAAGGGACGGTCAAAGTCAGCCAAACACAGTGTGCAATGTGCAAAGCTTCATCCCAAAATTATCCCTGGCACGAAGGCATCTTTCCGAAAAGAGAAGATGTGTTGGCTTGAACGCTCTTTCTGAAAAGTGATGTTGACGTACGAGATGTGTAGTGTGCAAAAGCATCCTTCTGGAAGGAAGTGGTAAAAAAAGAAAACGGTTCAGTCAGCTGTGCGCGAAGTACAATGCGCGGAGCGTCCTCCCGAGTCACCTCTGTGTTTATTGTGATGATTGACATACGAAATATTGTGCAAGGGCATCTTTCTGAATTAGGATATGGAATGAGAGATAACGAAAGATATGAACCACCTTGATGAAAGAGACAGTAATCTGAAAGTGTATGTCAGTGAACTTATAAGAATAAAAAAGGAAACAGGATACTCCCCGTGTACAGATATCAGCCTTGAACTACAGTGGAATACCTTGATAGAGAAGAGACAGTGATCTGAAAGTTTGGATCAGCGAAATCATGGGGAAAGGGAAAAACAGGAGACTCCCCGGGTATAAACATCAGGTTTGAGCCACGATTAAATATCGTGATAGAGGAAGACAGTAGTCTGAAAGCGCATATCAGCGGAATCATGAGAGAAAGGAAACACAGTACTTCCCGGGCATAGCTGCCAGCCTTGAATCACCTTGAAACACCTTGATAGAGAAAATAAAAAATGACCTGAAAGTGTGGGTCAGCGGAATCAGAAGAAGAAGGAAAGAGTATACTCCCCAGGTATGAAAATCAGCCTTGAGCCACAACGCAAGAACCGATATTCTAAAAGTGCGTGTCAGCGAGATCATGAGAGGGAAAGGCAATACTTCCCGGATTTGGATATCAGCTTCAAGCCACAACGCGACAAAAAGAAACCTGAAAGTGTATGTCAGCGAGATCGTGAGAAGGAAAGACAATGCCCCCCGGGTTTGGATATCAGCCTTGAACCACAACGGAACAGCTTGAAAACAAAGGAAAGAGGCAGTAGACTGAGAGTGTAGGTCAGCGAAGCTTTGATAGGAAGGAAAGAAGATACTCCCCAAGCATAATTCTCAACCTCCAGCCACAACAAAAAACCAGTGCGCCACGAAAATTAATGAGATCTGTCCACAAAATCAGCGCATCCGAAAGCTCCAAGCATAGGGATACCGCCACAGCCTCACCAGACCGCAGCGATGGGAATAAGAGCAAAAGAGAAGCGGAAATAGAGGGAAACGACTCTTATATACCCTTCTGACCTCCAGTCCAGGCAGCACTACCTTAGTCAGCAAACTTGCTCATGCCAGGTAGACTGATAGGTTATGGCTGTGTTGAGCGGGATAGCTGGTGCTGGGTTAGGGGTGACGAGATCCCGGAAGCCTCGTAGCTGAATCACGGGTTAGCAGTGTTCGTGACGACAAAAGCCCGGAACGCCGATTGGGGGACTGGATACGAGGACAGCGTCGGAGCCGCTAGAAGACAGATGATCGATATGCGTGAGTACTTGAGGGATTTTACCGCAACAAGGCTGAGTGTCGATCGGTAAGAAGGCGAGGCGTAGATGGTCTGACACGAAACAGTACAAGGACATCACAGCGAAAAGCACACGGGTAGGCAAGGACATGAACAGAATAACAAAAGTACAGATGACGGAAGCAATGTGTGTTTCAAACATATGTGCGCTATAAACAAATAATGTGTACTTTCCCCATACCCGGATTCTTTGTATGCGTTGTCTGCGGATAAAATGTATGTTGACTGTCGAATAAGAATGTATGGAATGCTGGTGATGTAGATGTAGATGCTGGGTTGTAATGCTGTCGTTGATCATGGTGGTGTATTTTTATATAAGTTTCGGATGCAGAGGACGGGTTCGCTGAGGCTTCGTGAGGATATCTCATAGAAGCGACGGTGAGCAACTTGCGCGTCCTGAGCTTTCTGTGCAACGGCGAAGACAAGTCGATGCGACATGGTAGGGTTGAGTCGTTGTGCTATGCATGTAGCGATGCGCGATGGCATATTGGTTTGGCGGGACGAATAAAGGATGCAAGCTCGTGAGCTTCTGGGCCACTCAGTGCTGCGTTGCATATATGCGCCGAGCATATAATGGATATTCGCGGCTCAAAGGAAACGCTGTCACAGTCGACTCGTGCATGGCCAACGTAGGCTTTCCAGAGTCCATAGCCGAGGACATTGGGCGGTGGCAGGTCTGTCGCGAGATGTATCGTTCGCCGTGATTGATGGTCTTCCGCCATGACGGAAGCGCACAACTGCGACTCGTGCTGACGTTAAAACCTAGATGAGCTACCTCCCAGACTCGGTTCACATCAAGGTCTGGACCTTGGACCACATGCCATTCCATTGCGTTCTTCCAACGCTCAGGTCCTCGACATAGTCGCCAAACAGTGGTTCTGAACCAAGCGTCGACGCGATGACACGATCGCACCAAGAGAGATAGCGTGAGAGGATGAGACCGTCCTTGCCATTGGAAGCGATCATGCCTATACCTCCTCTGGCTTCAACCATTCTCTTCAAAGCAGGGGCGTGTACATTGAGTGCAGTGTTTCGCTCTGATCGCAGTGCCTCATTGAAGAAGACATAGGTAACGGTCAGGATGACAGCATCGGTGTAAGCGCGCTTCGGATCCATGATAGCTGTTCTTAAAGACTCAACAGCTCTGTGCCGTAGCCACTGGGACAGAAAAGGCTGTTGTCGCATTGAGATCGAGTTTGAAGCTGGAGCCATGAGACTGGTATTGGACAGTACGGCATAGAACATTGCAGGTTCGCGTTGCGATATGGATATCTGTAGTGGAAAGTCGACAAAATCAATGTTGCCTTGCTGACCCCAGTCGGAGGATATCAAGCCCATCCACACTTCACCGAGGCAGTTGCGATCTGGAGCAGCAGTGTGTTAGTCATGAGCAATCTGGAAGTTCGTTCACGTGACGGTAGGACCAGACTTCAGTTGATAAATCCACCTTGAGCACAAATGTAGATGCGCAAGAGAGGGACACTTACAAAATTGCACCAATGGACCAAAAGCCTCCTCCCAGCGAACCGGGAACTGCGAAAATGGATCGTGAGTCGATCCGAGCTGATGAGGAGATATTACGGATGAACACTGCGGGCGTGTCGTATTCGTACCCGCGAATGGCGATACATTTGAGTCGACATCTTCCAAGTCATCGTCTTCATCATCGTCTTCAATGAAGCCTGGCTCTGCAAAATCAGTGTCTTCTGCCGTAGGATCCATGGCAGTATCAGGTGGTGAATCAGACGGCGGGGTTGAGTCTGATGAATCGGACGAGAGAGTATGCGAAGTAGACGAAGCCAAAGATGGTACAACCCTGGGTACAGTATCATGGTCCGGCCAAGATGGCACAGCAGGCAGATTCCTGTGGCGTGGTGGTGCAAGTCGATCCGTCGGAGCGGCTTCCGTGGTGGGACCGAGCAGGGGACCTCCAGATTGTGCGGCTGCGGCGAGGCTCCTCGAGTTCTTCCTCAATTTCCATCCTGCCTTGGCGGCGTGCGACCTGATTGCACGCGTCGATGTCGGCTGTGGCGATTCGCCAAATGTGATGAAGTTGAGCACTCCCTGCCGCGGTTGTCCTTGAGCCCGCTGCTGGGACATGACTCTTGGAATACACCGATACGAACCGACCACGGTAGCCTGCGTTATGCAAAGAAGGAAGGATGTTCAAGCAGGAAAGGTCTCGCAAGCGACATGGCGTTCCTCCCCTCTTTGCGTGTAGCCGCTGATGTAAAGGCAAGTGGACCTGGAAGCCTCACGTCCGGGGAGGCTGCGATAGAAAAAGGCATCATTACTCGACTCGAATCCTGTCGAGATCGTGATCTAACGCGTCGGAGCGACATGAGCAATACAGGGTCCGTGGTTCGTGCGTAGTGAGAAACGGCCCCTTCACCGCCTTTGACAAAACCCGACAAGCCACCACAAGCCACCACGAACGAGGTGTCATGGATTGGTGACACATTATTATTTGCGCAAGACTTTGAATTGCTCACTGTTTTAAAGCTCTAATATTAACTGACGTCTGCGAAGACTTTTTGTCTAATTGTGACGTTGACCGCCTAGATCCGTCTTCAGAGAACACATTGGATGTTCGCACGTGGTTTAGTAACCAGACGCTTGACGGTCGTCTATTGCCTGAATTAGCATCGTTCTTTACAGTTCACATCTCGTTCAAGAACTTACAGTTGGCACCCATTGCTTTTCTCAGCTTCATGGTAACCTCTGACTCCTTGAGGTCGCTCTTGCTGTCGGTTTGGATCTCGATGGCGTAGCTTCGCAGGACTTGCTTGACTTGACCGATCTGGGTGGTCATCTTTGCCCTGCGCATGACTCTTGTGTTGGGACCTGGAAGTCCGACGGGTTAGTCTTTTGTGCCAATTCTGCAAGCATATCACAATGTGAGACTGCTTCGACCCTCTTCCGTCGCGAACATTGCTGCAGACATCTGTACCGACGTCCAAGCAACCTCAACATCACATTTATCCAATCCTCCTCTTTCTCCAAAGGCTTCCAACAATCAAACAGAAATAAGAGATCACAAGACACTTACCACACCAGGAAACAAACACAAACTTGACTCTCTGCGATAACTCATCGTTTCCCACCGTCATCCTTACAAAAGCGTAAGCAGCCTCATCATCCCCCAAATGCTCCACCATCTCGGCAATATCGCCTTCACCAGTGGAATCCAACTTCAATGCATCAGAAGTGCCCGAAATGTATTTGAGCACCATCCATGTTGTGGCTGATTTGTCCTCGCGGACGTCTTCGTATGCATTGGCGATTTCTGGGTCGCTGAGGAGATTGTCGGCGGTTTGAGGCATGGTGTTGTGATTCTGATGATTGAGTAGATAGTGATATTGAGAGTCACGGGATGGAAGTGGGGGTTGAAAGCGAGCAAGGGTGTGGTCGGAAGAGGGTGGAATTGCGTATATCCAGGGGTAAACGGCTGGGTAAACTGCGGGTGTTCTAAAGTCTAGAACCCGGCTGTCTTTACTGATGGTCAATGGGAATTCAAGTGAAGATACTGCAGGTATGTCTTGGAAGACTCATCGTTCTTTTCCGTATTGGAGTCAGTTAGGTATGGGGGTAAGTGATTCTCGAGATTCTTGAGCTGTCTCAGTATTGGTTGTTGACAATTGATCACTGAGACTCAAGAGACGGACCCAGCTCCACGAGGTCTCAGACAAGCTTTGCCCACGTTCAATATTCCACCTCAACCGGAGCCTATGCGGGCTTGATTGATTCGAGATCCGGGATGCAGATAGAAAGTGGACTCTGAGTAGTCATCAAGGTGACAAATAACAGATGTTTCTCTGTCTGATCGAAGTATGGCTGTTCGAAGTCAGGACCAGGGTGGTATACTCAGCAATCCGATCGAAAATCCTCGTCAAAACTTGCCAGATTTCCATTCAGCGAATGAGCAAAAAACACAGCTTCCAGCCAATGCATTGGATTGTCCTACCTCCTCATTTCCACATAAGGAGACACCTTAGAAAAAGGTGCAAAAGGTATTTTCATCCCAGCAGTCAATTAACTTGGAGATGAGTCCACCGACAGTAACAGGAGCAAAAGAAGAGCTCTCCCGGACAGGCTTGAACTGTCAACCTCTCGATAGCCGAAATGCCGAGGCAAATCTAACAGTCGAACGCGCTAGCCAATTGCGCCACGGAAGATGTGAAAGCTGTGCTTTCTGTGGCTGTTGGATGCGGCGTTCGTGAATTGCACCGTATATATGGCTACTAGATTTTGCGAGATCCGGAGGAAAGAGCAGGTGCTTGTGGTATAGGCATGGTGCAGTGGTCTTTGTGGGTGGTGGAAATTTAGTCATCTCACCTAGTTCTGTATGTAGCTCTGCTTCGTATGCAAGTTGCATGAACCATTCCCAGAGAAAAGATACAGCTAGTCCTGATATAGAGAGGCCTGAAAGGATTGTGGTGCTGATGACGGGTCACTGGATGGCATGTGAGAAAAGGTGTCGCATGATGCATTCGTTCTCAGTGTGTCGCGTCGTGTAGGCATCGAAACCGTAGGATTGGTGTCGCATGAATCAATTGTTTTCGAGTCGTCATCGTAATATCGAGAGTATGATTGCCTGCTGTGCTGTGGTGGTTGAGAAGTTGAATTTGTCAGACGTGGTTGCTCGAGCTGTCGTAGCACATTCACAGCGAAGAAAAGAGCGAATGAAATGCGACAACGTAGTCAGCCGCCCGGAATATCGCTCTCAAAAATACCAAAACAACTACAGAGAATGAGAAAGAAAATTGCATTGTTCCTCCATAAAATACAGCGCCATGCTTGCTCAGAGATGAACTGAAAAAGGTATCAATCATCCTCCCCTAAATAATCTTATGCACAAGAATCTCGCCAAGTCGACCATGCATCATCTGAACTCATCCATGAACTCCTTGTGGAACTTGGTGATTCTGCCAACCCACTCGGTGCCAGGAGCAAGGAAAGTGGTTCTGAAATGCAGAGTTCCCTCCTTTTGTCCAAATCCACTTCCTGCAACAACACAAACACCAGTTGCGTCTAGCAGTCTGAGACAGTAGTATTCGTCTGCCTTTCTGCCTTCTTGCTTGGCCTTCTCAATAGCCTTGGGAGGAAGGGTGATGGTGGGGAAGAGGTACATGGAGCCCGTGGGTGACTGGCAAGACACTCCTTCCATCTCACGAAAAGCTTCGTAGAGGGCAGTAGCGCGCTTTTGGAGGCCGTCGAAGATACCGCGCTCTTCGGAGTGGTAGGTCTCCCAGGACGGGTCTCCTTCGACAGGCGGCTCGACCATGAGGGAGACTAGGCACTGTCCAATGACAGGAGGGCAGAGCTGGATACTGACATACTTGTAGATTTGCTCGGTGACCTAAGGTGAGAGGTTAGTCATTGATATTATGAACATGTAAGTGCTGTAGAACTTACCTTCTCGTCAAAGCCGACAAGCTCAAAGTAACCACCACGGTGACCACACTCGCCAACCATACCCTTGCTGATGCTGTGCAAGCTGACAAGCTCGAGAGTGTCAAACTTGCCGTCCTTGTTCTCCTCGCTTTGCTGAAGCTCCCTAAGACATTGCTTAAAGCTGGTGAACTTGCCCACGAACACATTGGTCTGGTACACCTCATCGGCCATGACGACCAGCTTCTCTTCGGCGGCAAACTTCAGCACTGACTTGATGTCCTCGACAGAGAGAGTTGCGCCAGTAGGATTGCCGGGGTTGATGATGACAATGCTGCGAACGCTTGTGCCGTCGGCCTTGGCCTTTGCGTAGGATGTGCGGATGGCTTCGAGGTTTGTGCCCCAAGACTTCTCTTCCTCGAGTTCGTAGGGTACGCACCTTGCGTTGAGAAGAGCGAGGGTGGCGGTGTAGAGAGGATATTGCGGAATGGGAACGAGGATCCCAGAGTTTGCGTCGGCGCACATGACGTTCATGAGAGTGCTGACACCGCCCGAAGCACCAGCGGACAGGAAGATGTTCTCAGGGTCGGCAGGGAAGCCGTCTCTCTTCTCGATGAAGTTGGCGACACTACGACGGATGCCAGAGGCACCCTTCGAGGCCGAGTATGCTCCCACGCTCTTGACATCGTCCAGCAGTGTCTTTGCGCGATCAATGGCGTCTTGCTTGTAACCAAGAGTCTTGGTGAGGACATCGGGGTGTTCTAGAAGGAGAGGGTTCTCCATCAGGGACAAAACCTGACGGAAGAAGGTGATGGGCTTCTGGTCGAGTTGTTGGGGGTTACCAATGTTGGCCGAGATGATGGTGTCGAAGGGCAATGAAGTATCCTTCTTCTTCAACTGCTCGCGGTACTTCTCACTCTTGACGGCGTGCTCGCCACGCACGGCATACTCGGCTTCGACGACATTCTGGTTGATGTTCTCGATTGTGAGGCGTCGCTGGCGGGGTGTGGTAGAGAAGGTGCGACTTGACTGGCCTTGGAGCCATGCTGGGATTGGTAGCGAAGACATGAGACCTTGGGTAGCCATGGTAGCGGTTCCTGATGCTGGGGATAGTATCGAGCGCGGGGAAGTGTATGGGGACAGGGCAGGATATGTAGATAGGCGATGCGGCACAGAGTGAACCCCTCCGAACCTTGTGGTCGCTCTTCCCACGGCAATCTTGTATGACGACATGGCTGTTGTCCGTCACACGATCCAAGGGGAGTGAAGGGCGATTGGGGCAGTCGGCAAGTGAGGGAACAGTCACAAGAAAGGCCTCAATCCAGTGAGCGAGGAGACTCTACAATCAGCCTAAAAAACAACCAGAGATAAGAAAACCCAACAGCCAAACATGAGTCAATCATTCTCCGCGACTCCCCCGAAGGGCGCTTCCATTTCGGTAAACAACGCGCCAGCCGGTCCGTGGTCCATCGATCTCTCTGCCGTGCGGGGTACATTTGGCCCGGCCTTTACCTATCTTATCACCATCGTACATCTCGACACTTCACTTTCGTTGACCAGCTCTTGTCGTACATCATGGTAGACCGGTCGTTCAGTGAGTTGTTTGAAAAAGTCCACAGGGCATATGCAGATGCTGCACCTCAATCAGCATCATGATCGAAAACATCAGCTTTGGAGTAGGAGTAGCGTATGAACGTGGCACCGTCGAAACAATGCTCTGAGTTGTAATGGCTAGCACCATCGATTATTCTTGAATACAAGCCATATAGACACGCTGATCGAGTATCGGTAGGTACAAACTTCATGTAGGACAATCGAAAGCCTTCGAGCCGCGATCGTGCTCTCGACTTGCACACCATGGACAACATCTGACTCCCATCAATATGGTTAGCTGTACCCAAACCAGACCCATCAACAATGGATGTCCGGATCCGGCGACGATGCCATTGTATCAACCATCGCTAGATCGCTATGAATGAGTTATCTCCTCTGGTGCTGTTCTTTGTACACCTCCTGCCCATAAATCGAAGAGCCCTGAACAATCCAATCCAACTTGATTTCCAGTACAAACAATCATTTACCATCTCGAAACCATACCAGAATGGATGTCCCGGAGTCTATTACGAGCCTTGGCGGGTGGATAAGAGCGCTTCGACACATACATGAAGTAGGAAACAAAGGAAATTTCCCTGCGGAGGTTCGCCTGATGATCTTTGAAGACTGGTTGAGAGACAATCAGCCACCATGGGATATCAGCAAAGAGCTGAGGATTCCAGACTGGGTAACACCTAGCTATGAGGACTTGTGGTTCCGAAACACCGAGTTCATCTTGCCAGCATCCACTAGCAAGCCAGGAACTTTCCGTCAAAGTGCTGTCATGTCACTGGAGGCCCATGTTGTAAGCTTTTTGGAGAGGCTATGCAGACGTCAAAGCGCACAGCCTACATCAGTGTCGGTTGAAGTGGTTGTCGATATGTCGGGAGACCTCAGACTCAGTCAAGATTCCATACGAAGGTTGCTTCTGGTCAGCTATTATCTAGGAGCCCGCAAGGAACTGCTCAACGTCAAAGTCGTTGTCGACACAGAAAGCGACAGGGGAAATCTCGAAGCCAATGAGGTTATCGCAAACCCTCTCAAGGCACGACTAAAGAAGGACTGCTTGAAAATGCGAAAGTTCAGGGAGGGCAGCATGGACATGGCAAAAGTGTATAGTTCAGTCGGCCGAGTCTACCATTCAGTCGATGTTGCAGGCGCTCCGCCCGAGAACGTGGTAGCAACAGTATTGGGCGAGGACGCAGCCTGGGCGCAGATTTATCGGACGGGAGTGATTCACTCGCGGAACGTTCTTAATTCCGAGTGTAGACGATTCATGATAGCTGTAGAGATTAAGGAAATAGAGGCAAAAGAAGAGGAAGAGAAAGCGAAACAGACATAAGTTTGGCAAGTGGAGGGAGGAGGGAGAGTAACAGACAGAGTAGCACTGTATTCAAATGATTGATTAAGCAGTTGGAAGATAACAGAAAGCACTATTTTCCAATTCGTGTGAGAAAACAAGTTGATGAAGGAGAAGAGAGGTCCAACAATGGTGGTATAGACGCATCGAGGCATAAAGCTTGGCATGTGACGCAAGAGAAGCTTCCCGAAAGTCGGCCTCGAAAGTCGAACGATTTTCTTGACTTGTTTGTGTTTCGCCCTTCGTTCCGCTACCACCTTGATACACACATACACCTACCATGGCCAAGGGAGAGAACAGCAAGAAGGTTGCGGGCAACGCCAAAAAGGCCGAAGTCGCAGCCCAGAAGCAAGCCGTCGAGAACCAAAAGAAGGCCAAGGTTGAAGAGCAAGAATGGTCAAAGGGCGCAAAGGATAGCTCTAAGGCGTGAGTTTGCACCCTCGCACACTTCACCTTCTGATCACTGTACTGAATCGCTTTCCCTTCCAGTGCTGCCGCCGCCGACAAGAAAGCCGAAGCCGACCGCAAGAAGGCCGAGAAGGCTGCCCTCCTCGCCGAGGAAGATGCCTCTCTCCCAGCCAAGAAGACTGGCAATGCCAAAACCGCCGTCAAGAAGTCTCGCGGTCTCGATCTGTCCGGCCTCGATGGACCATCCTCCCTTTCTTCACTTTCCGCAACCGGTATCGACAACGCCCTGGACGCTTTGTCCCTGACCGCAGGCTCCTCAGACAAGATCGACCGTCACCCCGAACGTCGCTTCAAGGCCGCCTACACCCAATACGAAGAACGCCGCTTGGAAGAGATGAAGGACGAGAAGGGTCTGCGTCGCCAGCAAAAGATTGAGCAAATCAGAAAGGAATTCGAGAAGCACCCCGACAACCCTTTCAACCAGGCCAATGCTACTTACAACAGCACAAGGGAGGACTTGCAGAACATTCGCGAGAGCGAGAAGACCAAGATCGAGAAGAGACTCGGTGGTTCTTGAACCGAGTGAGCGAGAGCATGAAAGCAGAGCAAGAGGTTGTGGCTGTTTTGTTTCGCGGCTACGAAGATATTACTTTAACGATACCCTATGCATAACTTTAGATAGAACGAGGAAGACATGAAGGGCGCTGATACGCGTATTCCTCATGATCATCAAGGTCACCACATTTCAATTTCCCGTGTCGGAAGCTTGCTCTCTACACCATCGTGAGCGGAGCATGTGTTCTGGCACGCGATTCTGCAGCATGAATGGAGATGGTGATCTTTAGTTCGTAGGCCAGTTTAGAGGACCTGCCAAACATGCTTCAATCTGGACACTCTGCGCGGCCTTGGCGGTGATTGTTCAACTCAGCGATCTTAGCTTGACACTTGCAATCCCAGCATGACAATCATTGCAACCATATGTTCGCGCTTGGTTAACGATATTCCGAAGCTGTAGTGACATGGATGCAGGTGAGTATTGCGCGCTGCCGCAGGGCCCAACAGAATAAAGATAAGTTACGCGATGCGCAGGTCCTGTGACGCGACTGTGACCGCGCCTGCAGCGATATGGCTACCAAGTTGACCGAAGTCAGGCCTTTTCAACAAAGTCTTTGGCGTCCAGCTTCTTTACTCCTCTCTAACAATGCATCTGCGCATGTACTGGTTACATTTATGTCAGCTAGCCATACGGGCGAGAATTTGACATATCGATAATAGGTAATCTGTGCACGAGACAAGTATGAGCGCGAATATGCCGAAAAAAGAAGACCCGACTGGTCAGGAACCAAACTCCAACCAAGCTACACTGAGAGTAGCGTCAACGAATCGAAGTAGGGAATCAACAAGAAGCGTGAACTCCAATGGATCGAAAACGGATTCAGATGGTCGCGCTTCAGTGACATCGGGTCTACGACAGAGGGATTCTGCCAAACATCAGAAGTATCAGTCCAATCAACACAAGCCATACTCAACGGGCAGAGACATGAGCGGGAGGCCTATCTTCACTTTGGCTGGTCCCAGCTTCCAGGATGGTGGAAGCAGCGAGCGATCACAGAACCAACACCAGCCGTACGTTCAAGCCGGATATGCCGAGCTCAATCCAGCCTACGATCAACCTGGGAATATAAGGCCGATCTGGGGATTGGCGGATCCTATGCCACGAACCGTACGCCCTGGTACGAAACCATCAGATCAGGAAATTCGATCCGGCAAACCACGGGAGGACGTGCTGCAGCCTACTGACTCTCAAATGGAGCAAGGCAATGGCCTGAGGTTGGGACTGAGTAAAATTACCAAGAACATCCATGACGCGACAAACGATAGGGAACGAAAGCATACTGAGAGATATGGTCAAAGCCACCAGGATCCCAGTGGAGACGACAATGGGAAGGAAGATGAAGAGATTGATGACGAAGATATCGAAGCCACGCATGATCAAGGCGAAGAAGACCACATACCATTAAGCGATATTCGGGAAGAGCTACACAACCATCACACGCTATGGGCAGTGTTCAGGACTAAACTTCGTGAGCCTCTTGCAGAAGTTCTTGCCGTAAGTTTGACTGATGGTCTCACCTTATCTCGATCTCTAATCAATGTAGGTGTTTGTTTTGATGACGATTGGTATCTGTGCCAATATAGCACACAAGCTTGCCCAAAGCGGCACCAACGATTCGATGGCATGGTCGTGGGGTTTCGGGACGATGACTGGCATTTACATCAGCGGAGGCGTATCAGGTGGGCATCTCAGTCCTGCGATCACCATCATGCTCTACATCTTTCGCGGCTTCCCGAAGAGAAAGATACCCGTATACATTGTCGCTCAGTTGCTCGGTGCATACATCGGCTCACTCGTTGCATATGGAATATATCGGACTTGCATCCTCAACTATCTGGACTCTAATCCAGAGCAAATGACACAAGTCTACAATTCATTTGTCACGAACCGCATAGAAGGCGTGGCCGATGCTGCCTCAGGCTTTCTGACAGAGTTTGTTGCTACAGCATTTATCAGTATTGCTGTATTGGCTTCTGGTGACGACAGTAATGCACCTCCTGGAGCAGGAATGAATGCATTCATTCTCGGTCTAATCGTCAGCATTCTGACTATGGCCTTTTCGGCCAGTACCGGTGCTGCAATCAATCCTGCTCGCGACATGGGACCTCGCTTAGCGTTGATCACAGTTGGCTTCAATAGACATGAACTGTTTGGAGACGGCTGGTGGATATATGGTGCTTGGTGCGCTCCGATCACCGGGGCCATTGTCGGCGCGATCCTCTACGACACTGCGATCTTTGTTGGCGGTGAATCGCCTGTCAACTATCCTGTGAAGAGTGTCAAACGAGCTGGGACCAAGGCCAAGACGAGATGGAGGCATAGGTTCACGCATAAGGAGAGATAGCGGCTTCTCCCTTGCATGCACTATTGAACATGAGTCTCAGAGCCTCCAGGATTTATGTCTACGCGAGGTGTATTCCTGTCTGATACGGACTCTTGAGGTGGCCAAAGAGTACTTGTCATGGCGGCTGTCTCAACAACCAGTGCTGACAAGGGCTTCTTCCAGCAAATGGTCATTGGTGTATCAATTCAGTTGTCTGGTAGAGTATGGGTTTGTTGCACATGGAGTTGGCTTCAGCTCCTTAATGCTGCATATTATCAATCCTGATGTCTCACCAACAAGATGCGCTTTCGTCAACTTTAACTATCGCTACAGAGCACTGACACATGTTCGGCGTGTCCAATCAGATGGGCGTACCCGTTGATATGTGGCTTGACGATTACCAGCAACGGTCTAGCAACCGTCCCAAAACGGCTTCAAACTTTACCAATACTTCCGCCAAGATATGGGTTGACCTCCATGCTTCTAAGCGGATGTGAGACCTTCTCGAAAACTTATCATGAACGATCAGAGACAGTTGTCTCGCGACGATGAGTTTCAGCCTTACGCAGAAAACGTCTGTTATACAGCAGCTGTGTTCGGTGGAGGCCGAAACAGTTGAACTTCAGCTCGCAAGCCATTGCGGAAGAAAAGCGCCAGCAATTTGGACATATCGACATCAAATCGCTGCGAACTTGTAGACATTTCCTTGGACAGTCTTTTGTGTCAAAACTCTGTTTGTACTCAACTCGATTTAGACGACGCCTCGTGACTGCCACTCTACCACGC
The DNA here is from genome assembly GCA_024195585.1 of Aureobasidium sp. EXF-3400. NCBI lineage: Eukaryota > Fungi > Ascomycota > Dothideomycetes > Dothideales > Saccotheciaceae > Aureobasidium > Aureobasidium sp. EXF-3400. Next base: position 353,269 of record SWBL01000001.1, read on the forward strand.
GAACGAGCTAAGCGCTCCTTCTCCCGCCTCATACGTCGTATCCAAGGTACAGCCATCTCGGTAAGGAGCCAAGTTCACGCATCACATGCTGGTAACCATGGCTCATCATCTGCATAGCATGCAGGAACCACACGGAGCCGCCGCATGAAGTATGTTTGTCAGGATACTCGACATCGGATCGTGATGACTCGATAATCGCGATGACAGAGAGAGGGATACAAAAGCCGAGAGGTTCCCCATCAATAAATGAGAAACATAACAGAGACCTCTGAAATATTGAAACTTTCGTTCAATATGCGTTCGACTTTCTTCATCCCCGCCCTTGTGGCAGTTGTTGCTGCTCTGCCGGCTCCTGCACCCCAGGAGATCAACCTTGATCTTTTTGAAAAGATCCCCACACCGACTATCATCCAAGCCACTGGAGTTCCTACCATTGTCACCTTCGACACCAAGGCCCTCCTCGCCTCGGCTACTGCGGCTTCTTCTATCTCGGTAGCCATCACCGATGCTGCTTCTTCGACTCCGAGTATAGTGAAGCGTGCAGTTTGCTCTCCTCAACCCTCTGGCTATGGACCTGTCACCACCAACCCCAAAGACGATGCTGCTTCATTTGCAGCCAACGCTGTCTACGCCAATGCTGCCAATTCTGCCGCTGTCCCTGCTGGATATGCGCAGACATTCAAAAACATGAATGCCAGTAGCAGTGCATATGGCTACATGGGATTTTCTTACCTCACAGAGTACAATCCCCAAACTTGTGCCACTAAGTGTAAGTAATCCATGGATTCCTATAAACCCTTCAAGATCTCCGAAGTTGACGTGAAAACATCACAGGCAACAACATCAAAGGATGCATGGGAATCAACATCTACTTCGAGCGCGACCCAAAGCTCACCCCCGATCAAACCTCCTGCCCAAATCCTGCTTCTCTGACTCAAATTAAGGTCAGTATCTCCATTTTTCCATTCATCTTATAGACTACTAACCCTCCAAAAGTGTGTATATTGGGGAGGCCCTGTGACGGTTTCCAACACCAACAATTACGGTAGAAAATGGGTGGATTTCTCTGTCGTAGTTGCTGGCTCGAACGGCTACGTGAGCCAGACTATCGCCGCACCCTCTGGTTACTCGGACGCCAACTACCTTGGAAACGCAGCTATCAATGCTCCCTATGATGCACTCGGCTACAACACATACATGGGAGCCAAGGTCTTCGCTTCCGGACCTTTCAACGCAACCCTCTGTACTGAAGCCTGCAATGCACAAAATGTGTACAATCTCGCCAACCCACCAGCCGATGGCAGTCCAATCCAAACATGCCAGTTCGTAAACACTTACATCCTGAGTTTGAACAGCAAGACTGCATTGGGACAGTATTGTGCCATGTACAGTGCCACCTGGAGCAACAAATACGCCACCAATGTTGGACAATGGCAAGGCAATGATCGCTACACTGTAGGCTTCTCATACTCCTTCTCCAACGTCACAAACCCTGGAACCACACCCAACAAAGCCGCTGCTGTTGCTCAAGCCAAGGAAGAGATCTCTGCCTCGACTCTGCAAAGTTATTGCAGCACTTTCCTGGGATACAATGATTTGAACGCCTACGTTACTGCAACTTCCACCAAGATTCCTGTATTGACTGTTACTGCAACCACGACTTTGAAAGTCAAGGCTACCTCTTCTGGATCTTCGTCTTCGTCGAAGACTTCCTCTTTGTCAAAGCGCGCTGTGGCTGCTTCTTCTGCTTCTACACCTGCTGCATTGACTAAGTACCCTGCTAGCATTCTGTCTAGTGCTTGTTCGGCATTGGTTACTAGTGTGCCTAAGACTGCTACTGTTACTGTATCGACTGCTACGGTTACTGGTGCTACTAGCAAGTCCACGGTCATCAAGACTGTTACTACGACTACTCGCTAGAGAGTTTGTTCTGGACGATATAATAAAGGAGGGTAGATGTTGTTTTGGAGGTCGTAATAATTATTATATTAGAATGTTTTGATGCTTTTAGTAATTTGTGTTAGATCTTCATATTTATATTGTGTCACTGATACCGGATTGCTCTTTTCGTGTCGCCATCAAACTCATCGCCTGGATTATCGTATAAGATCCATGATGTTCATAACAAACTTCTTCTAACAAGCTTTCGTAATGGCATTTCTTCATGTCGTATACGTGGTTGTATCAAGTGTCATCTCAGATGAGGTAGAGAAAAGGTCAGATAAGGTAGAGGAAAGTTCAGCCAAGGTAGAGAAATGTTCAACCAAGGTAGAGAATTCCTCAGACGAGGTAGACCCACAAATGCTGGCGAGACTTAGTAGTATCTTACATACTCCCCTAGAGGGCTACTATAGATATGCAATGAGTGCCCTCCAGCTTTCAGTTGCGAAGAAGGGAGGGATTCCTGAAGTGAGGGCAAGCGACGGGCAAGAACATATGCTAAATATCTGCTATATGAAACGCTCTCCAGTATATGCTAAGAGATGCCCAATCGCAATGATACATAAACAGAATGTACGGATCAACCTTTGGGCTTCTGCCTTGTCTGAGAAATTCCTCACCTTGTCTGAACGTCTCTACCTTGTCTGAACTTCTCTACCTTGTCTGAATTTCTTTCCCTTGTCTGAGCTTCTCTACCTTGTCTGAGCTTCTATACCTCGTCTAAGCTTCTCTACCTTGTCTGAGCTTTTATGCCTCGTCTGCACTATGTCTCCTGATTTTATCTACAGGTTCAGTCTCTTCAAGGGCAGTATCATTGCATTTCTTCAGTCTCAAGTGTCAGTTTTTGGCACAGGATATGATGTCTCCCATAGGCATATGCAAAGCAATAACTTTTTCTAGTCGAGTATCAAGAGTAGTCTATCCTTCAAGCCTTGACCACATTACCACCAACTTCACTGTTCTCCCTACCTTCACCCTGACCAACAATGTGTTCAGCACTATCCCTCTGCACACCCATCTGAGTAACATCATACCCATTCTCCACAAGGTAAGCCCTAAACTTTCTATCTTCATCATCAATAGTATCCTGTCCAATATGCGGCAACAAGAAAAATGCAATTCCAGCCGACAGAATGCAAAGCGCCGAACTGACAAAGAACGGATACTGGCCAGCTTTGATCGGATCAGTGTCTTTGTAGCGGTTATACAAGATCGCAAGAACTTGGTCACCAACAAAAGCTCCAATCTTGCCAATGGCGGCCGCGATACCGTAGTATTGGCCTCGGACGGCGGTGGCGCAGGATTTGGAGGCGATGAGACCGATGTTGTCGCCAGGGCCAAATTCTCCGAGGGCGAGGAAGACGCCGTAGACGATTACGAAGCCGGCGACATTGGAGGGGTGGGCGAGGTAGCTGTATACACCTGCCATGATGAAGCCGACGATGCCTTGAGCGAGAACGCCGATGCCCAAGGTCAGTTTTGGACCTAGCCAGTCGCTGACGAAAGATCCACCAATGCAGCCTGGCAAGTAGAAGAGATAGATCAGCGTAGTCCAGCCGAATGATTTCCACAGAGGAGCGGTTTCGCCGAGAAGGTTGTCGACGATGGTTGAGCTGAAGAGCGAGAAGGAGTAGCCTGAGAAGTCGTAGATGAACCAGATCAGTGAGACAATGGTCAAGCGCCACCAGTAGAACTTCAGGACCAATAACCAAGGTGTTTTTGCTTTAGCCATTGTTTCCCGGCGGTAGGCTTCGGGTTCGTTGAGTTTGAGACGAAGGTACAGGAGGGAGAGAGGTGGAATGACACCGAGACCTAGGCAGATGCGCCAGGCAGCACGGAGGTGATCTTCTCCGGTACATAAAACCTACGAAAGAAACGTTTAGCAATTGCGCGCAGGAGAAAGCGGAAGGTGATAACATACCACAATCATGGGCACCAATGCAGAAACCACAAATCCAATATCAATCTGCACATTAGTAAACAGAATAAACCACCTGTTTCTGGTTCCACTCTTGAGCTCTCCAGTGCTTTCGGCACAACCCACACTGCCTGCTGGATATTCACCACCAATACCAATACCCAGCAAGAAACGCCATGCAGTCAAGGCGGCAAAGAGACCAGAGCTACTGCCTCCAGCTCCATAACTGCCTGCACTGAGAGCAGCAAAGAGGATCAAGATGACGGTACTGGCGAACAAACTCCACTTGCGAGAATAGTGATCGGAAGTATAGCCAAAGATAAGCATCTGGAATATGTAAGAACGAAATCTCAAGAAGAGCTGAAGAAATACTCACACCAACCACAGTTCCAGCAAAGGTGATGGACGAGACGTTGCGTTGGGCAGGAGAAGTAGCATAGGAGGTAGGATAAATCTTTCCGAGCATTGTAGAGACAAAGCCGATCACACCGTTGAGGTATCCATCACTGAAGAGACCAGCACCACATGCGATAACTGGCCAAAGACGTTCCCACTGTGATTTTTCTGTTTCTTCGTACGTGGTCGAGGGTTGCCCTTCGTAGCCGGCAGATGGTTGCTCTCGGATAGGTGCTGCTTCTGGGGATATACTGCCCGGTTGCTTTTCGGTGCTTAATGGCCGGTCCATGGTTGCAGATCGTGTGAGTCTCGGTCCTCGAGGTCGCAATGGGTGATCGAGTGTCGCTTTGGGAGATGGAGTGGAAGATAGATTCAATCGCTGCCGATGAATAGCTGGGTACAGCACACCAGATAAAGATTTGGGATTGCAATCAGAACACGCGTGCAGAGGATAGACGCGAATGGTAAGTAGAGTATGTGACTTCGTTGGAGCGATCCTTGAAAGGCAGGAGGCGATGCAAGGAAAGAAGAATCTTCGTTGAGGGCACGCGACCACCTTTAAAGGCGTATCTTAAGATCTGCAGTCAACGATGATCTTCCTGAACGATACCGTATATTTTGTTGATGAACCAATTGGAGTGTTTCCAGCAAGAGTGCTTGAATCCTGCCACTAAAGCTTGGAAGGAAGCTCGGCACATTCGGCGAAGACCGATGGTAGTCAAGCCCTCGGATCAGGAAGTGCCCAATGATGCGCTTTCAGAGCCTTTACCACGATGATAAAGGACCCAGAGAGTAATATCGCTAGCGATACCCAGATATCAATTATCTGTTGACTATGCTGTTCAACCTCAACAACTTTCCTGTTGAACAGTGCCTATATCAAAAAACATCAAATGATATACCAGGAGTCCACTTACCAGCGATCCTTCGAACGCCCAGCAGCCCCACCGTCATCCCGCCTCCCGTCTCCAGACCCTAAAAGCTTGCGTTTCGGCATCTTGTTCCCTTCGCCATCGGTCTTAACCACAACAACCACGAGCAAGAAATCAGAAAATTAAAACGTGCTATCTTTGTAGCAGAGCTCTTCAACTACCGACATATCTACCTGAGTAACAACACGTAGGCTTGCTTACGTGTTCGGGGTGAAAAAGCTGCAGAAGAGCATCATCGCCTTCTACTTGATTAAGGGAGTTTAGTTTTTTCCGCGGTGGCATGAAAGGATGGTTGAGCATGTGTATTGAGATACAAGTACCAGAATACATCGAGAATTCGAGACTCAATGGTCATTAGAAGTACGCGGGACAGATGTATTAGTTGCAGCAGATACATCGTCAGTCTTACTTCGGTTGAGATCTACTCATGCCTTATTTGACGTTGTGTATACATGCACCTTCCTCATGCTTGGAAAACAAGGACACCGTCACTCACATATGCCAGATGGGATGACATATCGGCACAACTAGTTGACTACATGACATACAGGTATTGAATATAATCTACAGGACCCGAACATTGCACAAGATTTACTCCCAGTTTCCAATACAAGGGATTACCGATCGAGAAATGACCTCGAAACGATGAACACGACATACAGGTAAACTCGAATATCTTGAAACCAAGTATGATATTCACCAGGAGCGAATGTGTCATCGATACCAGCCGTCGAAGAGCAGACGCTTTCTCGGAGGGATGACGGCTTGAGTGCCGACTTTGGCGAAGTCTCTATTGCCATAGAAGAGCAACTCGGTTCCAGTGGGTAGATCCATGTCCAGTTCATGATATCTCTTTGCCCACTCGAGTGGGAATGCATTGAGAAAATCCAGCTTGCCAGCTGCGCCTCGCTTCTTCATATTCTCAGTGGACTTCTTGGTGACTCCAGCGTAGGTCTTTGCACGTTTTTCTTGGTTCTGTATCCAGGAAACATTGCCCCATTCCTCCATTCCTTTATTGTGTCTGGGTGCGCGCCGTTTGATCAGCTGTAGCAGTTCGGCTGGAGTAGGTCTCTGCTCTGGCTTGAAGCGCTGGCAACGCCAGGCAAGATCAATCAGGTCGTCGCTATACTTGAAACCAGGAAATTTCTCGTATTTGGGAGGGTTTGCTTTGATCCACGAATCTTGGTCCACGACCATCTCAGGGTCTTCGTAAGGCAAGCGCGGTTTCAAGCGCATCATACATTCGATGGTGCGGCCCGTCTGCCAGACATTGGTCCATGAGTACAGAGGCGTGTCGGGTAGACCTGTCGTTCGCCCGCCGTCTTCCAATTCGACACTCATTTCTGGAGCGTTGAAGCCCATCGTGCCCCCGTGAGCGAGTGGCGGATCTCCCTGACGGACAATGTGGCTTGCGCCAAAGTCAGACACTAGTGGTTTGGGATAGACTGGATACCGATCTCCTCGTGGCGCGTCCAAGAGCATGTTTGCTGGCTTCATGTCTATGAATGCGAGGACTTCGTCTTGTTCCTGACGTGCGTTGGGTCTTGCTTGTACAACAGATTCGAACCGAAGTAGAGCTTCAGCAATACACCTGAAGACATACCAGATATAGGCTTCTGGAATTGGCTGAACTGGTACCAATACATCGGGGTCGTTGTCGTCCTTGGTTGGGTCTTTAACATTGTGTTTTCTGATCAAGTTTGCAAGATCACCTGCGTAGAAAATGTCCAGGTAAACACGCCAGTGTACGTGCGTCAATTTCTTCTCTCCGTCGTACTTGTGCTTATCGCCTTTCTTGTAGCCTCGCAACGGAACAGTGTTCGCAAGAGGATTGTTTCTGTCAGTCATCAGACCTTGAGTATAGGCCTCTCTGAGAAAACGTTCGTCGATCGTCGCGTCGCCCGGTCTGTTAGGATTAACACCAAAGTCCATGCCCTTTCGCACAAGCTCCTTGTATATTCCTTTGTATTCCGGCGGTTCTACGGTATCGGCTGTGCCCCAAAAGTCCTTGATGACCATACGATCGATGATTTTCTGGTTCTCGTCGACCTTGAGCCAGTAGTGTATAGTACCATTGCCTCCCATGTCTATGTAAACCCCTCCCAACCAGGTGTGGCCTGGGGACAAGCCACTAGGGTCATCTTCTCCGAGGGGACGTCCATTGTACAATGCCATGATGGTAGATGTTGGAACAAGAAAACAATCGAGAAGAGAAAACGTCTGAGTATACAGAAAAGAGACAACACACGGAACCTTGTGGACCATGCTTATGTTCCAATGTCGATTTTCTTTGTTGAAATCCACGGGTCTCATAGTGACCGGATCCGGACACGGCTGGATTTGGAGAAGTCGATCATGAAAAGATCATAAGAAGGTTATACCGCCCCGAGGACAAAGCGAAAGTCCCTTTGTGTCAGAACATGTCGAGTACAGCAAGTCGCCTAAAGACATCATAGCTGGTATGGCGAGGTGTCGGCCACGACGGCGTGCGAGCGGAAAGTCACATATGCGAAAGTTAGTATGGAAGAATCAATGAGATGATGATAGTTCAAGCGACCGCAATGATTATTGCAGCTGTCGAGATTCTGCGTGTGTTCTGTGTTGTGTAGAAGGGAAAGTTCGGACAACAAGCGGATTGTGACAAGGCCGAGAAGCGATGGGCGCATTCTTGAGCAGAACAGAACATAGCGGCAGGAACCTACTTTTCGACTCGACATGGAAAACAGACAAACAGTATCCCTTCGTTTTTGAGTATCGTCGTGATACTTGAATATATCATGTGTTGCTGAGAGGAGAAATGCGGTCTTGCTGTTCTCCAGTGTGGTATAGAGATGATCCGATCTCGGCCCGTGAAGCCTCGACGGCCTTGAGAGCTTCAACAACGAGCTTCATAAAATATCTTGATCTTGCAAGAAGAATCCAAGTACTGCCATTGACTTATCGATTCTCGAGGAATTGAGGTACTCGTACCTACTCTGGCTGCGCACCACTTTCATCGGAGAAAAAAACCACGGGATTGAGACCACACATCACAACCACACTGCCATCGACACCCATAACGAACCACCAACCATCATCCAAGAACTGTATCATTACCAACCATCAACAAGAAAACCACCACAATGTCTTCCAACACAGGAATATCCCCCCACGCCACGGCCTTCATCCACTCCTACGCCACAGCCACCTCTCTAGCCTCATCCTCCAAACCCACCGACCTTCAAGCCAGCGCAACCCAAATGTCCTCCCACTACCTCCCCAACCTAATCTCTTTTACTCTGGGCACCAACACCACCGTTGCCACCCAATCAGAAGCAGCAAAAGGCACACTCACCCACCTCCAAAAACTGGTTAAAGCAGGTGTAGGTGTCGATATCAGGATGATCAGAGTGGCAGTCAAGGAAGTAGGCGAGTTTGCAGCTACGGTGTTTGTGACTTGGGAGTTGGTTGTTGGTGGGTTTGGTATTGCTGATGAGGAGAAATTGAAGGCGAAGGGGGGAGAGGGGAAGAAGGCAAAGGGTTGGAGGTGGAGGAACTGTTATGGGTACAGGAGGATGACTAGGGAGGTTGAGGGTGAGGAGGTGGTGGATAAGGAAGGATTTGAGTATATTGTTAGTGATGAGGAGGTTGGCGAGTTGATCAAGAGGGTACCCAAGTATTTCGAGTCATGAATGAATAGATTCACAATTGCAGTCGGAGATTTCATGAGTTTAGGTTTCCAACTACATGTTGTGATTTTGGAGCTGGATGAATTCTTTCTTTTTATGCTAGTACATGGTATCTTTTTGTGTGCTTCAGATCGAAGACGTCTAATCATCACCACCACCCATCTGACCACCTGATGTCGCAGCCTTCTTGGCACCACAGATATCGTCAACTCTGAGCAGCAAGCAAGCCGACTCAACAGCAGTCTTGATACTCTGCAACTTAACAGCCTGGGGCTCCCAGACACCAAGCTTGTGCATATCACAGATCTTACCGGCATCACCGTCAATACCCCAGCTGCTGTTGTCGTTTGACTCTGCGTGCTTTGCGCGGAGTTGAGTGAGAACACGGATGGGCGAGTTACCAGAGTTCTGGATCAGGGTGCGAGGAATGACTTCCATGGCTTCGGCAATGGCGCGGTAAGGCCATTGGGCTACACCTTCGACACCCTTGGCGAGCTGTGACAACCGTACGGCGACGGCCATTTCGGTGGCACCACCGCCGGGAGAGAGGTAAGGGTGGAAGACAACGTTGCGGGCAACACCCATGGCGTCCTGGAGGTTACGCTCAATCTCGTTGAGGATATCTTTTGAAGGGCCGCGGAGCAGGATTGTGCAGGCCTTGGGGTTTTGGCACTTGGTCAGGAAGGTGAAGTATTCGTCGCCAATCTTCTCAATCTCGAAGAGACCACACTGGGTACCGACGTCTGCCTCGGTGAGGTCTTGGACGGTGTTGACAATGGTGGCGCCAGTGGCACGAGCGATACGGTTGTTGTCGGTCTTGCGGACACGGCGGAGAGCGGTGATGTTGTGCTTCATGAGGAAGTGCTGGGCGAGGTCGGAAACACCCTTCTCGGTGATGACAAGGTCGGGCTTGACGGCGATGATTGCGTCGCACATTTGCTTGACCTGCTCCTCCTCGATCTGCAGAATACGGTTCCAGTCCTCCTCCTTTGTGATCTCAATGTTTGTCTGCGACTCTCCCTTCTTGTACTCGAGCGTGCAGTCGAGCAGAACAATACGGGGGTTCTCAATGCGCCTCCTCATCTTGGGGTGGGTGATGTCCTTGTTGAGCATGACTCCGTTCAAGACTCTGCTGTCCTCAATCTCACCTCCGGGAATCTTCTCGACACGAGCGTAACGCTTGATATCAACCTCTTGCTTACCACCACCACCGCTGTACGAGACGGTGCGCACAGCAGTCAAGGCCAGGTTGCACATCATGTCGGACCATCTTGAAACGAATTTTGTGCCGATTGAAGAAGAGATAAGCTTGTACATCTGCTCGTCGTCCGAGGTGTCGACGGGGACTGAGACGTCCTGAATGACTTTGAGGGCATCGCTGAGGGCGCGCTTGAATGCTTGGATGATGACGACGGGGTGGATGTTGCGCTCGAGTTGAGGGAGGGAAAGGGCGAGGATTTCACCAGCGAGGATAATAACTGAGGTGGTACCGTCACCGACTTCCTCGTCTTGTGTTCTGGCCAGCTCGATCATGCTCTTTGCGGCGGGGTGGGCGACTTCGATTTCTCTGAGGATGGCGTGGCCGTCGTTGGTGAGGACGATACCGCCCATGGGGTCGAGAAGCATCTTCAGCATAGCCTTGGGACCCAGACATGATCGGATAATGTCTGCGACGCTGCGAATTGTCAGATTGACGCAGGTAGGGGGGTGAGATGTGTAGCGTACGTCTTTGCGGCGGTGATGTTGGACAGTTGGGCTTTGCGACCGAATTGGCGCTCACCACTGTTGGTGTCTGGATTGTGGTATTAGTATGTATAGCAGATAGACCAGATGTGTAGGAAGCTCACTCATGACCACAACGGGGGCCTGCATCTTGTCTGTCTTGTTGCTGGACTATAGTCCAAACTGGCAACTAGGTTTCTGGTATGGCTTTTGTATAGAAGCTCTGACTTGATACAGAGTCGACTTGTGTGTTGAGTCGTCGAGTGATGCGGATACAGTTCTGTTTGGGCCCTTAACCAGCAAATGCGCGCCTTCCAAAAGTTCGGCTTCGAAATAACCGCCAAGCTTTCGGAGGTGTCTGTTGCATAATCAAAGATGTAATTTGTGCATGTCGCGCAACTATCTTATGCAGCTGCTGGTCTACAACTTCTGGCCAGGTCGGCAAAAATGCGCGCAAGGCCGTCCATCTCACAAGGTGTTCTAGTCCGAATACGGAAGTGTGGATCTATCTACCCTCCAATCGAACGGTTGCTTGGCTCTCACCTTGCCAAAGTCGTTGTTGCCGGGCGAGAGAAAGCTGATCAAGGGTCCAATCTGAAAGGCTCTCGGAAGGAAACCATCGACAAGCGACAAGCTCTTTCTCGCTCCTCAAGAGGTTGCTCCTTCCCTCCTTTTGCCAAATCTCACTCGTCCTCTTTTCTCTCTGACACTTTACTCTGTCCATCTCTCACTCTATTCCGTCTCATACGACCATCAACCACTTCACCTCATCCACTCGACGTCATTTAATCAATCTTTCACTTTCTCCATTTACCATCACCGTCGCGTCTTCCCGGCGGCTTCGCGACGCGACAAGCTTCACCAATTCATCCAACACCACTACTACCACTTGATAATATTGCACTTTGCTTTGCGCATTGACTGCTCAAACTTTGTGACTTTCTGATCTAGCAAACAGTCTTTACTACCCACTCCTCACAATGTCTTCTTCCTTCTACGCTTCGTCGCCCACCGTCGTCCTCCCTACTCCCTCGGCGCAATACTTTCCTCATTCTCAAATATACCAACAACCTACTACAATGGGCAACACCTTCTTCGCAAAGCAGACTACTCCACCCACACAATCGCTACCCTCTGCTGCCGGACGCAAACGATCACGCGACGATGACGACGACGAAGAAGTCACTCTGGCTGCTCCCCTGTCCAGCTCGCCCATCAGATCTGGAGAACCCACCTACGGTCCTGGAATGACTCTGCTTAACAAGCCTCACGGTCAATCTCCCACTGGTACCTGGGTTGAAAATACGTGGGTCGAATCACCTCAAGTCGACCCTGTAGCCATTCAAGCATCCAGACCCACCATGCCCAGTCGCAAATCCCAACGTCTCGCTCCCTCGGGGCCCGAATCTAACGACACTCCTCTGAACATCGAGGCATCGGCTCATCGTCGCACCGCATCAGTCGAACCTCTGATTGACGAAGTCACGCGCCTCCTTGGCATCTCGTGGATGCGTCTTGACGCCAGCGAAGCCCTTCAGATCTCGGCGAAAGCCTACACAAGATGGGTTCGCAGACACTACCCTGGTCTTGCCGACATTGAGCTTTGGTTTGAGAACTCCTCTATCTCTGGTTACCTTGGTGCGGCAACCAACAAAGCTTCCGGTCAGAAGGTCTTCTTGCTTTGGAGCAACGATCTTAAACAAGCTGTCCTTGTCACGAGAGATCCCAACGAGCTGGTCTCAAAGTTGATGTCTCCGCAAACACTCGTCAGCTCGGCGACCGAGTCCATGTTCGCCAGTGACGAGCCCATCGCCGACGATTCGTCAGACAAGGGCTCACCAAGCCCAAGCTTCGCCATTCCTTCTGTCGTTCCTCAGGCTTGCGCCGCGATGGAAATCGACTAGACACGAACCATCTTTCTGCTTTTCGGGCGTTTGGGACAAGGATTACCGTCAGGGACGAGACGGCAAGGGAGGATGCTACTGGGGTTATTGGTGGCCGGCATACTTGGGACTGGCTACAAGGGAGGCTTTGGGTGCTACGAACTGCACGTCACACAAGCTACAATATCGCTTTCTTACTTCTACATTGAGAAGAAAAACTCGACCATTTTTTGACAATATTCTATAAGCCAACAAATACATTATATTTATATTCTGCTTGCTTAGTTCCGTACATAGTAATCGAACCCTGGCAGCAAGAAGATTCAATACAAGATGTGAAACACAGGACTACTTCACGATCGAAATCGGGAGTTTGTAATCGTTCTGTTCATGCGATGTTGCTGCGTTGCTATTGGTATATATGCTACTGTTGTTTGATGACTTGACACGTGAAAACCGAATGCTGCCGGCAATATGCGACTCTTTGAGCGCTACACCTCACGTGCCTCATACTCTCAGATAGAATTGACGCGGATTGTGAACAGCAACTCGAAAGCACTTTCCAACTTAGTCGACGCTATAGAGGATCCTGTCAAGACGGGGTTTGAAGGGCTCCAGATGGTGTTTGATAGATACGAGGTCGAAAGCGATCTTTTCTGATGAAGCCGGTCAAAGTACAACCTTTGACGAAGCCTCAAGCAAGCAGACGGTGCACTATCAGCTGTTCTTTGCCGTTGCCAGGGTAGCGGGTAGAAGAATGCAGAGCACAGTATATCCTGAAAGAGGACTTTTGAGCGTTTCTCGAGCGGAAGAAAACAGATGTTTTGCAAAGAAATCGACTTTTCTCCCATCTTTCGCTGTTCCCGAGAGTGAAAAATGTCATAGGCTTGATCGTTGGCTTTGGCTTCTTGTCCGATAGATGATTTGCTTTTCCGGTGAATGCTTTCTGTCCCAGTGCAAGATTCTTGCCCAGCAGACGGCTTCTTTGACGGTGGATACCATTTTCTTTATCAGATGATGGCTTGACGAATGAACGATTCCTTCTCCAGTAGATGAGTGCATGAGTAAATGGATTAGCTTTCTTCTCACTCGACCAGTTCGTCTTTTCCCAAGAAACTGGCCATGGGATCATTTCCAGCATTTCTTTTCTTTCGATATTCATCCAGTTCTTCTTCCGTTACGCCGTCGCGGATCTCGTCGAGTTTTCTCTTGCGGTCTTCGGAAGGTCTGTTCTCATCGTCCTTACGAGCCTTTTCAGGTCTATCCGGTGCATTAGGAACATGTTCTTCATTCCTCTCTTCCTCCTTCCAAGCAATAGATTTAGGAACCTCTGTTGAGGTATTTGCCTCCAAAGCTTCAGGATCGTCGAGTAATGCGCCAGTAGCCAGTTTCTCGGCATTTGAAGAAGCGACTTCTCCAGCATCGCCGACACAGTAGCTGTTTTTCATGGTTGAGTGACAGCATGCGTAGCCCCAGGTGAAATCTTTCCACCATGAGCCGAAGACTGAGGTGTGGTTGTTGAGATGTACGTCCTCTGCATACATGGATTTCTCCTTTTTCTCAGGTAAGCCCTTGATGCGACCTCTCTCATCGTACTCGACGTAGACTTCGTTTGAAGTGATAGCGGCATGTTTAAGCGGATCGGGTGCCAGATGTTCTTGGCCTCCGTATTTGTCGAGTAATGCTTTTCGATGCGCTTCTTTCTTTGCTGCTGATTCCTCTGCTTCCTTCTTGCGGTAGTGTTCGCCTGCTGTGGGGTTTGCTTGTAGATGTACGTTGTTGGCACCACTATTCTCAGCAGTTTCCCAAGCGTAACGTTGAGCGCGAGCGAATTCTGCAGCATCGCCTGAAGCACGTTGGAACTCGCCTTCTGCATCGTCGATGAGTGTGCGAGTTTTAGGGTCGTATTTTGCAGATTCCAGGTCCAGGTTTTTGAGGTATCCTGCTGTGTCTTCTCTCAAACGCAGGTTTCGGGACGAGTTTGGTTGTTTGCGACCCATGTCTGTTTCTTCCTCGTATTTGTCTCCGTCTTGTTGTGCAGAAGCTTCATCTTCATCGCCATCTTCGGGTATAGCAGAAGCTTTCCGTTTTGCATCTTTGATGGCTTGCAAGTCGTTGTACTCATTCACCACCTCTTGATATGCCCTTGCATCATAACCACTCCATCTATCCCTCTTAGCCTCCCACCCCATATTGATATCCTGCCCACTCTCATCCGCTTTAATATCACTGCCTGTAAACTTTGCGCCTATCTTTCTTTGTCTGTACAGACAATCTTTCTTCGCATGGCCCATAGCGCCACAGTTTTCACAGGCTCCCTTGCGGTATTTGGTTGCTGTTGCAGCGCCGGAGCGTTGGCCTCTGGTGTACCATTTTTGTGTTGCGAGGGATTCGTCTTTTTGGGCTTGCAGACGTTGATGTTCTAGGTAATCTTCCTGCGAGGCGGTTGCGTCGTCGATGTAAAAGGGTTTCTTTGAGATGAAGGACGGAATGTATTCGTTGCGTTCGTTTTTGCCCTGGGGCTCGGTCGGTTTCTTTGGAGGAGGTGGCGGCGGCATTGTGACGGATGTATGCGAGTTGTTTAGGTTGTTACCTAGAGGCTGGTGTGAAAGAAGCTATCTCGAGATTGTCTGAAGATGACGATGGAGGGTTCGGGACGCCAAGACATGTTCCTTCCCTCTCCAGACTCCTCTGCACCAACCATCCATCCACAAACCTCATCGCATCAGATTACTTTCGCCAATGTTTTCTCCTGCAATTCAGCAACAGATTTGTCAAGATGGATATGATTCATGTCGAAAAAGCAATTCATTCATCTGCTACTTCTGTGACCTTAAAGGTGAAAAGGAGGAAAGCAAACCCCAGCGCCACGCTATCCATCCATTCCATGAACCCTATTTGCAGTCTATACCGATAGGAAGAAAGCAACCGTGACCGTAATGACCCAATGAGAGCTTGAGGGAGTAAAATCAGAAAGCAAACAACGCAAAAGAAAAGAGGGGAGATTTTTTTGTCATCGCCATTTGTAAATGCAGAAACAGAGAAAAGAGACAGACCAGGGGAGAGCATCCGACGAATCCTTATAAAGTAGGAAAGTCAATCAATCAGCCAAAGCAAACAGCAAAGGCTCGTCATCATCCACAGGCGCAGAACCTTCACGGTTTCTACGTCTGCTGCTACCTCCCACACCACCAGAGCCCGCGCTTCCGCCTTCTCCTAGCGAGAGTAACTCGGAGAGACTGAGTTCGCCTCGACCGCCTTCAGCTACCGGCATACTTGCTGAGCGCATGCCATAAGCATCTTGGTCTTCGACATTGGTGACGCCTCTGGCGCGTGGTTGTTGCGCTGTAGATGACGAACGGCGGTTCGAGACAAAAGTGCGAGGCGAGGTTGGAATGTCAATGGCCGTGGACAAAGGCGTGCCAGAGCCACGGGTTGGTGGGTGAGTAGAGACGTCTCTCACTCCATCACTCGAAGGCTGAAGGTGGGTGCCGGAAAGACGACTGCGACTACGATCACGTGTGTAGTCTGCCGTGATGCTGTTGTTGCTCAACCTGGAAGGAATGGCGGGTATATGTGGTGTGTGCGGTGAGATGGGTTTGCCAGGCGAAGAAGAAGTCGAGATTGAGCCTGGAATCATGCCTGGGACGTTCTGCAGCTGTCGACTGGACGAACTGGAAGATCTGTGCAGCATCGTCGATGACTGCATCGATTCGGAAAGCTGACCCGTCGAGTCTTTCATACGCGAGAACTTGGAGAACTGTGCAGCAGTGCGTTGCGAGTTGGCATTCAGCGAAGCTTTGTCGGTTTTGTTAAGACTTGACAAGCCCTTGTTCTTATCAAGCAGACTGAGGAAGTCGGCAATGTTGTCCTCGTCAGCTTGTACTGAGCCTGAGCTAGCGCCTGGTTCGCCCTCCTGGAGTGTGCTCGAATCACGGTTAGTGGATGAGACACTGGCTCTGCCACTGCTGTTGTTGTCTTCCTCAACTCTACTGCTGGAGACCGAAGGGAACCGTGCTCTTCTGCTACTAAAGCTGGACGAGTATCTCTGGATGGGCGCAGGTTTGGGTGAGCTCGACGCGGAAGAGCCCACAGCTGTCTCTGCGACAGCACCAGGATTGCGCAAGGCCATTTGAGGTAGTGTTGATAATGATGTCTTTCTAGCGTGTGCCAGTAGCGGATTGCCTGCGCTTCTACCGACGGAACTGCTTGGCGAACTAGAAAGGAAGTTACCAGCTGCGGGTGATGAGGATAAAGAGCCAGCCTTGAAAGGCTGGAACGAGACAGAGGGTCTACGCTGAATCCCGGCCGGCTGGAGAGATGAAGGTGCGAAACGGGAAGCTTCTCGGTCTCTCAGGCTTTGTGAAGAGTAGCGACGCAGCTGTTCGTCTTGTTGTGATGATGGCTGTGATACGTCGTGCTCGTCGATTGCTTGTGCCGAGACAGGTCGATCTTTAGGCTCGCGGAAGGAGCTGGTTCGCAGAGACGTTCCAAGCGTGGTGCTTCTCTGAGCAGAGCGTTGGAAAGAAGAAGAAAATTTAGGTCGCGAAGAAGGGCGCTCCTGGTCGAGAGAAGTCCTTTCTCTGCTCGATTCACCCGAAAGACTACTATCAAGGCGTTCGTGGCCGGCCATTCTAGCACTTATCAGGCGTTCAGAGAGCTCAACTTGCAGATCAAGGTTCTTTCGATATGTGACCGAAATGTTCAGGGAGCCCAAAGGGCAGTGTAAAGGTGAAAAGCGATACGTCTCCGTTGGTCGCTTGTCTGAAGGGAAGATGGAACAGCTCAGCGTGTCGACTCGTGATTTCTCAGCGAGCGAACCGTCTGATACACGGTACCTGGGTCGCAAGGTTGCTGGTCCAGTGGCAGCTTGTTTTCCAAGACGACTCCTCAGTTTCCATGCTGGGAGCAGACGCGCATATGTGCAGAGTGCTCTGCATGTGATGACACCCTTTTTATAGAAGCTAGGGGCGGGCTCGTTGAGGGTGGCTGGAGACACTGACGAAGGGTCGTCTAGACTGATTGTCCATCTCTCGTATACAAAAGTGGAGAGGGTGTGGTTTTGAGGGGTAGGTGCTTGTGCTTCAAGTCTTCGCAAAGTTTCTGTCACATCCCATGGTTTGCCTTGTTCGTCTACGGCGACCAGAGTCTGGTTGGGAGCGAGCTGGGCGGTATCCAGGTAGACGTCAATGACCAATGGGGCAGGTCTTTCGACAGTTGCGTCCATTGACCTCCACTCTTGCAAGTCTTGGTTCAACATGTCTGTCTCCTCTATCAAGGTATTGAACTGGATATGGGTCAGACATGATTACGATACAACAAAGATGGGACATAGTGATATGGCAAGGGAAGGCAAGATTTGTCTTTGGTTGAGCGTGTACTAAAACGACACATGGCAAAGACAGCAGAAACTCTTCGACACAAGAGTGCCTGGCAGTGATACAGCTGCCAGGTTCAAGATCATACAAGGCCAGCCAAGACTCGAGGGTCTTTCTTCAACAGTATAGAGTACTGCGGTGGTCAAGGGAGTGTACAGCAAGCTCGCAGGAGTGGAGGGTGGAGGAGAGGTTACGTACCCATCTATCGATCTTTGCTTCGCCGGTCTTGGACATGGCGGGCGGGAGGCTGACTCGAGACGAGCAGATGATGAGAGCGGCTTTTGTGAAGAAGTGCTGGACAACCAGGTTGGCTTTATCTCTCAGGCTCTGCTCTTTTCCGTCGAACGTACGGACAGTCTGGCTGCCTGAAGACAGGTCCTCGCTGGAGTATGTCCGGTCGGCCATGATGTCCTTAGTATTGGACTGTCGCGGCGAGGTGTTGTAGGTCGCTGAGGCGGGGACAGCGGCCCTTGCCGAAGGGCGTGGGTGTTGGTGCATGGTATAAGGGGTGGGTCGTGTTTGTACAGGGGCGAGTTGGGTATGGTGTATATACTAGATGGATATATTCCTGATGGGCAAGCGATCCATCATAGTGACAGTCGTCAGGTGTTGAACCTTGATGGCGGCTCGGCGGTGACGGGTCAGGTATGGGCGACGATGATGGGTATACGCTTGTACTATGGCTGCATGGTGACCGAGGCAGGCAGGCGGGCGGGTAAGCAGTTTCTGGATGGTGAATGATAGCAGAGGAGCAAGAGTCGTGGGCCTGACGGGGTCTTGTGGTGGTGGTCCCTTATCACCGTGGAGGATATGCAGCTTGTGACTTGACGAAGCCGCTAGCTTGGACAGAGCTTCAGACAGGTCCCCGCGCAATCTGACTGGCCAAACACTGGGCCGGATAGTCGTGAGTATAGATGAGGAGAAAGAGGAGAAGGAAACAGCGAAACAAGGTCGAATGAGCAATCCCTTATCGCCTCGACGACTCATGCGTCAAACCATCGACGCTGCATCATCAGTCGACAGGACTTCCCCGGATTCGGTATCGACTCCCCAGCAACTGCACCCGACCACTCCTCGGTGTCCTTTCCTGTTCGTTGATCATCTGCCTGCTGCCTTGAGAGTTCTTCCATCTGCCTAGATTGCTGCATGGACAGATTGCTGCTCTTCTTATCTAGTGTCTTGACACACGCATCGCCGTGAAGCCTTCTGCAGTGAAGCCTCTATCGTTGTTTCTTTTTGCTTTTCTGCAAGCAGCAAGACCCTGGCTGTCTTTCAGAATCACTGGCTGAAGCACGCGACCGCCACCACTCATCGAGTCATCACGCGCCATGTCGCAAACTACACACAATTCCTCGCCATAATCACCTGCCCTCTATTCGCGCATACTGCTGTGCTCCGCTGTCTGACAAGGCCACAGAGGGGTATCCAGCCAGTCGGCAAACTCGGATTGCAGCAGGGCTTGAGCGTTAATTCTGACTGGTCGTCGCACTTGTTGTCTTATCACCATCACTTGTCATTTTACGCTTGCTTCTTCGTGGCGACAGAAGAAAGAAGTCATCTCAACGTGGAAGCACTGACATCGCTCTTTCAGCTACATCGATGGACGCGATTGTGTCTTTGACTAAGAGCTGTCCAGACCTGAGCTCTGCTCCAGGTTTCTGCCACAGCTCCGGATGCATGCTTCCGCCATCAGACGTGTTGATCTGCACGCCAACTATTGGCCACCTTGATGTTTTATATTGCTGAGTATCTGTATGCACATCACATTATCTCTCATACCGGAACAGGAAACCCGAGACAGTTCCAGGCCTATCGGATAGAGAGTCGTATTAATTAATGCCTCCCGCTACGATAACGGCCCCATCATGCCTTGACGACCGCTTCCAAGACCACGAATTGCTCGTACTCTCCCGCTTCCGAGTCAAGTGACACCATCGCATCCAATGGTAATGTCAGCATCGGATCTGAATGTCCAGTGTCAACATTTGCCAGTATCGGAATCTCCAGACCATAACTCTGGTCAACGACCATCTTCTCAAAAGCAGCAGTCATCTTCTCATCATACATATACGGCCTTCCAATGACCATACCAGCGACCTTCTCCAGTATCCCGGCATTTCGCAGATCCGCCATCGCGCACCTTGCAGCATCGAGTGAAAAGGGAATACCTGGCTTATCACCCTCTGGCAGTTCCAGAAGTAAAATCCGTCTAGTATAGTCAGGTAGATACTTTGTACCAAAAAGCTGAACAAGAGAAGGGAGACATCCACCATAGAGTTTTCCTTGCACTTTCCCAGTCTTCAGCCATTTCCACTCAGGCGCGGGTATCAGTGTCCGTGGCTTGTTGTCCTCCTCCTCCTCAGACAACCAGTTCTTGAACTCCAGAGTATGCATGCCAGATCGTGGTATACTTTGCCCCTTTACCCTTACCATCACCATTTCAAGGAAATGGTTCAGGGTAAACTCCATCGGCCCTCCTGCCTCTCCAAATTCAGGAATCACAGCAGGACCATAGAACGTTTTCAATCCGCACTGTGTAAAAAATGCATGATGCAAAATCGTAATATCTGAGTATCCACAGAACACTTTTGAGTTCTTGCGTATTAAGTCGTAGTCCAAATGAGGAAGCAATTCATTAGCGGAGAGACCACCTATCGTGCATATGATTGCTTTGACATTGGAATCGGAGAAGGCTGAGTGTAGTTCTGAGCAGCGGAGTTCAATGGCGCTCAAGTGATCCGAAGGCAATGTTTCATTGTAGAAGACTTCAATCTTGAAGCCGCGGTCCTGGAAGAATGAGGTGGCTTGTTGGATACGGCGAGCAAACAAAGTGTTCACTCGGGATGAGGGGGAGACAAAGGCGATGGTGTCGCCTTTTTGGAGGGCTGAAGGCGTGATCGTTTCGTGAGCTACCATTTTTGTTTGAGGGTTCCGATTTCCTTTGACGCTGGATAGGTCAAAATTCCGAGTGCTCAATGCGATACTTGTAGCGACGGTCGGCCCTCGTGTATAAATGAGTCAGACCTTGTATTAATCTATCTGGAAAGCACGAAGGATCACCTGAATTCGTGATCGCATGCTCGTTCTTGAGCAGATGCTATAGATGATGAACTGGATCTGACTAACCAATAATCACATCCGGTGTGGTCTAACGGCTAGGATTTCTCGCTTTCACCGAGGAGGTCGGGGTTCGATTCCCCGCACCGGAACATCTTCTTTTGTTTTTGCTCGTTCACTGAGTGCTCTGTAACTCCTATCATTTGCCTAGAGTAATATTCTCGCGGTAAAAAGGCATAATGTTTTTGAGATTCAGGCTGTGTCCAGGGAGAACATAAGTACCATCGCATCTCAGTGGTTGCTACTCGTTTATTCAATACCATTGTGCATTTTTGTAGCCGCAGTTTTGCGTGCGGGGAGGCCACACTCATTGCCATCTGCGTAAAGCAACCCTCTTTTGTGCTTTCATCAAGACAAAAAGGGGTTTGCTGGGCACGCCTGAACAAACGAATCATGAGGAGTACTTACCTAGCCTTGGATCTGTTCTTGGACTCCGCGGCGCTCTTGTAAGCAAGATCGGTCGCTGCTGCCTATTGCGATGCATCCTTCGACGCTTGGCAGGTGACAATCATCAATCCACACTAACTATCGCCTTCGCAAATGCATTGGAATCTCACATCGATAAGCACATCTGCACAGGTCCTTATCCGAAAATCCACGAGAGCGCGCGCATGGTCACCGGAGCTCAATTGGATTCGCTCCCCATCCGGATGGCACTGCAGCAAATGACGCCTGATGCACTGTCTATACCGGAGATCCTATCATGCGTCTTCAGCTTATTAGATGTCAAGACACTGCAATCAGCGGCGTGTGTCAACCACATTTGGTTCGATGAAGCGACACGACTCCTCTGGGCGATGTCAAACACGAAAAACTTGATGGCAGTTGAAGCCTCACGTCGCCTAATATATGCTCCAAAGATCCACGAGCTCACACTTCGGGACAACTTTAGTCATCCAAATCTCGATCTCGACTTCAAGATACTGCGGGTTCTACGTTTTACAGAGTTTCCAGGACCTCAAGACACGAATCCTAGCCAGTACCTCCAACCAGCACTAGAAGAGGTTCATTTCAGACACTGGCCACCTGCTGTCTTTTTACATGGACTCAACAAACACTGCCCACGGCTTGTGATCCTGTCCCAGACTTCGGCAACCTACAAAGAGAAACCCGACATTGTTGAGTTTTTTGACTCTAACCAGTCATTGCAATGCGTACAGCTGACGCTCATTCCTCTCGATGAGCATGAAACTGTCGCAGCAATGCTAGCACTGAGCAGACTACCCCATCTCGAAGATCTCACGATAGTTGGTGAGACTTCCATGAATTCATTGGCACAGCTTCGCTCAGAATCTTCCTTCGCTTCGGTACGCAAACTGAGACTTACGGTCGAAGCGCCCGCTTTATCATTGTTGTCTCCGACGTTTACGGCGGTAACCGCTCTTTCCCTCGATATCCTCATCAAGACTGAGGCTCACGCTCTTGACGCGCTTGCCAGTCTGCCTCTAGAAAGCCTCCAGCTCCGCGTTGCTGCCGGTGTTACTTTGTCATCACATGAGCTTCTATTTTTGCAGAATGCAGAGAGCTTGCGAAGTCTCATAATCAAACCTCAGCCTTTCAATCCGAGGGGAACAATGTCGACATTTCAGATCTCAAACACTCACTTTCAGCAAATATTCGAGAAGCTATCAGCCCTGGAGACATTATTGATCTGGTTCGCTCTGGACATGCCCAACTCAATCACTATCTTCAGCAATCTTGGCCAGTCTTGTCCAAGACTTGAAAATTTACGCTTGTACTTGTCTGTTGATCTGATGACCTGGGCACATATACCTAAGCCGTTATTCCCGAACCTCAAATTCGCTTGGATATCTTCTGTCGGTGATCAAATTCCTGTACAAGCTGCCAATGAGATAATGGCCGGACTGATGGCACACCTTCTCGATCGACACGCGCCGAAATTGAACAGGTTTGTGGCTATAAAGAGTTACGACTTTCGTCCGACAAATGCCGATGGGCTGTCTTCCTTAGTGATGCGAATGCATGGAAGGATCAAAGAGACAGGCCAAACACGCCACGCAAGGGACGAGGCTCGTGGTACAGTCATTCGATGATTACAGCCTTCCCGCGCACAGTACTCTGTAACACGTGTAGCTATAAAAATGCACAATGTTTTCGAGGAACAGGATACTGTCCATGGAGATACGATGATATATCAGCTCTCCATGAACGCAACTCTAGTCTAGAAATGATCGTGCCTTTCCACAGTGAGGATCGTGCTCTAGACTCTCGTGGAAGGAGCGTTAGAGTTGCAAACTCTAGCATGCCTCACTGTAGAAATGCACAAAACTTTCTAAACCAGAGTAATACCCACAGAAATTGGTCATGTTGAGGTGTTCCAAAGGCTACACTTGTTTATATGAAGATACTCTGCATTCGGATAGTAGATTTAGCCCTTATTGCCTTGGAAGAGAAATACAGATATTGTTGTGATAAAACAGTAAACTATAACGTCTTGTGACACCATATATTCTCTATTATGTAGCACACGTTCTCTAAAAGCCCTCGCACTTCTGTAGCCATACCATACCCAAATACTGAGGATACAGCATAAACGACACGATGCAAAATATGAGCCCATGAGTCGGGAATTAGGCTGAGTGACTGAAAGCGGTAAAGATCGGCGTCACCGATATGCGGCTCAATGACAACCACCACCGTCGTCTTGCAGATACCTGACTCCTTTGAATTTGACACAACACGAACAATTCTACAAGCTCTAGTATGGCAGCCGCTCAAGTTTTGAATACTCCTGAGCTTCTGTCGTTGATATTGCAATGCTTTAGAGAACAAGAACAGGATGGATTTCCGAAAGACAACCTCATCAAGTTCGAAAATCGCTCTACTCGATCCAGTCTGGCAAAGATCGTTCGGGTGAATCATCTATGCTTTGAGGTGGCTACTAGAGTACTCTGGGCCTACGAATATTGGGGCCCATCCCTTGGAGATTTGAGCAATATCGGAGCAAGCCGCCAACAGCTATACGCCCCGAAGCTCGCCACGATCAGAATCACGAGACAGACTGAACATACACCAGACAGTACTACACTATCGTTCCCCCGAGTAAGAAGTTTGAACTTTCCGGAGATCGGTCGGCGAAATGGTCTACAGGCCGCCTCAGTAAAGCATTATCTACGCCCATCTATTGATTCGATAATCCTTCAGGTGTGGGACAGAAGTTTCAACAAGGAGTTGTTGGCTGTTATAACCTCGCAGTGTCCTCGACTGCGCTCACTGATGCTTATTGTTCATTACAGCACCTTTACCGACATAACGCCCAGGGACTTCGATGAGTTCCTTCGCAAACAACCATTGGAGCGTGTGTACATTGAAGTCGGATCGCCGCTGATCACCAAGGGATTGGTCTCTATATTAGGTGAAATGGAAAATCTCAGAAGCTTGTCCATCGTCTCAGCTTTGTCTCTACAACAGATACCCGAATGCTTTCCTGTCGAAAATGTTGGACCCTTCAGAAATCTATACCAAGTGAGCCTTGAACTCAAGCGAGAGGCTGTAAGCTCCCTCACGATGGTGATCCGCCATGCGTCAAGAGTCACAATCACAGTGGTGTCTCCAAGGTTCCAACTTCAGACGCCTATGTTTTCGAACCTCAAGCATATGAAGAACTTGCTTGATCTGACAATCAATTTCAAAGGAAAGGATCTCTACCTAGATGGCGAGGACTTTGGCTGCCTACGTACCTTGCAAAATCTGGAACACCTGGCAATCAAGCGCAGTAGCCCGTTCTTTCCTCCTCCGAAGCTTGAGAATTTCAACGATCCCGTTCTTGATGCCATTTTCGGTCTACCTCGACTACAAAGCTTCAGCTGGCATTTATGTTGGTTAGATGTCTCAGTGGAGACTCTATCTGCATTGTCGCGTCATTCTCCAAACCTCACGAATATCACTTTCCATGGAGCTTTTGATCTAGAGGCTTTGGCCAAAGTCTCTAGCTGCCTGTTTCCAAAGTTACATAATCTTTCACTGGAAAGCGCCGTGCATAAGGATTATGATGGTGAGATTCCTATCAACCAGATTGCCGCACAGATAATCTACCACGCACCTAAACTGAGAGAATTGAAATTCAAAGATGATCCACATTCGAAAGTCGTTGATGCTTGGAAACAACTCAGGGAGGAGAAGAAAGCTTAGTATACCATCGGCCCTGCGAGAAGTCTACGTCCTTCGAAAAACGGGGTGAATGCTCTTAGTCGGCCTCCAAGTCCAGGTCTCCTAAGATCGTTGGACAAACATGGTGAGCTTCCTCCAAATTCTCAGTGGCGGGCACAAAGGTTCCCAGATCACAGACTTCCAGCTCGTGACTGAGTCTCTTGTTCCATGGAGGTGCGGTCCACGTGTAACGGCATTGGACGGCTCAGCAGAGGAGAGAGATGTAAGGAAGGAGATGATGTTGTGTTTTGCAAGCTGTTGGTTGGCCATCGAGCGTCCATGTAGATGGATGAGATACGGTATATTACATCGCTTGGTTTGTTTTGTCTAACAATTTGACTTGACAGCCGCTTTGAGATGTCCATTCTACCAATATTTCCATAGCGCGTGAGAAGCCCTGGATTTATGATAAAACTCTCACGACTTGCGCAAAGGGTTGCTATCAGACATTTTGCGAGTAAAGCTGTAGATGCCATCCAAGTATGACTGTACATGACTGGAATCATAGACCATGACTTCACGTAGAAGCGATGCAGCGATCAGTTTGAGTCACTTCGAGAAGTTTATCATAGTTTTATTAACGCATTCCTAAAAGTTTATTCGGTCCAGTCGAAGATATGAATCATCTAGAAAACCCACTCATCTGCAAGTAAAGCGCATCTAACGTTCTTTTGTCGCCGAATATCAACAAACCCACAGTCAGACCCAAACAATCACGATGTTTGAGATATCCACAGCACCATGAAGCTGGACAAAAACGGTCACTCGGAAATGACTCGAAGATTCATGCGCTTTGATACAGAGGAGCTTCCTACGCTACCACCATACAATCGTGAAGCCCTCAAAGCCATGAATCCCAAAGTGTACTTTGTCCACGGCTCTCTGATGGACCCGGCTACTCTACAGGCCGTCATCGCAGCTCGTGACCCACCTGTACTTCGCCCAGCAAAGATCTTTGGCTACCATATCAAGATGTGGGGGCAATACCCGGCCTTGCTGGACAGCCGGCCGATGCTTATAATACCTGGCATGGCTTTCGAAATCGGCGAGTTCGAGGATGTCGACCAGATCCGCCAACGCTTGCAGGACTATGAAGGTCCGAATTACAGACCACTGCAATGCTATGTCCAGTTCGAAGGCGATGAGGAGCGTGTGAGAGCAATCACGTTCGAGTGGGTGGGGGACAAAAGCGAGTTGAAGGAAGGAACGTTTGATCTGAAGGACTATCAGATGCGGAAGCTGGAAAGCAATAAAATGTAGACGCATCTTCCACTTTGCCGATTCGTCAGATCTGCACACAATCGACACGCCGGACAGGCTCTGGCAATACAATGTCCGTTCCAATTCAACCAGTCTGAAAAGAAATCCAATGAATGACGATGATAAAATCGTGACTCTAATTACTATGTCTTGCATGTTCCAGGGAGTATATGCAGATGAACCTGAGCCATAGTGATTACATAGACTCGAGGACTAGGTGGTAGTGGTATCGGGATTGGTGAACGGGAACCAAGACCGTAGGGGTTGTTTCCGTCAACGGCAGGAGCATTGAACTGACCAACAGACTGGTGCTGCAACTGCTGGTCGGACTCCTGACCGGATTGGTGCTTGGCCTGACTGCCGTTCTGAGCGCTGAAGTGTTGACCACTTCGGCACCGTGCTCGTGCTCAGGCTCATCGGTAGAGTCAACAGTGTGCTTGTTGGCCTCGTCTGCGGCGGTGGTGGGCTCCTGTGCATGACATCAATGTACAGATCTATGCCTAGGATTCTGAAATAATACTTACGTTTTCTTCAGCCTGATCGGCCTCGGGGGCGACTTCGGCGTCAGGGGCAGTGGTAGCAGAGGCAGCGGCGAGGGCGGGATCGCGGGCGGTATCCTACGTATCATTTTCAGCATATCAGTTGCACTCGTGCTGCTATGCAAGTCACTGACCTCTCTCTCCAACTCGCGAGCAGCGAGCTGGGCGATGTCCAGTGCGAAAACCTCGTTCTCGACCTCCTCGGTCTCTTTGACCACTTCTCTACTCGTAGCGTGCTCGGCCTGGAACTCTTCGAAGATCTCCAGCGAGGCATCTAGGTCCATGATGTGATCGTGGGACTGCGGCATTGTCAGCTCTAGGCGTGTGTAAGCTATGGCAAAACGAGACTACCATGATGAAGAGCTGTGGAAACTCGTGTTGCGGTTGCGTGAGAGAGAGAGAAGCAGAGCCTGCGACAAACCCTGTACACAGCGGACCTTTACACGACACACGGAAAAATCTGCCATCACACGGGGTAGATAGCCAAGATATCTCCGTACGGAGACTCCACGATGGCTTACCCAATCCGTGGATGGTAATCTGATCAGTCTCCAAAACGAAGACCTCCTCCTCTACTTCTTGTGTCTCCTTAGCTACTTATTCGGCCTTGAACTCCTCGTAGATTGCCAGGGAGGCGTCCAGGTCCAAGACGTGATCGTGGGGATGTTTGTCCTGCGACATCGTCAGTCCTACGTGTTTAAGCTGCAGCAAGATGATACTACCATGATGAGGGGCTGTTAAAACTCGCGTTGCGGTTGTGTGAGAAAAGAGAAGCAGAGTCTGAAACAAGCTCTGTATATATAGCAAACTTTCACACGACACACGGAAAATCTCTAAGTCCACGGCGTGTTCGTATGAATGAAGAGCTAAACGGACAACGACGATGCAAGCATAAAGTTTTTGTTGTGCTTTTCTGTAGAGTATATATAAATATATACAGCCTTTCCAGGGAATCCAGGTTACAACCGGTGACGTCCTGATTCTGATAGGTAAATATCTATATCCCAGAAACACAGGCTCAATCTTGCTTCATGCCGATCTTGCCTACACGACGTAAACCAAAGACACCGGCAAGACATACAATGACCATCCAACCAAACAAAGCCCAGAAAGCTGCGCGATACCCAGTCATAAGCGCATCAGGGGACGTTTTGTCAACGGTAGACGAAGCGGCCGTCCTGGAGTCAGCAATGACTGATGTTATCGTCAATCCGATTGATGTGCCTAGCTGCGCGCAAGTGTTGAAGACAGCACCTCCGAGAGCCTGCGTACGCGTAGGGAAGATGGAAGAGATGATGAGTAAACCGACGGTGAATAGAACGTTCAAGCTCAAAAGTTGGAGGAGTTGTGCGAAGAATGCCATGTACCAGTAAGGCCACTGGGGATCGATGACAGCCATGAGCACCGGTGAGATAGCAGACAGACCGGAGGAAACCAGCACTACCCACATGACAGACACGCGATTGACGAAGTACCCAGTGGAGATGTTAGTTATGACTGCCATGACAAGAGCCGGCAGGATGCGAACAGAAGCTCCAAGCGCTGAGAATCCTTGGACTTGCTGATAGAACAGACTGGCAAACACTTCCATACCATTGGTGACCGCGCTGCTGAACAGTATCATAATACATATACTCGTAAAGGTCGAGTTCCGCCAGAACGAGTTCGGTATGAGTGCCGGACGATTGTGCTTGATCTGGAAGTCCATCCACCATACAAATGCTGGGATAGTGGCGGCACCGAGGACCAAAAGTGAGATGGTGATTGCGTGTCGGATGTTCTTGACGTCGGCTGACAGTGTTGCCAAAGCATATGACAGCGTCACAAGGCCAGTGGTTGAGATTAGTGTTCCAACCCAGTCGATGTCCAAAGCTAGCTGCTTTCTGATGCTACGCCTTTGAGTTGGACGAGGGACATTTGGCAGCGCCCAAAGCCCAACGACACCTAAGGCAAAACTGGCGGCCGCTGCAAGATAGAATGCTGGTCGCCATCCGACACCATCCACGAATACACCGCCTAGAACCAAGCCAAGTAGAAACCCAAGCGGACCCGAAAATCCGAGACAGGAAAATCCAAGGTTGCGCGACTGTCCGTATTCAACACTGGTTGAGATGATCGAAACTGACGCTGGAACGGCTACCGCGTTCGCAATACCCTGCAAGCCTCTAAAGGCGATTATTTCACCTCCATTCCTTGACACACCACACGCGAGAGCGCTCGCGGCGAGGAGGACATTTGCCGTCAAGATCATGGGTCTTGTACCCAACACATCGGTAATTGACCCAGCCAGCATTAGACAAGATCCAGCTGTGAGGTAAAACACAGAAGATGGCCAGAGAAGGAGACTTGCCTCCAGGTCAAGTGTTTTCGCGATGGCTGGCAAACCAACCACGATGATGCCGTTGCAGAAACTGGAGAACAGCTGCAGGCCGACCAATTGGCTGATAACGATGATGGCTCGTCCTTTGGGAAGGATTGTTGTTGATTCGTTGGCTAGTAGCGCCTCTGGAGCTGCATTAGCTGGCGAGGAGATGTCTTCATCTGATGGACCCAAGACTGAAGGAGTTCTTGCCGCACTGCTAGATGCAAGCCCGAAAGCTGTTAGTTCCACAGATGGTTCTTGCGACATGTCCTAGCAACTTGAAACCAGTCAGGTCGGCGACTTTGGAATGGATGAGCGAAAGGAGCTGCAACACCTTTTTGAAACACGAGTTTGGATTGAGTGACTCACACTGGACAAGCTGCGTCGAAGAGGACATGCCCCATTGATATATGGAGCAGCCCTAATTTAACCGAGATCTCGTCTCCATTCGGCGTCTCGCACAGGCCTCTACGGTCGTCCAAACCGGACTAGCCTTTCCGCGTGCCTGTCCAGGACTTTAGAAAATATAGTCGCAATATCAAATGGATGTTGGTGTGCTCTTCTGCATCGACCAGATTCTCTTCCTCGGTTCGCTCCCTGGATGGTTACTGACGGACGACAAGCTTTACTTTCTGGTGCCTAATTCTGAGCCTTGGTCCGTGGCATCACCAATGACTTTAGCCCATATTCAGGCATTGCAGCAACGCAAGATCAATTGCCAGGTGATGTGGGTAGAGACCTTGACATTATGCGGCACAGATCTTTTGTTCTTAGCGGTGTCGGGCTCGACTTGAGGCAACGGTCCGTGTGTTGCTGAGCAATTCTGGGCATTTGTACATCCATGACAAAGGGGGATTCCTCTTTCTGGCATGATCTGGAGGCCTCGCTGAGCGATCTAACTCATATCGTACCCCATTTGAGGATGAGCGCGTCCGGAAGAAACATATAGGCTACCGTCGCGAATCATTCAGCTCTGACAAGTTCTTGCAGGCCATGAATATGTTGGGGATGGGAAGGGCTCTGTAAGAAGATTATCATACGCTTGTGTGAAGAGCGAAGCCGCTGAAAAATTGACGTGAGGGTAAGATCAAAACCTGATATTAATTTGTGTGATACTGAGCTCATGGTAAGAAGGCTTCGTCAGAGGAAAGAGCACTGCGAATATGTGTTGAGCATGTCGCGGTCCGTGATGATGAGGTACCAATCAGCGATAGCGATGGAGGCCTATATACCTACTCTAGCAGCTGGACAGTGCCTTCCAACAAGATCTGGAAGCTGCAAGGATGTCCATTGTAAGATGTAAGAAAAGCTTGAAAACCGCGACAGGGCGTGCGAATTCGCTTTACACCGAACTTGAGAAGCACAATGCTGCTTCATAGCTTAGACATCTTTGTCAATGTCCGCAGTCGCTTGCGACAAACCTAGGAGTACGAGTTTTTGTTGAATGAGTGTATGCCATAATTTCAGTCAAAAGCGCTTCGGCAAACCGGCGGCGCTTACCGGACAAAAATGCTGGCCAGCGAAGCCTCTTGTCAGAAAATTTCCACCCGAGTGTTTTCATATTTTCCTTCACCAAGTTTGCTTCTTGAAGACAAAGATATTATGCTGGCTTTGAGGCAGTGGTAGAGTTGTGCGACTGGCAGTCGCTCGCTTCATACCATACAGCCTACAGTCTTTATTTTGTTTCTAAATCTGAGGCATCATCGTCTTCTTCCAAGTCGATTGTTCACTTTATTGAGCCTCGGATCTGGTGAAGCAATGTGAGGATGGCCTACCGTACTGCCTCTGGTGATTATTAGATCCACAGATTGGCCAATTTCGCCACAGCTGCCCCGATGGTCTAGCGGGTATGTAGATGATAACGCCGTAATAAAATGGCCTACGCTAACTTAATGCAGTACGATTGTAAGTTTAATCCCTATGGCCCAGTGGGTCTTTGAAGCCTCGCACTCCAATTCTAACACAACTTCCAGCTTGCTTCGGGTTTATCCCGCCACACTAAGTGTGGCGATCCATTGTGAGAGGTCCCGGGTTCAATCCCCGGTTGGGGCCGCCTTTTTTGGCCTTCTGTAAGCTTGTATAGCTTGTCGGCGGCCTTGTAGAGGTAGAGATGAAGTTTTTGCAAAAAGATTTTTTTGGTGGCGGACAGATTCGAACCGTGGTCTTCGGATGTGAAGCCTCGGCGCTCGGACTTCCGGCGTCGCCGGGCCGAGTCAAGCCTCAGGTATCTTTGTACCTTTCTTTGTTCGAGATGGCCGATCAAAAATCGCTATATCAGACGCTCATAGTAGTTGCGTTCGTTCACCATGCTCCATTTGATCGGTTGCCTGACAAACCTATCATGAATGATGTGCCTTACTCGAGTGGAAGCTATGTAACTCCGATGTTGCTCATCAACTCAATTTCCCCACACGTCGATCTCCATCTCCATTCCCATCTCGAACATCACCTCCACAACACACTCCTTCCATTCCAGTGAATAAACCCATCACGATGTCAACATCGCAAGCTCTTCAGTACATTGGTGCAGCGACAGCTCTCCTCCTCGCCTACAAAGCCATCTCCTTCACCAGCATCTACCTCAAACCCTCCAAACTCCACCTCTACAACCCCTCCAACGACTCTTGGGCCCTCATCACCGGCAGCACAAGCGGTATAGGCGAAGGCTTCGCCCACGCCCTCTGTGCCAAAAATTTCAACGTTCTTCTCCATGGCCGCAATCAGCAAAAACTCGACGATCTCAAAGCAACGTTGCAGAAACAATATCCGAAAGTACAGATCAAAACTGTGATTGCAGATGTTTTCGACGTCGATGTCGATATCTCCTCCATCGTCTCTGCCTGCACCTCTCTCCCCGGACCTCTGACTCTTCTCGTCAATAATGTGGGCGGAGCACCATTGAGCCCTTCTTATGCCACTTTATCAGAAGTCGACGCCGCATACGTGGATAAAATGATAAACCTCAACTCCCGCTTTCCCACCCAGCTTACTCGGGCTCTCCTCCCTCTCCTCTCCAAAACAAGAAGTCTGGTCATCAGCACATGCAGCATCACCGGATTCCGCGGCCTGCCCTACCTGTCCGTCTACTCATCTTCAAAGGCCTTCAATTTCTGCCTCAATCAATCCCTGGCTTCTGAACTCTCCGCCGAAAACTCCAGTGTTGGAATGTTAGGCATCATCATTGCCAACGTCGTTAGCGGCGGAAATAAAACCACAACAGGAGCTTTTACATGTACAGGCTTGCAGATGGCGGAGTTTTCGCTGCAGAGGGTGGGGTGTGGGAGTACTGCGGTGTTCGGGTGGTGGAGACATGCTGTGCAGTGGTGGTGTATGAGTTTGTTGCCGGAGTGGGTGACTGAGAAGGTGTTGATTGGGGTCATGAAGGAGAGGAGGGTGGAGGAGCAGAAGGCGCAGTGATGTGTGTCTTCATGAGGGCAATGGTGTATGGTTGAGCATCTGTCGGGCTGAGAGTCGAGCCTACTCACGACGACACCACGTCGCACAATTGGTGTTGTAAAACAAGCAAAATATCATGGGTGTCATATTCATGCTCTCTATGTGCCGATACTGTCATACTGTGATTCAGAAACGTACAGTACCCTCCGCATGGGGGGTGATATTTACGAGAAACGTGTTATCAGGGTACGAGAAGGAGATTATCGGCATGAGTAAGTATGCAATTGGAGAAGGATACTGAAAATGCTAGGGTATCCACCAGACTCCCACAAACAACCCTCGCTACCAAAGCCAGAAGAAAATCAAACATTGCCGATGACAATCATAAATCGTAACTTGTTTGCATCCCTAATCGGAATCTCAGCTTCAGGGTTGACTTCATCACCAAGCATCCCATCATCAAGCATCAAAGTACTGCTCTTCCACCCCCAGCTCTGACTAAAGTTGAACGTGTCCGGTGCGCTCTCGTAGACACTCAACATACGACCGCCTTTGCTGGGCGAGTATATCTTGAAGTATGTTTTGATGGTGGGTCTGCTGTCGACATATGGCGGTAGTGTAGGGACACGAATGCTGCGTGTAAGTTTTGCGATTTCCGGGTCTTCGTCTTCAAAATCAGAGTCTTGCTCGTCGTAGTAGGCGGGTTTGGTTGGGAAGTTGGATAAGACATCCAATTCGCTGCTTTTGCGGTAGCCACCAATCCCGCGCGGTCTTGGAGCCGACGCAGTGCCAGCAGGTCCGCCGTCCGGATCAGTATCGCCACTGCTATCGGCATTGTCTGGATCTGCGATATCACCGCTACGTCTGCGGGCTAGTAGACGTCTTCGTTCTTCAGCTCGGCGATCGGCACGCAGGATCATCTCGCGTTCAAGATGTCCAATTCTTTCATCAACGCGTGTGTTCGGTACAGATTGTCCACTAGCAGCAAGTGTCTCGTCTGTCTCTCGCTCTTTCGCACGATGAAGGTAGACACCAAGCTGAGGGTTCTTACCTCTTCGAACTTTTTGGATGTACAGATTCCACCATGATCCCGAGTAGAAGATTGTGCGACTGTACACCCGCTTCTTTTCCTTGAGCAATCGAGGACTTGGAAACTCTACAGCGAATCTGAATGGTGGGAAATGAGAGTAGCTGACAGGACGCAGCTCAGATGTATTCGAGTCGGCAGCAGAATCAGGTCTGATGATTTGAGGAACAGATCGAGTGTCTGATGGATTCGCGGCGAAGTCTGAAGCCCATTGTACATCTTCAGGTTGTATCGTGGCGGAGAGTCGGTTCGATTGCGTATTCGCGGCAGACATCATTGCAGGATCAGTCGCTCCTCCCATGACGATGTTACAATCTGCTGATGGGATCCAGAACTTTCGAGGCTTGCCATTACCATCCCACGAGTTCGAAGCGATATCGTCGTCTTCGAACTCTTCATATTCGTCAGCGCTCTCAACCTTTTGTTTGCCTTTGATCGAGGATCCCGCCAATGAAGCCGTCGTGAGGACAGGGCTTTCAACGATCCCTTCGCTCAAACCAAGCTCCATCTCAGCATCTTTGGCATTGAGCACCTTTTGACGTAGTTCCATCTGCATCCAAAGAGCATTGGAGATGACCTTGTCGGGCATCATGGGCAAGCCAAGGATATCTCTGGCTCGCCGGATGTATTGCAACTGCTCGAAGTCGAGATGTATATAGTGTATACCCTCATCCAAGAGTACCAGTAAGGGCTCGATATCGTGATGCGTGTAGAGGCTGATCCATCGATGTAGACCATCTGGAGCAGCTCCAGTTGCCATAGCATTCTTACGATAGACGGAGTCGAAGCGTACAGCCATGAGATTCGCGGTGTCTGGTGCCTTCCGCACTTTCGACCAGGAGACAGGATCAACAAGTCCAGCTTCGATAGCAAGCGCCTTCAAATGGCGATCTAGAAGACGCTTCGCAAGCACCCATCTATCCCATTCACCGTTGATGAAGAAGCCATCACCACCAACAATCTCACGAATGATGTCGCCTGGTATGCCATCCCAAAATTTGGTCGGCATTTTCCAGCCATCTCGACAAAGCATAGCTTTAGCCGATGCAAGAATCTTGTCCCCGGATCGGCCGTAGTAGTTGCTGGTGACCAACTTGATCAGAGGCGCCAGGGTAGCAGTCGACATTTGTCGAAGCATGGACTCAATACTCGAGTCGATAAGATCAGGCATCTCCAACCAACAGGCAGTAGCGAATAAGCTAACTGCCTCTGCGTCTTCCTCCTCAGGCACATTGGCTCCATATAGACGTTTCAGAGCAAGCTCGAACGAAACTTGAGTAATGTTGGTGTCGATATCCTCTGGATGCAATGTGATATCGCTCGCCTTGCTCTCGAGCCATGGTCCAGATAGGGCAGAGGCGAAGAAAGTCGCTTGATCAAGGAGAAGACGGTGAAGCTTGTAAGGGTAGCCAAAGACATGAACAGTAATATCTGAATGTCGGCCACTCAGAAGACCTCGATTGTAGAGATGAGAATGTAAGGGCGCGGTATCACGAGTAGCAGCAGCTGAGACTAGTCAATACAAAGTACTTGGCGTGGAGGTCACAAGATAAGAGGCAGATGATAAGAACATACTTGGAATAGGAAGACCATTCGGAAGTTGAGAGTCGGACAGAGGACGGTAGTCAGGGGGAGAAGCTACCGACTGGACGGCAAACAGACGACTAAGGGTATGGAGTGTAGTGCTTTGCTGCCTGTTGACCGAGTAGCGGCTGGACGAGGCCGGGTCACTGGGATCATCGACATCCTTTTCGACACGGGGTAATCTCCGTCGGTTGATAGTAGCACGGACATGGTCCTCTGGAGAAGTTGGAGAATCCAGACTTGTGCTTGAGTCGCCGGCGATAGCGCGCGACGAATCCAAGGTGAGAAGAGCGGGGGCAGGAGTGGGGGTAGATGGAGTGGGAACGAAATGATTAGGCGAGGAGTTGAAGAGAGAACGACGCGCTATACTGGAGCGAGGAGTCGGAGAGATATTCTGATGTGGAGACGAGTTTGAGCGAGCATCAAAAAATTGGTTGTCGTCGGCCATGATGTCAAGGTCACTTGGAGAGATATGCACTGGATTTCGAGGAATGAGGCGGACGCACGCTACACAGGCTCTACCTCATGCGTGATAGCGGATGCAGGCAGGTCACCGTGTACCGCGTTCCGCTAGGCAGAGAAACCCGTATCGCTATCAGACAAACAAGGTTGAGCAGGCTCGAGAGTTTGATCGATGTGCGAGTCGAGTCGATAAGAAGGTTACAAGAAGAGAGAGATTTGCAGCGTGAAGAATGACATGGAAAGTGATGAGATGGTAGTTCCATCAGCATCTGGATGGCCGGTGCTGCTTGTCAGAAAAAGAAGTTCAAGCCTCAGCATGCTCCAGGGTCCGATTGTGGAGAGAAGCACCAAACCGATCGTGGTTAGGCTGAGCGGTGGCGGTGGTCAGTGCTTGGCGTCACGCCAGACGATTATTGGCCGGGTCGTGATTCATGACTGATGATTCTACGATTCTACAGTGCCATCTTCGTTCCTTCCACTTTCTTGTTCCAACGAGCAGTCAAGATGCGCCCACCATTGGCAGTGTTTGGAGCGCTGCGGCGTACGCTACCGGCTTTCAACGCTACCGAAGCATTCGTGTGTCGCAAGAGTTTACACAACAAGGCACAGTCTGGATACAAGTCTGTTCGCCAGACTCCGTTCTTGAGTGCCTTCCGTGCTCGTGCTGCTCCGGCAAGACAGCAATCGACAACAGCTCCTTCCCCGTCCCCGCTATCCCAGCTGAGCAAGACAATTGGTCAAACCTCTGCTTCGGCCAAAAACACAATCGGTCAACAATCTTCGGCTCCTGCAAAGAAGGGCTACTTCCCTGAAACTAGCGATAAGAAGGTGGGCTACTGGTTGCTCGCAAGTTCTGCGAGTGTGTTTGGTATCGTCATCTTCGGTGGTCTCACCAGACTGACCGAATCTGGGTTTGTGATCAACTCTGTTCCTGCTTTGCGACTCTTCAACTGACAGACTGTGGCGCAGACTGAGTATCACCGAATGGCGTCCCGTCACTGGCTCCCTCCCTCCCATGAACGCCGAGAAGTGGGAATCTGAATTCGCCCTTTACCGTGCCTCGCCCGAGTTTAAGCTCCTCAACCCTCGTATGACATTGGAAGAGTTCAAACAAATCTACTGGATGGAATGGATTCACAGACTGTGGGGTCGTTTCATCGGCATTACCTTCCTGCTACCTACCGCCTACTTCGTTGCCCGTCGCCGTGTTTCTGCTGGAATGGCTCTCAAGCTTACTGGTATCTGCGCTCTGATCGGATTCCAGGGAGTGATTGGATGGTGGATGGTCGCAAGTGGTCTCAAGGATGATTTGTTTGCTCCTGGAAGTCATCCTCGTGTCAGCCAGTACCGTCTTACTGCTCACTTGGGTACCGCTTTCATCTGCTACCTTGCCATGTTCTGGAACGCCTTGTCCATCTTCCGCGAGAACCGTCTTGTCGCCAACCCAGCAGAGTCTTCTAAGATCCTCAAGCAGATGATGGCCCCTGAACTCAAGTTCTTCCGTCGCAGTGTTGGTGCTCTGCTTGCCTTGGTCTTCGTCACTGCCATGTCTGGAGGTCTTGTTGCTGGTCTGGATGCTGGTCTCATCTACAATGAGTTCCCATACATGGGTCTTGGTCTGACGCCGCCCAAGAAAGAGCTGTTTGACACTTTCTACAGCCACGTCCCTGACAACTCGGATCTGTGGTGGCGCAACGCTCTCGAGAACCCTTCTCTTGTCCAGCTTGACCACCGTATCCTGGCTACTACCACCTTCACCGCTGTCATGGCTCTCTGGGCGTATACCCGTTTCAACCCTCGCGTCCGTCATTTCATGACTCCCGGCGCAAAGAAGGGCATGCGCGGTGTTGTCCACCTCGTCTGGCTGCAGGTCGCCCTGGGTATCTCCACTCTGCTTTACATGGTCCCCACCCCTCTGGCCTCTATGCATCAAGCAGGTGCTCTGGCTTTGTTGACTGGCACCATCGCTCTCGGCAGCCGTGTCTGGTACCCCAAACGTGCCGCCAAGCTCGTCGCACAAAGACTTGCTAACAGTGCTTCTCCTCCTTCAGCCATCGCTCACAGAGGCCCTGGCGCCATGCTTAGTGCTCGCACAGGTCTGCCTGCTCGCTCGTAGGTCTTGACCGTGTCAGTCCTTTTTCTTTTTGTCTGTATCAACACTTTCCACTCTTGTACAAAAGAAAAGCATGGTCCTCACGGGCGTGGGGCATTCCATTTTTTAACATTGATTTTACGAAACGCATAGCGAGGTGGTGTACATTACTTCTATAGACTCGGGAGTTTTAGCTCCTTACAATGTATACACTACATTCTTTCCATCTTGCTCCTCCAATTTGAACACTATTACTATGGATTTGTCGATAGCAGCGCTGTCTAATCAGAATCCAGCTGCCATTGATCTCTTGCATTGCCGCCGAAACCAGCCATGGGATCATCATCCTCTTCATCGCTGTCGTTGTCCTCGAGAGGCACTGTCATCCAAGCAGGCCTCTCCTTAGCTCCAAAGGTGAAGGTGAACCAATGTGGTTTTGCTATTGACAGAAGCATTGAGATGGCGAATGGTAGGATCAAAAGCAACAAATAGCGAGACTTGTGGCCATCACGACAAGCTTGGTCCAGAACTGTTTTTGTGGCAGTATATGTTGTGTCTCCTGAGTTTGAAAGCAATGGTGCAATTTGACATGTCCAGCTCTCGAGGGTGTAACTTCCATGGGTGCTAGAGCTGCCAAAGACAGTATCTTCTGTCGCAGCGTCGCTACTCAAGAACTTCTCTAGCTGCTTTGTAACAGTATCACTGGCGAAGTTTTGGATTCCAGCGGCAGTGGAAGCATATGAGATTGCAGCCAAGGCAAGTACAGAGGCCCCCCATGCCATGAACGTATCTCGTGCTCCTGTCGCATTAATCCATCCAGTCAAGTTAAGATTTCTCACACCTTGGAGATGGAACCTCAACTTTTGACCCTTTGGTACTGCTTTCGCACCTTCGTCTAATGCATATAGTTGAGTCCATATGTGGTCCTTTGCTTTGTCGATAATGTAACCTCCACCACATGCCAGAGCTAGTAAGCCGCACCAGAAGATTGAACCCCTGCCATGGTCGTAGAGTGAGATTGGTATGTATGCAGTTGCAATGGTATTATCATGGCCAGGAAGTGAGAGACTGAGGGTTTGGTTGGAGAGGATTGTTGAGAGTGTGTTGATGGATGCAGCTGGTGGTTCGAGAGTATTGAGTGTCCATAATCCGATAAGGAAGATTGGGATTGCTATTAGTAGCCGGAATACAGCTGCGGTTATTGTGAATGCCATTGCGACGAGATGGTCAGGATTCAAAAACTTGTCACGAAAACGACCAATACTTGCTCGTGGATGTCAAGGAGTAAATGACTTCCTCAGGTTGAGGTTCGGGGTATCTTCGGGCCTGGTTAACCACCTTGATTGCTACCTAATTATCCGGAACTGTTTACGCGCGCGTCTCCCTGATGTACGCTCCACAACGAATATCCAATGCATC
Source organism: Aureobasidium sp. EXF-3400 (assembly GCA_024195585.1). Classification (NCBI taxonomy): domain Eukaryota; kingdom Fungi; phylum Ascomycota; class Dothideomycetes; order Dothideales; family Saccotheciaceae; genus Aureobasidium; species Aureobasidium sp. EXF-3400. The sequence continues at coordinate 392,595 of SWBL01000001.1, forward strand.
AACCAGTCATTAGGAATAACCAACAAGCGACATGAAGCATGTACGATACGGCTGGAATAGAGCACTGGATCGCAGTGTCCAAACCAACTCGTGATGGGAACGAGACGGGAACCGGCGCTAAATCATCAAAACGCTTATATCCAACACCAGACCCAGACTCATTGCCCCCTTCAAAGCGCAACTGCGGAGAGTACAGAGGATCAAAATTGGCTCCCAGTACAAAACTAAAAATAGTCAACGACATGGTAGACGAGAGAGATGTGACGAGCCCCGATGCCGAAGCGACTCCTCGGGCAGCGCTGTCGGGTCGACAGTCGCGGTCAGCTCCTTCAGCGCCGTTGCTCGATTTTGGCGCACTTGATAACCCGGCGTCCATGTCACCACGTTCTTCGGCCGCATCGTCGTCATCCGTATCCCTCGTGTCCTCAGGCTCCAAAAGGTCTCGAAGATCAGTATTGTCCAGCCCGTCCAAGCGAGCAATGCTACGCGCGATTCCCAGCTCTATCAACCTCCGCGCCTTCAGAGACTCAGATGTCGACAAGGATGCTTTGCTTGGATTTAAAGACCTTGTCAACAAGGTAATTGTCTTCGCTGAAGGGGTGGGCACCGTCCCAGCAGAGCTTCAAGTGAGTTTTGGGTGGTAATGTACTGATTGATTGATAAAGTTGTTGACTAACATGCATAATGTGGCTCAGGACGACTTGAGACAAAACTCGGAATATAACTTTGTTCTACCTCACATTTACTATACCTCATCGGATTTTCGCTCAGACCTCGGCAGGTCGCCGACACTTGCCGAGATCGATCGCATCGTCGACCAGGCTCGGAAGCTTGGTGAAGACGGAGATTCCGAGGCAGCCTACAACTCGCTCGTCCATGGACCCCTGTTCGCTCTCGCCTCGAGTTTGTCGCCCCATGCTAGCAGTGTGGGTGTCAAGAACATGTAGGTCCTGTTCTAGCTCTTGCTCTCGCTCCCGCTCTTGCTGATTGGCGCATTCAGCGTACACGCTACCATTGCTCCCACCTCGCTCGTCCCGTTGGACGCGAACAATGAATCAATCCGCAGTAAGATGGTGGATTGGGCGATTGTTCTACGTCCTGTTGGAAATCTTCGCGGTGCTCTTTCTCGCGCGAGACCACATTCAGATGGTGGTCAGCTATCTTTCAATCACACGAGACATGGCCCATTGATTGACAAGCCCATTGTCGTCAGTGTCGAGACGAAACCCGAGGGCGAAAATCTTCAGCAAGCCTATGTCCAGCTTGCTGTCTGGGCTTCTGCTCACATGAATCTCTTGCGCCAGCTATTGACCGATGCTGCTATTACTTCCACCGCCACCGTCGATGTCGCTGATGGCACTATTTTGCCTCATCTTCCACTCTTGATTGCTCAAGGCTCGCAGTGGTCATTCTTGTTTGCCTCCCGCCAGGCCGATGGAACAACCGTGAGTCATCCTATTTGACTCCTCCAGTGGACGTGCTGACCGCCCTCTTCCATAGAATATCCATGCAAAGATCGACTTTGGCGATGCTAGTACGAGATATGGTGTTTTCAAGATCATATCCGTCTTGCAGCTGCTCTTCGAATGGGCTGAGGTCCAGTATCGCCCTTGGTTTGAGGAACATGCTGTCGTCAAAGAATGAAATCTGGACCTAGGGTGCAAGCGACGATGAAAGACCAAGGGTAGATCGTGATCAACTACGAATTATGACAAGCTACTTAGCAGGTATTAACACAATCAGAAATGGGATATATGAGCTCTGCAATTGGGCAGACTGACTAGCGTATGGCAGTCGATAGTGAATTGCATGTGAACCTTTGCATACCTCCCAATACATGAAGTTCTTTTGGCTACTACGTTTTCTTTGCAATACCAACTAAAGACTTCTTTCCGCATATCTCGTGTGTGCTCTAGTGTTGGTATGATGTACACCCAACGAAGACGAGCTAGCTATACGATACAACACCAAATTTGGTGTCATGAATGGGGTGTCTCTTCCTCGGAAACCTAGGATGGCACTTGACGCGCTGATGATCATGTCATAGAGTTGTAAAACCACACAGTTAAAAGGAAACCCCCTCGATGATTCGAGAGACCCTCCCACCCGGGCTTTGTAGCGATGAGCAGCCCTGACTCAAGCAAGAGAGAACTCTAGCGCTGCGCACCACATTCAAATTCCGACTCGGCAGCCTGGCCACGAGCGCGATGTCCAAACCAAGATCAACAAGAGATAATGGAGAGTCCTGTGCTTGCACAGGAATGACAGGGCTGGTTGCGAGGACGGCAAAGCAAAAAAAGATTGTATGTGCACCCAGAGAACGCCAGTTGAAGAAGCGCGAGAGGATTTGGGGCAAGAAAGCGTCGAGGCAGATCATGAAAACACAGTCGCGAGCAAGATTCGGTATCACATCCACTCATGAAGTCCGGTCGCAAGATCTGTCCTCCCTCGGTGCAAGGGGATATTGACAAGTCCGGCCACAAGACCCCAGAAATCGAGATGTACAAGGATAGCAAGGAGCGATGGTGTGGGTAGAGTGATGAAGTATCGGAGCATTGCAGAAGCCAACCACCTTAGCGGTCAAACTCATATGAACTGTGATCGATGATCAGTTTACCACAACATAGTATACATACCAGTGTCAACAAAAAGTCAGGATGGCGACTTTCTTTGGGTAGGTCAGGGAGACGGAAGGGACGAAAAAGATATGGAAGCCCAAGTGAAAGGGGTGTGGAGGTTCGAGTGTCGCACTTTGAACGCTGTCATCTTGATAAAATCAGATAGTGTGGATGATGCCCATCGGTAGAGGACGGCCGAGTAGAGGGCAGAGATGGCACTAAGCGCAGATCAGTATCTCGCAGGAAGAACGATGGATGGAGTGGAAGAGGTGAATTGTGGTTGGTAAACGCGACGCGGACGTGTTGTAGCACAAGGGAGGGATCTGATCAAATGGGGTAACTTCAGGTCCGAGGGTCTTCCCCGACTTTGCTTGATCTTGGTTTAGGTTCTTTCTACATGTACGAACAGCGAGTGTGATTGCGAGAATTTACTGTCGTGGTTAGACGTGTCAAGAGGGCATGATATTTTTGCGACTGCTCCATGTTACGCCGCTTCCGCTGATTCCACCGTGATTTCCATCCTGGGTTTACGCGTGCACACCGACGCATCCTGACTTGAAGTGATTCAACATGGATCAAGTGTTACAGTCACCCGAACTCCTCGCTCGAATCCTAGACTTCATTTACAACGACGATGAAGTATCAGGCCAAACTTCACTGGCGGCCTTCGCACGCGTCAATTCTATGTGGCGAGAACTCGTACAGTGTATCGTATGGACATCACCACCCGTCGAAGCTCTCGCCAACATCAGGAGAACTCGTCGACGATTGTTCGCTCCATACATCAGGAGACTGGACTTTGGTGGCAACGAAGACCCCACGTTGCATACTCTATTCGTCGACCTCGAATTCACAAGGCTAAGACATCTCACACTGGGCAATCCTCCCACCATGGGCCCCTTGGGCCGTACACCCGGAGTACTTGATCGTTGGAATTTGACGGCCTCGCAATACCTCCAGCCAACGCTCGAGAGTCTTGTGTTGCTTCTATGGGACTCAATATGTACTGCGAGCTTCTTCAAGCAAATCACAGATAAATGCCCCCGATTGAAGCGTATCTTCTTCTCGGGAATCGGTGCTCAACTTCAACCTGACGAATTCCTGAGCTTCTTCATAGCCAGTCCTCACCTGGAGGCGATTGAGCTCAATCTTGGTCGGGATTACGCAAGAAGTGACCTGATCACTGGTGATCTTCTGCTTCATCTTTCACGAATGCCGAAGCTCAATTATCTCGAGTTGAGCAACTACTTGGATCAGCCAGAATTCTTCCGTTCCATCAGAAAGCAAAACAGTACACCTTTCCAGAGCTTGACAAAGGCTGTGCTCCCTGTAAGTGCACATACTATTTTCGCGTTTTTACCTCCTTGTGTGCTAGTTCGTCTCGTATTTGATTTACTGATCATGCACCAGGCCACGTCGACTGTCATCTCCGCTGCAGTGCGCGTGCTACCAAATGTCGTGAAACTCTGTCTGATTCTCCAAGACGGAAACGGATCATGCTTCAAAGATCTGGGTACTATGCCAAATCTCCGTAAATTGAAACTCTTGGGAAACAAAGCGACTTCGTTCACTCGACAGGAACTGCTCGCACTACGAAACCTGAATCAACTTGAGAAGCTATGCTTTTCCATGGCGGACTCGGCAGGTATAAATGGCATGGTAGCCCCGGGATTCACGGATGCCGACTTCGACCTAATGGTTTCTGGGTTACCTGAGTTGAAAAGATTCGTATGCGAGATTGCCTGGACACCACGATCTGTCTCAGTATTGTCAAGTCTTTCGAACCATTGCCCCAAGCTGGAGAGACTGAGATTGGATGGGTCATACGACCTGCCGAGTTTGAACAACACATCAACAGTTATGTATCCGAAACTAGAAGATCTCATGATAGACGATCATGAGGTTCAAGGAATTCGTGTCCGACTGACTCCGTTACAAATTGGTCGTCTGATAGACCACCACGCTCCGGTACTTGACGAGTTGAGATTCATGAACGACTACGACGATCATCCAGTCATGCAGGCCTGGTGGGATGTTACCGCTTGATTCACAGCGAAGTGTGAAGTGGTTTCCAGTCTTGACCCAAAACTAGCGATTGGGTTGGGATTCTCTCGCGCTATAGGTGCGTGAGATTCCCCTATTAGTCTGGACGTATCATGAAACGCAGAACCCTATGTTTATACGCAAAACAAGAAATGTTGAGTGCGTACCGGTATCCGCTGTGTGTGTCGTAAACGTCCCGCTTTAGCAGCGGTCGTATCAGTCACGACCCAGATTACTGTGACTCGAGCTCTGATAGCTGTCGCATACGCAGAGTAGGCTTCAGCCCGTTCAAAGGGGAAGCTACAAAGATGGAGCCTAGGCTAGAGTCTCGAACGGGTCATTTGTTATAGACGTGGGCCGATCGCACCAAACTAGACTGTAGCTTGATCTAATTCCACATGCGTACCAGATCAAGCTTAAGCTAGTTGACCACCGTAATATTGCCAGAGTCTCAGATCTTAACCAGACAACCACTCAGATAATTCTCCGCAACATCAGGCGCAGACAAGCAACAGAGAATACCAACGTAACCATCGGGTCGTACAAGAGCAATCGCTCCTTCTCCCTTTGTAATGCCGAAAATATCGTAAGCGTCTTCTTTCTTCGCCAGTCCGTAGATCCTCATTTCTGCGAGTTTTTTGATATCCGATGGAATCTGTGTCCACTCGAACCTTTGTTTCATGGGATGCAGGACCACAAGGTCTGTTGAACCAGCAGGATGGCTTTTTACGATATCGGCACATGCTTGTAGGGCTTTTTGAGACTGGCCAGTGAGATCCAGAAGATCTGTGCTGGTGAGCACAAGGACGCGGTATCGTCCATTTGATGGGAGTTCTGTAGCATTCCAAATCAGTTCGGTCAATCAGACTGCGGTGTCAAGTTCTGCTTACCATCATGCAGCTGACGGGTAGTGTTGTCAGCATAACGCTTAAGCTCAACATTCAATACTCTTCTACCCGGTGTAAGGGCACCATAAAGCGGATCTCCAGTCGAGGTCATCAACTTCTCAGAACCTTCGGCTGCCCGAACGAGCTTACTGGATTTATATTCGAGTCCACAACCACTAGTAAATCCACTACCATCACGGAATACCTTCAAGAACTCGTCATGTGTAAGTCCCGCTGTGTCAGAGTCGCCTGAACCAATTTTGCCCGAGAACATATGCGAGAACTTGGTATCGAACTCGATGAGTTGACGGGCAGTGTCTACACGCTCGACCTCAAAGGTTTCCAGAACCGGGTCAGTGCTGTTGTTGGTTGCTCTGGGTGTCAAGCCGAGGATGGAGTGTGCTAGTTTCCAGGACAGATTGTAACTGTCCATCATGCTGACATTCATGCCTTGACCTGCTTTCGGGCTGTGTGTGTGACATGCTATACTGTGGTTAGGACCTTTTTTCGGGCTCGCTCTCGTGATAATACGTACCATCGCCGACGATGAAGATTCTGTCTACGCCATCTGGCGTTCTCGAAGAGAATTTTGGAGCCATCCTTTGACCGATTTGGTATGCAGCATACCAATCTGGAACAGTGCCCTCCTTGATCTTGATCTGATACGGAGCAAAGACAGCGTTTGCTTGCTTGAAGATGTATTCCAGTGTAACCTCAGCACGCTTCTTCTTGCTTGAGTTTTTCTTTTCGTCCTCTGGTGTTGTCGTGCGGTCTGCCTTTGCATCGACGTCGCCGGGTACCTGGACGTAGAGACGAGTAAGATATTCGCCAGTGGCGACTTGCTCTCTTGGAATGACCATGATAGAACCTGCTTCAGAATGCACTGCAGAACGATTGCGGATGTCCGGAAAGTCTGTGTCAGCGACAAAATCACAGACACCCCAGATATGGTCGGATGTTTCTCCTTCCAAGGAAAGTCCCATAGACTTTCTGACTTTTGAATGTGCGCCATCGCCGCCTACCAAGTATTTTGTACGGACAGATCCTGGTACACGACTTCCGTCCTCGAGTTCCTGCTCGTAGTTGACCAGAACAGGATAGTCTGGATGATTGACCGTATCAACCGTGTAGTCCACGAAATGATGAGACCTTCTGATTGTATCTTCGGGCGCATAAACATTCAAGTTCTCCTGGAAAATTCGCTCAATGCGTCCTTGGTGGATAGTAACCTCGAACGGAAAGCGTGCTGGAACATTAACATCAGGCACGAAAGAGGTTCGCTCGATACCACTTTTGCCGTCCGCTGCAGGGTTCCAGAAAGCCACTTCTTCCATATGACATCCATCGGCGATGATCTCCGAGGCTATTCCAAGACTTTGCAGGACTTCCAGTGTACGTGGCTGGAGACCATCCGCTTGTCCTGCTTTCAAAGTACCTGGCTTGGAGTCTAAGCAAAGTAATGAAGATCCTGTGATACCATATCTGGCAAGTAAGAGTGTGAGAAAGAGGCCACTTGGCCCAGCCTGAGGTAGATTATTGGTATGATGTTATTGGAGATAATCTTTGGACTTACACCGATGACGACCACTTCGCGCTCTTCACCAGTCGAGGATGTTTTAGATGAAAGACGCGGCAGTGGCGGAGCTCGCGATGGTAGAATCCTCAAATCCCGACGCGCATCAGAGGTCTCTTCGAAGACAGGCATGATGATGTTATGGTTTGAACGAGTTATTCTCCAAGGACCAGCAAGAAGGGTAGATGGAAATGGACAAGATCAATCCAAATCGATGATATATTTTTTCTCGATTATGCTTACGAACAAGAACTCAAGGACTCTTCAACGACGACGACTTAACCCCCCAAGTCGTCCGAGCCGGAAGTTGGACGAGGTGCGGAGTTGACCCGAATATCCTAACTTCCGAGCTGGGAAGATGTATTCGACAACAGCTCTACACCAAGCAACTATTTTGACGGAACTACAATGATGATCAGATTCATGATTCAGATGTCTTCAAAGTATCACTGATCCATCCTCTCGATGTGCTGAATTCTGTCACTCTTCTCGCTCTCACGACAACACATACGTGGTGATAGAGCTATCAAAATGCATAGTTTCTTTCATACGGTAGTAACGTCCAGAGAGAGTCGATAACGTTACGACTCTCAGTGGATGTGTTCTATCTATCGAAGGAACTGTGCATTTCTATAGGTGTCCGCGTAACAAAACTTTGCACATGGGGAGGATCGAGAACAATGCTGAAGTTGCCCAAGAAGCGGAAGAGTCGCTGTGCAGCCGCGAAAGAAGATAGTCCGTGCACTCATCGATCTTCCGACGTGTCCGAGTTGCCTTCTCCGCGACACCAAGGACATCTAACAACTCTGTCTGTTGTCGATGTTTACAGGGTCCAGACAGGAGCATGGAAGACGAGTCCTTGGATACTCGCCCATTAGGCCCTCGTAATCTACCTCGTGCGTCTCATGCTTGTCAGCGTTGTCGGATCAAGAAGGGAAGGTGCAATCAACAGCAACCTTGTTCATCTTGCGTGCGTGCAAGTGCGTCGTGCTTCTACGGAGAGGAAAGAAGAAAGCGAAGAAAGAGAAAGGGCGACCAACTCGAAGAGAATCTTGAGCAGGATAATTCGCGAGTACAAGCCACCCCTCGATCCGGGATATCGCCTGATACTGGACCAATTTCTGCCCGTGATGCCACTGAGCATGTACCCAGTGGTGTTCCCAGAACGAACATGACCGCAGAGATCAGTATGGATTCGGTGAGATCAGGTATGTTGTTGCTTGTCAAACTAGCACTATAAAGCTGAGTCTGATCATTGTAGAGGGTACCTTGGCTTCTAATGACCGTGACGTGGTGGGCGACGTGAATCAGCGTACCCAAGGCACAGAGTATTACGGGACGTCATCCAACTATGTGCTGCTCAACCAGCTGTTCTCTCATGCCCGGCAGCACAGTGTCTCTGGACGTTCTCCAGCTCTTGGCCGTCCAAGTCAGTCAGCAACAAATCTTGCTCAAAGTGGCCAATCACCAGCTGGAAGAATGTCTCTTGTCAACTTACTCGCGAACGAAGATGATCTACTGGCACCGTCCAGAGAAAAATCGCCGCTTCAAATATCACCTTCTGCAAGCCGACCATCTGCTCTACGTGCTTTACCCGATGGTCTCCAATCAAGCAACCGTGCCTCAAGCAGTGGTTCACCTGCAGTGAAGCTACGTGTTGCCGAAAGACGCCTTGAGAAGGTTTTCGTTCGTAGCTATATGCATAATTTGCATCATCTGCATCCTATGATCGACACTGACACGCTCAACCGCATGCACGAGGAACACATGGCACAACCTAACGATCAACAAGAGAAACATTCTCGTTCGAGGCATTTTTTCTCGTTGTACAATATTGTCGTCGCTGTTGGAGCACTTGTGGCTGGATCAGATGTGACTGGCGAGTTTGACTACGAAATCAAAACGGTGCTGCAAGGCTGGAAAGATCATCAAGATCCTGGAAAGGCTTCGCTACAAGGCTTGTCAAGACACTATTTTCGCAAGTCACGAAGTTTACTTGGTGATGTCTTCGAAGCATGCTCTTTGGAAAGTGCTCAGACGCTCCTGTTGATGGTAGGTCATTCGAGCTCTCAGATATATTCACGGCTAACATCAGACAGTCTTTGTATTGTCAAAACTCGCTAAAACCACACGCATGCTACATGTATTGTGGCATGGCTGTTCGAACTGCGCTTGCTATCGGCTTGCCCTCGGAGTCAATGTCGAATTCGGTCGAAGCTTGCAAGGCCGCACGAAGGACTTGGTGGTAAGTCTTGACCACTCCGTATCGTCCATCTCTTACTAAAACAATCCAGGTGTATTTACTCTCACGAAATGTAAGCAACCAATCGGATTCAGGAGTATTTGTGGCTAATGACCAATTTCAGAGACATGTGCTGCTCCGCCGGACGCTTCGACAGTCTCGGGAAACCACGGAAGTACCCCATCCCATTACCTCAGATCAAGGTCAGCCCGACGAGTCAGTTTCTTGATAGCTTTCTAACCATCCAGAAGTCCTCGAGTCCGGATTCTAGCTCCGACATCACCTACTCCGAGGGATCGAGTATCTCCATGATCAATGTGATGGTCGACTTCGCTGTAATACTGCGACGCATCTCCAAGGACATATATCATTGTCACAAAGAGGTAAACGCGTCTCAAAAATCGACAGCCGCTTTCTCCATAGACGCACTCCTCGATCAGTGGAAGCTAAGACTTCCACCATGGCACAATTTTGATGTTATCGACTTTCGAGAATCGGAGTGGGCCGCAAAGCAGAAGCTGGTCCTCCAGTTGCGCTACCTCAACGCTCGTGTCATCCTTCATCGTCCATTCCTATCAGATCTAACGACATCTGTTGTCTCAGAGAGGCAAAAGCATATCGATCTATGCCTCGACGCCGCTCGCAAAACTATACAGGTCCTCTACGACGCATATGCGAATAAACACTACTTCCGTACATGGTGGTATAACTCGACATACACCTTGTACGCCGGAATGATCGTGCTTTATGTGATCATGCTTGAGCACAGCACAGTGGCACACGTAATCCTCCTCGCTGATGTCAAGAAGAGTCGAGACATCCTGAGATCCATGGAGGAAGCAAGTGTGGCTCGCCGCAGCGCAGACTTGTTGAGCGAGGTGCTGGAAATTGCCATCGCTCGCACGCAACAAAAGCAAGATACAAGGATAGACCCGTCTACGATAGCTTCCACAAATCCGGTTACCGACAACAATACTCATCAAGAGCCTTCCATCCTGTCGAACGATATGACCGGCACAGGCTTCGCTCAGGATCCGGAAGCTTTCATGGCGTCTTTGATTGACCCTACCATACTCCAAGACTTTACAACAGACTCGAATGACTGGCTCAGCTTTGATTTCTCATCGACGCTGCAAGATTTCCAAGGGTCAATGGACAGCTGGAACAATGCTTTCTCTGTTAACAGTAACGACTTAGACAGTACCACGACCTGACGAGACTGTCATATCAGATCATGTCAGCAGTAAACACGAAATCGATATGCAGGCAAAACCACGTTCATGCTCGTCGCTAGGACAAGTGTTTGATATCTGACATCCGGACCATCTGATCGGAAGTTCGAGCTGTTTTCCGCTTTCCGGCTCACAAATCCGACCCCACAATGCTTTGCACCTCATCTGTCTCGCAGAGGCTCAAGGTCATCATTCTAAAAGTCACCATTACCACACTCAACATCTCAGAAGCCACGACTAATTGCCAAAGGTCAGACATGGACACTTCTGGGTCTAATATCGACCCCAACAAAGTCTTGTTCGGCTCGGAGAGTGTCACGAAGCTTCCTGATGAGATCAGAAGACTGGACAAATCATCACCACTCATACTCACCTCGAAAGGAAGAAATGGATATGCGCATGGCCAGTTGCTGGCCAAGATCCTATCCGATGACGCAATAATTCCCGCCGCAGTTCTGAATACAGCAGTGATGCATACTCCAAAGCCTGTCACAGAAGCAGCACTCGAACAACTCCAGAGTCAAGCTGCGGATTGTATCGTATCCATTGGTGGAGGCTCTGTCGTTGGTTTAGGCAAAGCTTTGTCCATCCGTACTGGACTCACGCATATCTGCATACCTACAACATACTCTGGCAGTGAATTAACACCCATCCTCGGCGAAACAGAAAATGGCCGAAAATTTACTCGCTCAGATCCAAAGATCCTGCCAGACTTTGTGATATACGATGTCGATCTTACAATGTCGCTGCCAGCGGCTGTTTGCTCATACTCGGGTGTAAACGCGATGGCTCATGCAGTCGAGGCTCTATACGCGGTCAACACCACACCCAATATTTCCAAGCTTGCCCTTGAAGGTATCAAGGGGCTAGCAGAAGCACTTCCGGCAATTGTTCAAGATCCAAATGATCGGTCTGCTCGTGAGAAAGCTCAATATGCTGCATACCTCTGCGGTGTCTGTCTTGGATCTTCAGCTATGGCATTGCACCACAAACTTTGTCATACCCTTGGTGGCTCATTCAATCTTCCTCACGCCGAAACTCACACTATCATTCTTCCTCACGCGGTGGCATACAATGCCCCTGCTATCACAGACACGATGGAGAAACTTGCGTCAGTGTTACCTGGTAGCGAGGGCGATGCGATAAAAGGGTTGAATGTTCTATCAGAGAAACTCGAGGTATCCCGTGCGCTGAAAGATATTGGAATGGAAGAAGAGGATATCGATAAGGCTGCGGAGATTGCTATGAGCTTGCAGTATGCTAATCCGAGACCGATGGAGAAAGATGGTATTCGGGAGTTGATTCGTAGGGCTTGGGCTGGCGAGCCTGCGAGAGCATGATCTTTGGCATTCATGGGCGAAAACCTCTGTTGTTTATCGCGTATAGGTTTCGAGTCGATTGGTATTCTACAACTCCTGGTGATGGAGGTTGTTCGTAGCTCGTCTGCTTGGCTCTCCAAAATGCGAATTCGTCATGTCCGACCGGTAGCAATGCTCTCCAACCGTGGAGTCGGATTCAGCGTCAGTACGAGTCTGGCGAGCTTCATGTAGTAAGCCTTTCTCAGAAACGTTGTTTCCAGTCTCTGCATCCAGTTTCCCTGCGCGTGAGTGACCAGTAGGATGCCAACCCATGTCGCGAAAGAGGGCTTCCAGTCGGCAGCAGGCTAATACCAGTGACCAAGCGAGCAATACAGAAGCGATCTATCAATGAGGACTCTGCCATCCAGGTTTGCTCACCTGCTCTGTCCTACCAGGAAGCTACACTCGTGGCAGAGTCGAAGTCCAAAGAAGCTTTTACTCGCTGGCTTCCTCCCCAGAGCCCTGTTCTTGACTTTCAGCCTTGCCTTCTTCCCTCTTCCTCATCTCTTCCTTCTGCCTCTCCTTGACCTTCCTCGGTTTCTTTGCACTGATAGGTCCATCTGCACTTCTATCTTTCCACTGCAAACACTTGTTAGCATTCCATCCCAAAATACACTATCCTCAGGAAGTCGGGAAACAAACATACCATACCACCATACTTGTAGTACGGATACTTTCCCTCAAAGCCTTTAGCATCTTCCACGCCTCCAGAAACCGATTTCCAACATGAGCCTGGACAGACAAAATGCCATTTTTGGGTTTCGTCGGTTTGGCAGCGGATTAGAATGTCGCGGGGTGTGGAGCAGAGGGAACAGGGTTTTGTCATGATTGCAACGAGCTGGAAAGAGATAGCGGGCGAGATGGGAGTAAATCAATGATTACTTCAAAGGTTTGTAAGATGAAAACTGCAGAGGGAGGCCAAAGGAGCATTGGTATGGAAGTCAATGACATCATCGATGAATAGGTGATGTTTTTCTTTTTCGATGTTTATGTTCTTGCCCTCTATTATTTGTCTTTGCGAGAGAGTATGTGTTTAAGATGGATGTGTTGTGAGTTGGAGAGAGTGATTGGGTTAGATGTTTGATATACATGACTGCTATTGATACGGTCCAGATCTAGATTCACAAGAGTCTTGTTCCTGCGAGTCGTATGTAACACATGGAACATTCTTGGAAACGTTGAAGAAACGAATATTGTAGGAGGTTGGCAGAGATGGTAGCATTGCGGGTATCAGAAAAAGGGCAAAGTGCCTTGCTACCTACCTAGCGCCAAAGGTCCAGTCGTCAAATTCATCATCCTCGTCATCTTCGTCCTCATCCTCTTCATGATTCTTATTGAGTATATTTTCCTGCTGCAAAGCATCTACTGTAGCAGCAGGAGCGTCCGGTAACGTGTCTTGCTGCTTGGAGAGTCGGAGTGCTTCCCTCTTCTCTCGCAAACGCCTGACTCGTTCATCCAACTCTTCCATCTCGTCAAATTCTTGTTGGAGCGCAAGTGTAGCATCTTCGGTATCGGCTTCTAACTCGGCTTCTCTTGCAGTTCGCTGTGCGCTCATCTCCTCGCGAGCCTGGGCAGCCAGTTCCTCGGCCGTGACAGGGGCAGCTGATATGGTTGCGGATGCGCTGAGTATAGGGAGGGCAGTGGTTTGGGTGGTAGCTATCTCGCGCTCGAAGGCAGCCCATTCGTCTTCATTCACGTCTGGCGCAGGGGGTGGAGCGGAAGCGACAGGGGCGTCTGGTATTGACGGAGCGGGTGCTGTGTCTGCATCTTCTTCTTCGCCATCATCTTCATCCGCGCCTTCCTCAGCCGGATCAAAGAAGCCCTCGGGTACAAAGCCTCCAGGCACAGCCTTGACTCTCTTTCTCTCTTGATCGTCGCTCTCTCCAGCCTTGCGCTTCCGGGCCTGAGGCGGTGCTGGCGGAGGGTTGGCGCGCAGATGTTCTAGCCGAGCGCCATGTTGAGGCGAGTTGATGTGATTCTCCCAGAGCGATTCGGTCTTGATTTGAATATTACACACGGCGCACGACAGTTTGCCAGAGTCCGAGTAGTTTGCGTGAGGGTGGTTGATGCGGCGCGATACGCGCTCATTACGCAAGAGCGATCGCACGTCTGCCATTGTCTTGGATGTGTGAACTGTCGGATCTGGTGCTATCGATTATGGCGTAGTTTGTCGCGTGAGGTGTTGTGTCTGACGAATGCTTCCAACTTTTGCATCGCAAACGCATCATTTCGCCAAGAAAAGGGTATGTGAATTCAAGGCCTGTCAAAGCTTCGTAGCCTTGAACCCCGTTAAACAGATTCAATATCGTTTTGCCATGGTTGCCATGTCGTCGAGTCGGACACGAGATACAATCAATCGAGTGCCTGTATCAGGTGTGGTGTGGATGGTGACGATGCTTTCGTTGGTTGTCAAACTTGTCAATTCTTGATTCATGTTGGTCGACGATTCAGAACATTCAGCCCTCATGGCAGTTCGCCGGCTTTCATCTATTCTCGCTCCGTGACAGCCGGTTACCGAAGACGCAACCCAAGACACGCAGTAATTACTTGTCCAAGATAAGGCGCCTCTTGGGAAGGAGGCTTGGAAGAGGTTCTTCCAGCGCCCCTGCCATTTCAGTCGATCAGACAAAGCCACCGCTCACATCCGGAAGTCCACCGCACCAGAGATATCTCGCACGTCTCGATCCTCATACACATAGCACGTTGAGATTGAATTGATCGTGTCCGATACCGCTCTACAATATTCACATGATAAAGTGTGTGCCCGGACCGAACCCCCTCCTCCTTAGAGTTACAAGATCATCCATGCCACGTGTGTGAGAACCTGTCAAAAGGCCCGTTCCCGGTGACGTTCGCTCGCTGTTGTTGTCTTCCTCACGACTCGCGAACCTTTTCCTCGCAGACCCGGGCGAGGGGATATCTTTCCACGACTCTTCGATGACTCCATGAGATACAGTCAGTCTCGGCTGTGCTCACGAGGGCTATCATTCCACCACTCTATTCACCAAATCATTGAATCAATAGCATCTAGGGCTTACTCGTCCATAGTAGCCGGCACTCCGCCGGCGGTCTTCGTCCCGTCTTGACCAGCGGAACTCGCACCGGGTGACCACCGCTTCGATCCCTCGCGAACCTCGTAATATGCTATCCGGGACCCTATTCTGACCGACTGCAAGGATGGTCAGCCCACCTAAAGGAAAAGTGCTTGGCTTTCTTGATATGGATGTGCACAGTCTTGAAGTCAAATCCCGAAGGTTCATCCACGGGGTTTGCATTCCCAAACGACCCCACTCTAACACAAACTACTCCTACAACAAGGTAAGGCAAGGCATGTAGACATTCAACGCAAGGTATGGTGACATTGTATCTTCAACAAGATGATTTCGCTACATCCAGGCTGAGAATCACCGATGTAGGTGTGTACGTACCCTATAAGAGCACTCTAGAATGATGCTGGAACATTTGTGACAGGGAACGGTCTCCCCAGCATTTTTCTGACTTTGGCTTTGACTGGCGACAGAAGGAATCTGCGCGCGAGCTGTTTGGGAAACATTTGCCGTCCTGTCCCAAAACGTAAAACATGAGAGCCCCAACCCCTGTCACTCGCCAAATCGACGTCATTCCGCGAGTCTTGTCCGTATCTCGCGCCGACGCGCCTCGTTGGAAAAAGGTTTGTGCATGCTTGAGCATCGTATGCCTTGCACTTTTGAACCTGAGAGGGCAGCCCTTGCGATGATGGGGTTTCCAAGCTTGAAACTGGCTGTCGAAAACAGGTCAAGGGTGGCTGACAAACTCGTATGTTCATCAATCCGAGTCAAAATGCATGCATGCCGATCGAAGATGATATGCAGGTGAACATGTTTAGACGGTTAAGCAATCCGAGCGTCTAATTGACAACGTGCATGCGTGTCTCCAACCAATCCAGTGCTTTTAGCCTTCGCTTTTGGTTGCTTCTAATATTTACTCTCATGGTGCCCCCGCTTTGAACAAGACCTATTCTCACATTTGCTTGACCGACTCGGCCTTGACACTGTTCGCCATACCAATTTCATTTCTCACATTCGAAAGGAGGCCTTCATCATGTTACAACACGCTCAAATGTCGCATGCCTTTCAGTCGGCAGCTAGTGGTGTGAGTTTCATCGCAGAAGATCGTCGAAGAGCTTCTCGTATTGACCTTCGTCAGGGCCGAACATATCAGATCTCAAAACTACCAGAACTCGAGCACGCGATCAACGTATCAATATTCAGCGACATCTTGGAACTGGACGACGAAGACGAACAATACTTTTCTCGCTCATTAGTGACCGACTACTTCACACTCGCTCAACGGACACTTACAGAGATGGACACATGCCTGTTAGTACACGACAGCAATTCACTCTTCATGGATAATACTAACTGGGTAAAACAGAGAAAATCAAGATATCAAGCAACTACGGACCAAAGCCCAATATCTCAGAGGCCCAAGTGCGACTTTAGGCATCTACAAGGTCAATTCTATGTGTGGTCGAATTGAGCAAATGACAGCGGTTGCCGATACATTCCATGCAAAGGCAGAGTCAAAAACAGCGCTGTGCAATTCGACAAGGATACTATTAGAACAGGCCAAGCAACACTTTGCCGAGGCAGAAGCTGCTCTACGGCGATTCTATGGAATGGAATGACTGAACGGAATATTATGCCTGAGAAATGGCATCATCTTCTCACGACCTCTTGGCTCTAGTTTTGATACAGAGGATTTAATGACAAAATGGCTGGATCCATCAATTACTATTACTTCTTTCGCCGATATGTTGTTTAGCTTGTAAGAGCAGCACTGAGTTGTATACTCTATGTGAGAATCGATCTGTGGAGTAATGCCTGCACTCCTCCACCAAAGCATCAACTCCACCAACAGTCATTGCGGCATTCCAACCTGGTTTTGCGATGAAGTAGGTCTCTTCTGCGTCTTCGACCATCGCACTAGAACCGAACCATCAGAACATGACAAACAACGCAGAATTGGAGAAGGTACTCACATCCACAAGCATTACAAAGCGTTTTCGAGCCTTGAGGTCCCTTTCGCCATTCCGGAGAGTCAGTCGTACCGCACTCTTTACACAGAAACTCCAGAGCGAGTTCTGGCTTCTTCTTTTTGGTGCGCGGTTTGGCTGTCCAGGCACCAGTTTCTTCCACTGTCTGGAGGCGCGATGGAATGATTTCAATGCCCATATCGCCCATGACAGAATCAACTTGCGGTTTTGTGGATGTTGTTGAGGCGGAAAGACTTCTTTTGCGGGAAGTCCTGGATTCTGAGACTGAATGGGTGGGCGATGGTGATGTGTCTGAGTCTGATAACTCTATTGCTTGCTGGTTGGTCTTTGTTAGTTGCCATTGGATGACCAGAGTGTAAATTTATGCGCAATTTCTGTCTTGATCGAAATCTGTCGCCATTATATGTAGCTACTAGAAAACACTTACAGCTGTAGCCGTCGTCTTCTCTATCGTGGAAGTCGCACGTTGGGCCGTTGTATTGGTTGTTTGAACGGACGCTGTTGGGGTCGATAACGTGCTTGCGTAAAAGTCTTCGGCTTCTCCTCTTAAACGTGCCAGCTGGTTTGATAGACGGATATTGTTGGTGTAGTGTTCGAGAAATGAATCCATCAAGGATGTGCTGGTCATCTGATAAGGTCTTGCAGTCATCAAGCACATCTTTGTGACCGTTTTCAAGCCTGTCTTGTCGTCCACTGAAATGTCGGTATATGGTTTGAATGTCGATTCGAAAGGTTTGTAGGTATCGTCTGCTCGTCGTAATCGATGGTGACTTCTCCAAGAGTTTCCCGATGCCATATGTTCCTTGAAATCTATGAGGAATACTGGGATGTCGTCGACATTCATGTATGTGCTGATGTATCGTCCAAGAAGAGCTTCAGATTTAATCTGGATGAGCGAGTAACTCTTTGGCGAAGCATACAACACACGACCACCCTCATCCAGTACCAGTAGCAAATCCTCAATACCATCCAGGACTTTCTGATGGAGCTCAGTAGTAGAACGATCTATTGACAGACTCTCAACCTCAATGTGGAGATTAGATGGCATCGTGGCTGTTCAGTAGCGCAGTATAAGAGAAAATTGGCGATTCGGTTTGATGGGAAAAAGGGACAGGAGCAAAACGAGAATACAGCGAAACCAACAAATGGGTGATTCAGAAGGAGAAATAGGCTGACTGTCCATCGAATAGCCTTGGGTGTCCGTGCCCAACGGCTATTCGCTCGCAAAGACAAAATAATGCCGCGTAGGCATTCTTTCTCTAGGGCATGGCACATGTGCGAGGGGTTCGGCGCCATAAACGCTGCACTGGGCATCCCTGCTTTGAGACCATTTTCGTTTGTCGATTCGTGCGAACACAGACACAGCTGAGGCTCAACTTTGACAGCCCTCCCCGCTAAGCTGCACGGGAGATATTCCGAAGGATGGACTTGGCATGCAGTGATTGTATTTTCGTACACCGTACGCGGCTTTCGATGCCCTCCTGCACAGGTCTGCAAAACTGCCATACACATCTCTATTCATTGTGCCCAATACAGTCTCCTTGACTGTCTTCACAAGAACCTGTCTTACGAACTAGCAAAGCAGAGAACCGGAGAAGAATCCCGTCTCGTAAGCAAGATGAGAACTCGGCGCTGGCCGCCCGAGGACCAAACGAAATCCGAAAATGGCCGTCAAAATGCAGCTCATGCAAACTCTAGCCGGAGAGCCAGGTCGAGATGTCTTGTTGCATCGAACAAATAGGCACAATCGCCAGACCCCTTGCAAGATATGTATTTTGCGGCAGACGCTCTAGATCTTTGCTCTTCATGCCGGTAATCTCTTTGCATGGGAATTGAGACACACTTCACGGAATACTGTACTACTCCAACCTTACTTTCGAGATAGGTGTCGCCTCGACCGTGAGAGGGGAAATACGAACAGCTCGTTCAAGGTCTCATAGACAAACAACAGCATCGGCAAGACTTGAAGAACAATCGCAATCGTTTTGCTGGTCAGACGTAAACGAAATGTCTCCCGTGTGACACCGGCTCCTAAAACACACTTCCGTTTGTACTTATCTGATCGAAGACCTTAAAGCGGTCACGATCGTCACTATGCTACTTTTCTAAGGCACCGGACTGTTATACATGGGGATTGTGGCTTGGCCAGGTTGCCAGGCAAGAAAAAAAACACCACCGGTGATTCGGCCGTGGCCGCCAGAGGGGACTAGGCGTTCAACAAAATCTCATATCATCGACCGATCATTTGCCTCATGGTGTGCAACAAATCGAACTTTTATGTTGCTATCGGTCGACACGATCGTGTGTTTAATAAGCCACTTATGCTGCTCGGGTTTGAGCGGATAGTGACAGCTTGTGAGTCGAGTGTGCAGCAACGATTTTGGGATTCGTTTGACGCGACGCTGGCCCTTGGAAGTGGAAGCGAGCAAGAGCGAGAACAGCAAGATCACACCACATCCTATACCTACTTTTCTGTTATACCTCTATGTCTCAATAAGGCATGATCTCGTCATCGATGCTTACTTCCCATCAACTCAAGAAGTTTACGAACCCTGGAAAGAAGCCTGTGACACTCCGCAACAAGCAATTTTGAGGTGTTGCACTTTTGGATTCTTGCTGCCAGGGTCTGATGCTGGATATATAAATTGATCCACCAAAGCGCTTCACCAAGATCCTGAATCTGGCCAACCGGATTCAACCCTTACAAGCTAAGGTGATGTGGTGTAGTGGTAGCATGTGTCGTTGTGGAAGTTAAAGTCCAGCAACGCCGACCCGACGGCGGTTCGATTCCGCCCATTGCCAGGATCGTATTTTTGTTTTGTTCTGACATGCTTATGGGTTCTCTTCTGCTGGTGAGGGAGTCGAGGGGCAGAGGTATGGAATTTTGGAAGTTGGGAGTTGGTGGGGCAGGTGCGTTGATTGGACTTGGCGAGTTGAGCGAGCTTCATGCGTTCTTGCTGTTTGTATTATTTCATTCGATACCTCAAAGAGCATATGTACTAATAGACTGGCGATGGGGTTCAACGTCTACATCACTCTATCAGACAGCCTGTAACTAAATAAACGGGCAGTTCATGTCAATCAATCTCAAAAGCACCATCAAACCTATCTGTGCTTCTGCCCCACATCTCCCACAGAAGAAAAAATTATTTCCCTGCCGAAAACCAAAGTTTGACAGAGAAAAACAAAAAAGAGATGCCTCGAGGGAGAATCGAACTCCCATCTAAGGATTACCCAAGCCATGCTTGGTCATATGTATGACCGATATGAGACCTTCGTACTAGCCGTTATACTATCGAGGCTTGATGTGGTGTGCCTCGACGTTGTGAAATATACACCTCAACCATTCGATTGAGAGTGGAACTGGGTTCCACAGAGCCATTGACTGTCAAAACCTCCTTGTTGTCTGTAAGTAAGATCAGGTATAAGCCTTCAATGCTAAATTTACGTGCGTTGATTGTGATATGACGGTCAATGCATTTCAGATGTATCATGGCAACTGTTTGTGGTGCTTTGCTAAAGTTCTTGGTGTACAAATCTGTGATGAGATAGTTTAACTTCAACTTCGGTAAAACGAAGTACAGAACCCCATAATTGATCATTGGTCATACGGACGTGAGTACAGGGAATCGATAAAGTGGTTCGGAAGTATTTCTGAGTGCATATGGAAGCGTGTTGTGGTTCTTTTGGAAGAGAATTGAGGGGGCAGGGTCGTACCAGATACAACCTGACAGCCAAATTCCCTTCAAAATTCATCGTCGCTCCTGGCTGCACGTCGAATGTAATTAATTCACTCTTCATGGTTTCTGGAAGTTTGTGGCTTTGATGGTGATGACATTGTTTACCAGTATCAAGGACCAGCATATATAGCGTTCTACTCCTCGTCCTCTTTGGCCTCATCGATCTGCGCCCTCAACCCACTCCTTCCAACCTTCATGGCCATCTCCAACTCTCTCTCTGCCTCACCCAGTCTACCACGTCCAAATGCTAGGTCTCTCTCCCTCTTTCTCTTATCTTCTTCGACCTTCTGTTCTCGTTCCCTAAGTGCTTGTTCTCTGCGTCTCCTCTCTTTGCTTCGTTTCTCCTGTTCTGCTCTCTCTTCCTCAGTCGCAGCTTCCTCTTCATCAGGAGCAGGTGCCAAGGTAGAGATGTGAGCTTCCAGGAGATCATCACGAGCCTTGGGAGGAAGAGAGATGAACCGAATATCAGTCAAGAGATCCTTGGGTAGATTTTCAAGTCTAGTGTCTCTGTTGAGATGTTTGAGCGGTAGAGACTTGAGCAGAGTGATCAAGTCTGATTTTAGCTGTGAGGACGAAAGTTTCAGACGAGCAATATGTTCGCGGTACAGCTTCTCCCTCTCCTTGTCACTGAGCTTCGCATCGCGCATGGCGTCCTCCTTTTTGTATTTCCTGCGAAATTCAGGCCAGTAGAGTTTTGCTGTTGCCTTTTCGGAAAGAAGAGATAGATATGGGATGCGTGGGTCTAGTTTCTCCTGTTTGGCCTTTTGTTCGCGGAGTTGTACGATCTTGGTACGGGTCCAGTTGGCCCAGACCTCTTTTCTGCGTTTTGTGGTTGGCAAGGCGGTGTATCTATCATCGTCGATGATGCGGCCATCGGAGATCAGAGTTTCCCAGGGTATGTAGGGGGAAATATGTTGATCCTCGAGCATGTCGCAGAACAGTGCTGCTCCGTCTTCGTCGGTCAGGGGGATGCCTTCCATGCCCTCCTCGTATTCGTCTTCACCACCACCTCCGAATTCGCCGCGGTCAAGGCCATACGAGTCTTCCATGGCAGCCAGCTGATAGGCGATATCGTCCTCGTCGAACTCAAGGGGTCCATCTTCAGCTTCGGCACCTCCCTCATCTTGACGCGTCGCACCGCCTTCCTCGTCTTCATCGTCTGTGACCTCAATTTCCTCATACTCCGAGTCTGAACCAGCAGCGTCTTCCTGTGGCTTTTCCGGCTCTTGCGACTTGGCTTTGTCTCCTGGCTTCTCGAACACTTTCTCGAGTACCTTCTCGGATTCTTCCCTAGGAGCGCGTTCTACCACAGCGACTTTGTTGGCACCACTAGCCTCATCAGGACTCTTGAGTTTCTCATCCAACTTCAAGCGATCGAAATCGACGAGAGCCTTCATCACATCATCGGGAAACTTCCAGAAACTCTCGTTGGTGTCGGGGTTGTGGACGAAGCGTCGGCCAAGCTTGGTGTATACGACAACCCATGGTTTGCAGTTTGGAATGACTTCTTTGCGCTTGGGGCGATCATGAGGCTGCGGCCGGCGTCGTGGCTCATGGGAGGGAGCGGCAGAGTTGAATGGAGCCTGTCCGTATGATGGGTATGAATTGTACTGAGCATCTGAGGGATATGGGTTGTATGCGGCAGCAGATTGAGCGTATTGACCAGCGGGATTCACGTTGTACTGAGCGACAGGATTCGATGGGTACTGAGCGGAAGGATCAGAGTACGAGTTGGCAGCTGGCGGTGGAGAATAAGCAGGTTGGGCTTGAGGCGGAGTAGGCACTGAAGGAGCAGGAGCGGCGGCTGGTCGTGTATAGGTCGAGGCCTTGGTGGCCGTGTTGTAGTAGTACTTGTGGCCTGTAGCGCATCAGTGAGAGTCTCTTGCTGGCATTTAACACTTTTTGTGAATACCTGTCGGCGCGGTATGTTCAGTCCAGCCTGGCAGCAGCGGCGGTAGATCCTGTGCCGCCTTGTACGTCGACTTTAGTCTCTTGCGATCAGGTCCATCCATGGTGTAAGTTTTGTGGTGGTCAATGGTATTAATGGAAAGAAAGATGCATGGGCATTTGCAGCGTCGAGAAAGACGCGAGCTCGGACAAATGACGTCCCGAGGTCTCGACACTTTGATGGATGAAGCTTCAATGAGCTCCCCTTCTGCCACTTATTCTAAACAATCACCAGATATTATCTACAAATACCGACATGGACGAGTTCGCACAGACAGGAGCACAGCAAGATGATCTGTTTGACGAGGTTCAGTACGACCAGCCAATGCAAACTCGTGCTTCCGACGACTTGTTCAGCCATGAAATCCAACCTGTAATTCAAGACAACCAGCCTGCTGCCGATAAAGAGAACCAAGACGACACGACCAAGCAACCAGAAGCACAAGAATCAGCTGTTCCCACCCAATCAGTATCAGACCCGTCGAAGGCTTCCACAGAATCAACGCCAGTGCCCACGGCTTCGGCTCCAGCTCGTGGTGGACGAGGACGTGGAGATGCTAGAGGGAGAGGAAGGGGCAGGGGTCGCGGTAACCAGGATCGATCCAATCAGGACCGCAATAATCAGGATCGTAACAACCAAGATCCTAGTAAAAAGGACCACAATGACCAAGATCGCTCCAACCAAAATCGTAGCGACCAGGGTCGTAGAAACCAGGGTCGTCCCAACTCAGATCGCAACAATGACCCTCGCCGCAAGAACAACGAACCCGGTCGCAATAGTAACGAGCCCCGTCAAAACAACCATGAGTCTCGCCGCAACAACCAGGATCGTACCAAGAAAGAGCCCCAACCGAAGGATGCCTCGAAAGATGCCGCCAAAGACATCACCAAGAGAACTTCGACCGAACAACAAGAACAGCAGGAACAGCAACCATCAGCTACTACTACCGCTACTACTACTGCTGAGCCCTCAAAGCCAGCCACAAATGCTGTACGAGGCGATCGTACTGCAACCGGAGGTCTACGCAAACCCAAGCTCAGCGAACAGGAGCTAGCCGAGAAAATGTCAAGAATATCACTCAAGAACGAAAAACTCGCTGCTGCCCACGCAAGAGCTGAAGCAGATGCTGCAGACTTTGCCGAGCGTGAAGAAGTTGCCGCAAAACGCAGACAAGAGGAACGTAGGGACAGACAGCAAATGATGGGCGAAAGAGAAAAGAATAGATTGCGAAAACTCAAGGCCGTGGGTGGTAGAGAATGGGATGCTGAGAAGCCTGACGATGCAGATGCGTTTGGAGGCCCCAGACAGGCTGGCGGTAGAGGACGTGGTGCGCATGGAGGTATCGCAGGTCAGAGAAACCAAGATGGCTCTCGCGAAGGTTTCAGCGGCGACAGGGAAGACTACACAGACGGACGGGAGTACATGTATCGTGAGGATCGGGGTCGAGGCAGAGGTCGTGGACGAGGCGGTCGTGGTGGTGCTCCTGGCAGAGGAGGACGTGGCCCACAGCAAGAGAGGCCATCCTCGCAATCTGTTCCCAAGCCCAACGACTTCCCGGATCTTTCTGGTGCAGCCTCAGCCCCCAAGTTCGATACTGCTCCACCACCAACTATGGCCTTCCCGACAAAAGCAAAGGTCGAGAAGCTCGATATCGACGATCAACTTACTCCTGGAACGGAGAAAAAGTCATGGGCCGATATGATGGAATAGATCTTACGAGGTCAGCTATCATGGAATCACATTGTATATTCTACAGACGAATTCTTGTCTTCGAGACATACCTATAAACTGTTCCCACCGTTCTGTCAGGCCTGGTGTGTGTTTCGAGTGTTCGATCAGTTCATAGTAAGTATGCACTGGCAACAGATATCCATGGAACTCGTGTCTTCCAAGAGTACTATGTTCACATGTGCTAGTATCTCACAGATGTTTTGAACGCTATCAAAAGGCACAATAATCTCTACACTCGAGAATCATCCAAAGAGAGCCTAGAAAGTACTGCATCTCCATGGATGATATCATGCT
Organism: Aureobasidium sp. EXF-3400; assembly: GCA_024195585.1. Taxonomy (NCBI): domain Eukaryota; kingdom Fungi; phylum Ascomycota; class Dothideomycetes; order Dothideales; family Saccotheciaceae; genus Aureobasidium; species Aureobasidium sp. EXF-3400. The sequence continues at coordinate 417,296 of SWBL01000001.1, forward strand.
TTCTGAAACCATTGTGCATTTGAATATTTACACGATTTACAGAGTGTTTCACACTTTCCTTTCCTCCCTGTGTGAAAGTATATAATACGCGTCTTGTTATGCACGGAGAAGGGATTCAGTCTCGACTCTCTTTGGATGCATCTCAGATGTGGAAGTTACTATGCGTTTCGAGACTTCTAAACCGAAAGAGAAGAAGGTCATCGCAACTACATGTTCGCAAACCTTACAAAGACGACTGAACGAAGCCTTGTCAGTCATCCTCGATATTTCATAGCCCCCAATTCGTGTCCGGAAGTGATTTTCTTCGATGGCTCTTCTGCAGCAAAGCAAAGTAAACTGTAGCAATTCACAGTTCTTTAATGAAACTTGATGTGGCCATGGAGGTACCGCGTAGGAACCATCTCTCCGGTCATCATTCATATTTAGAGAGTATTGTGCATTCTTATAGCTATACTATATTAGCCCTGACGCACATGGAAGACCCTAGATTGCAAGGAGAGGATAGAACATAGTTGAGAAGTTAGTCGTACCTTCTCATTGCAAGTCTTCAATCTTAATGCTCGGCTCTATGATGGTGGATTCTACTGCAGCTTTGTGAATGACCTAGGTCCACTAGGATGATTGAACGATGATGGTTCGTTTGGAAGAAAGGTTGTTTTACACGTCTGCAAGATATTAAGTCAATGTAGCAGAAAAGAAGATTCACAGAAGAGAAGACAAGAGACAAAGTGTTTGTAAGAAGGAGTGAAATATTTTTTGTAAAAATCTCGTAAAACTGTAGTAGTAGTCGGTGTATAGACATCATCGTGAAACCCCCAAATCACCTCAGGAAAAGCGCCATCGCTGTTCTGTTCTACCCGCAGGAAAGACATTAACCAAAAAAGAAACTCGTAAACAAATATATACAATAGAGCACACTGGAGATCAAACCAAAGCCAAAAGCTTAGTTCTTGAGCTCGCCAACGTACTGCTGCTCGGTGATGGACATGGAGCGCTTGGTAATAACGGCACCACCCTCAACACCAGCGGCAGCAACAACCTCGTCACCAGTCTTGACGCGGAGGATAGCGAAACCCTCCTTGTTCCAGTGGAAAGCGACGTAAGACAGGACAACGAGGAAGCCAACGAGGGGAACGACGAAGGAGATGCGAGTGTTGGCGGCATCGGCAATGGCACCCTGGATGGGGGAGAAGACGGCACCACCGGCGACACCCATGACGAGGATACCGGCACCGCGGCGGGTGTGGACACCAAGGTTGGCAGTTCCCATGGTGAAGATAGTGGGGTACATGGGAGCCATGAAGAAGTAGATGGCCATGACAGCACCGATGGATCCCTTGCCGTGACCGGCGCAGACGTAGGCGTTAAGAGCGATGGTGGCAATGGAGTAGACAACCATGATGAAGCTGGAGCTCAAGATGGTGGCAAGACCAGTGGCGATGAAGCGGCCGACGGTGAAGGTGATCAAAGCGTAGGAGAGGAGGTTGGAAGCCTGAGTCTCGGCCCAGCCAGCGTTGTCGACAGCGTAGTTGATGAAGAAGGCACCGATGGTAACCTGGGCACCAACGTAGCAGAACTGAGCAATGAAACCGCAGATCATGTTGTACTCCTTCCAGATGCTGCCCTGGCCAATCTCGCGGCCCTCGAGGTCGTGCTCGGGCTCGACAAGGGAGTTGTTGCGCTTGGCCTCCTCAGCAACCTCAGGGAGCTTGGCGAAGACGAACAGGATGGCAACAGCGACACCGAGGCATGCGACACCGAGGTATACAAATTGCACGTTGGTAAGGTTGTCAGCGTTCTTGCCGGAGAAGAAAGCCTTGGAAGCGATGAGGGGACCGATGAAAGAAGCAACACCGTTCCAGGCCTGGCAGAACTGGAGACGAGGAGAAGCAGTCTTAGGGTCACCAATGACAACGGCGTACGAGTTGGCAGCAGTCTCAAGGGTAGCAAGACCGCAAGCAATGACAAGGGTGCAAGCGCAGAAACCACCGAAAGAGGCAGAAGCGTTGGCCTTGGACGAGAAGTGGGCAGTAGGCCAGAACATGACAGCGCCGATGGAGTAAAGAGAAAGACCCATAAGAATACAGATCTTGTAACCGAAACGCTTCAGGACCTCAGCGGCGATGGGGGAGAAGATGAGGTAACCACCACCGAAGTACATGACCTGGAGACCGGTGGACTCGAGCTTTGTGATACCGAGGACATTCTGGAAATGCTTGTTCAGGACATCGAGAAGACCGTAAGAGAAACCCCAGAGGAAGAACAGAGAGGTGATGAGGGCGATGGGGAAGATGAGCTTCTTTCCAGTGAGGAAGCCACCAGCGATGGTGGTAGTAGCGATGGGAATACCGCCGCCAGCCATTGCTACGATTGTTGATGTAGTAGTGGTAGTAGTAGAAGGATTGGTTGGTGTACAAGCTAATCAGCTAGATCCTTTGTAATGAAGGTGTATTCAAAAGAATGAACGATAGTATAAGACTGAAGAGTCTGAATGAGAGACTTGGATCTGCTGGATTGATGCTGGATGATAATTGTTGATTGAGGGGGAGATGCAGCTGGTACTTATACTGGTCGCCTCTGGATGCTGCTCTACACTCTTACATGCTTCAAACCCATGGGGACTCCAGATCTGGACAAGCATGTACCGTCTAGCCTGCTGCATGGACCATGCAAAGACGAAGTCTACCGTTCAGCGGGCCAACGGCCAGTGTTCGGCATGCGCTAGGCATGAGTATTCGGTCCGAAGACCATGTCCGGCGTGGGGATTCGCTGGGGTCTGCAGCACTCCAGATGGACTCCGGACGACAATCGGTCCTTCTTCAGTCCAGAGTAGCTGGGGTTTGGCGGGGGATGAGCAGACTGGCCAACAATCGCTCGCCGATCTAACGATTCGTCCAAACTCCACACACGAGTAGTGAAGTGTAAAATGGCGAGATGTCTTGCTTACCGCTCAACAGGCTGGTCGTAGCTCTCTGGGGAGAAACAGTTGCTCGTGCATGAACATACCATACCGCTCAGTGCTCAAAATTGCTGGTGCATCGGACTCGGTATGCGTGCATCTCGGTGAGAAGCCCTTTCGGCCTGCAGAGCAGCTTGTGCGTAAGCCACCGCAACATGACTGCATAGCTCCGGCAATTAACTCTGGGTCTGCATAACGTTGCGGCTGTCAACATCATCTCGCGAATTTTGTACACTTTCCGCAACTTGTGGCTGCTAGTCAGAGTCAAGGGGGTGCCATAACCGCCCATGGTCGTGATTGTGCATGAGCAGCGTCAAAAACCTGGTAACGGCACGCACGGTGGGTGGCACCCTCGAACCTCGAAGGATTTGGTGGTGTCTCGTGAGTGAGTCGTGAGCTCGAGACGGTGCGTTTGCCGCATGAGATGCGTTCGAGGCCCATAGTACAAGCATTGTTGTCGTGCTCGACATGCTTGATACTGCATTCGATCTCTTGTCTCTTCCTTGACCTTGGCAGTGCTGGATAGCTTGTCACTCTGGGCGGTCTTACCCATCGACTCGACTGCTCAACCTCCATGAGCAAGGTTTTCCAGCGGCGCGTGAAGTAAAGTTAGTGGCCTGGGCCGCGCTAAGGAGGCGGCTAATCTCATCAAGTTTCGTGGGGTTTCGTGGAGATTTCTACGCTAGGAGTTGACCGAAAGAGTAGTCGGGCCGAAGATCATACCACGGCTAGCAGCGGGTCTGAAGGGGTTCCCCAAGGGGAAGTCTTCTCGACCTTTTCTGAGGCTAACTTTGTGTCGACCTTGCATCCCTGGTGTAAACAGCTGCTTCGTTGTCATCGTGGATGCAGAGTGGCTGGCCTTCGGCACGACTAGGGCACAAGAACAGCGGCACCGCGGCACTCACTACTGCTGAGGCTTCTCACAACCTTTACTGCTTCCCCAAGAACTGGCAGGTTGAGGGCCGGGTTCGGCTTCATTACTTTGCGTTAATCTCCCCACGGTCAATAATGTTTCGCGCAAAACGACGGGGAAGTTGGCAACTTGGTATGGAGAGGGTCCACTTGGTATAGCGCTACCCCTCGAGAAAGTGACCAAGCGGGGCGAGCTTGGGCAATATCGGACAGCCGCCGTGGTCGCTTGCTCTCTCCCATTGTCCATGCTTTATCCCCATTCATCTTGCCCCGTGGAGATGGGGTGACTTTTTTTTTTTTTTTTGAGAGAGTGGCAGACATGCCTCGGGAGCGGCGAGCCAGGAGGTTGGCAAACCATGCTTCTTCATCTTTGGGAGGCCAATCCCAGTTCGTGTCCGCAGAAATCGATCTCTGTGCTGTTGGATGACGATGCCATGGTCGTGTGACCATATTCCCCCACGCACTTGAGCGGGCATACCATGCATAGCATCATGCGTATTTTCTTTTTGGCTTACTTTCTTCCTTATTTCCTCAGGAGCGGGGATACCTAAACGATCGCGATCCTTTTGACTTCTTCCATGTATCTCTCTTGATCTTCGAGAAGGTGATGAGGCGTAAGCAGGCGGAAGCGAGAGGAGTACTCCATGCAAGATGATGATTGAGGCGATGTTCGTTGGTGATGAGCAGTAACTGCCTTTAGACAAACCCATGGTAGAAGCGCTCTTCATGGCCTCATACCGACTTCACGGCTCGCATTCGCAAATGTGATTTACGTCTTGGCCTACAGCACCAAGGACAAATGCAAGAGATTAGGTTTGTACGTTGAGCGTCTGGACTGTAGGATCAACTAGGATCAACTGGTATGTCGAGGTTTCGGACGTTGTTTCCATGTCCGTCGGAGGCAGGTGCGCAGTCACTGATCTTCCGCCTCTCTAGCCACCTTCAGTGGTTGGCATGTCCTGGACTTGGGTCTGGAGAGTGCAATGCTTATTCAATAGGCAGTATTCTTACCTGGAAGGAGGTTTGAAGCCTGAGTCTTGTCTTAGCCAGCATTGTCGACAGCTCAGCTGAAGAGGAAGGTACTGATGGTTATCTACGAACTCACAGCAAGATTGTGCATATGATAATATGCCAGTCTGACGACGCTCGAGTTCGACGAAGCAGTGAATCGATATACCACTCGAAAACAGATGCTGCTCGTCAATGAAAATAAGTCTGGTTTAGGAACTAGGAACTAGGAACTTGAAGCATGATATTGAGTGATCAGGATAGGATAGAACGGCTGATAACTGGACGCTCCGGCTGTTCGTAGCAAAGCAAGTAAATAGATGAGTGGAAACATAGAAGCAGAAGATGTGGCTTGAGTCTTCTCCATTGCCCAGGTTGACCCTTGGATTGCTCGTCAGCGTGGAACTCCGCGACTATCTATTCGGCGCCGTCGCAAAGGTTCTGCCATGGTTCCCACTGAGGATCGTCTAAACCAGCGTACTTGACAAGGCAGAACAGCTGCTGACCCTGGCCTTTCTTCATCCATTCGAACCTTGATCGTGCAGCAGCCAGTATAAGCATGAAAGCAAAGCTTCATCAATCAAACACGAGGTAGCTGCAAGCCGAGAGCAAGAGATTGTCGTTACGATCGAGCGTTATTTCGTCCCAGCTATCCCATCCCGAGTTCTCGCACTCTGCCTGAAGATCGGGATGCTGGAAGAAGAAGCGACAGACTGACTTCATGACCTGGAGAACTGTAACTCCCGCTTTGTTTCTGACTTGAATCATGGGATAGCCGGCGATCTGAAGACAGAGGAGTGCGACAGGGGGACAGGTAGCATGTTCGTTGGCGGTACAGGTATCGATAAGCACCAGCTTGTCGCCGTCATCAGTGTAGAAGTACACTTGGTCAAGACTGGTTCTGCATTCGTATGGCATGGATTCGAATGCTGGGTGAAGTACAACGTTTTCTAGGTCGATGGCTCCTCCCTTTGGAACGACTGCTTTCGAGCGGAACATGGTCTTCTGGCAGGCGGAATGATCGGTGAGTGACTTGAAAATCTTGCAAACTCTCATGCAGTTTTTGAGGTTGCGGTAATTGAGATGAGAGAAGACCTCGAGCCAGATCTCATTGGGGAGTCCGATGGTGCTGGCCATGATGGTTGAAGACGCGTAGGGATGAATGATGAGACACGCAAGGTTCTTTGATGTTTGTATATGTCGTAGATTTATGTCGTGGATTTATGTCGTGGATGAAGGTCGTGGATGAAGGTCGTGGATGAAGGCCGTGGATTTATGTCGTGGATGAAGGTCGTGGATGAAGGTCGTGGATGAAGGCCGTGGATGAAGGTCGTGGATGAAGGTCGTGGATGAAGGTCGTGGATGAAGGTCGTAGATAAAGGTCGTAGATAAAGATCGTGGATAAAGGTCGTGATGGAGAAGTTTGCAGAAGTGAGAGGCCGGGAAAGTGATTCTTCAAGCAAGGCATGTGTCTGCCTGATACAAGTGAAGTGAAGGATGATGCGCAACACGAGGCGAGAGTGTTGTGACGAAGGAGCAGTGATGCAACTGCTTTGAATGTCACGTAGATAGCTATAGCAATGCGCAATTTCCTTCAGTAGGTGGTAAGCATCCACTGAGAGTCGTGATATCATCGGCTCTCTATGGACTTGTCTACCATGCCGAAAGAACTGTGCATTCTATCAGCTTCATTTGTTGGAGGAAGAGGACGGGAGATACATACCTACTTCACTCCATAAAAAGGCATAGTAACTTGCAGATCTGAGATGCGCCCAAGGAGAGCCGAGACTGAGACCCATCTCCGTGGTCACATCCTGTTTCTCGATAACATTGTGCCTTTTCGCAGTAGCCCACTCAACTAACTCTGGCACTTGGGGAGACCGTCTTGTACCGCTGCGAAGAACAGCCACGAAGACAACGATTCTGCTCATCTCTACTCAGAGATGATTTCTGTTTTACTCTTCCCGTACAACTACCTCGTCAACCCACTTTCTCAAACACCTTTTCAACTCCTCTTCCACACCGCTCTCCCTCCAGAAATGACTTGCACCCTCGACTTTCCTCCGTTTAAAGCTTCCCTTGTTCTGTATTGCCAGTGTTTCCATTTTCTTACACCAAGCCTCCAGTTTCGTGGATGAGGTGAATATGTCTTTTGTGCCGAAGATGACTAAGGTAGGATTATGGAGGAGAGTCTGCGGTGTGTGATCATGATGGCGCCAGAAGGTTAAGCCTGGTGGTGAGAGGGAGAGGAAGTTTGATAAAGGTGGTAGTAGAGGCGAGATCAGAAGGTAGTGAGGAGAGACGTGTGGCAATGCTGGTATAGGCTCGACATCTTGTGATGTTTTTGATGAAGTTGATGTTGTTGAGGGTGATTGCTTGTGAGTGCGATGTATCACATTCTTAATTCGTGTTTGGATTTCGTGACCTCTGTGTGTAGGGTCGATATGGCGGTCTGCGGGAGATTGGTCATCGTTGCCTCCATATATGATGGAATGCTGAGAACTTGATTGACGTTTGTGTTGTCTCCTTGCCGGAGGTGAAACTGGTATTCTACCTCGAATCTCCGAGAGCGATGTATTTGTTTGCAAAGCCAGCTCCCTCGCACGTAGTAGAATCTCAGAGATCCATTTCGATGGGTTACGGAAGATGGCAAGGATTTCTGGGGCGGGTGGAAGGTGTGTGACGATCAACGAACCATATGAATATCCACCTAGTATTAGCGTGATGGGTTCGGAAGGTATGCTTTGCACATGGCCAACAGAAGATTCCGCATCATGGGTCACAATCTGTGATGTTTGGAGTTGGTTGATGTAGAAGATCAAATGTCCGGCAACCGAGATATAGTCATCGCGCTCTGCCTTTCCAGACCAGCTGGTACTGCCATGTGAGTCCGCGGCACCCCTGTCTGACACTTAGTATGAGACTATGATGGTCTGTTCACAATAATAAGCATTACCGGAAATTGAAGCTTCCAACCACGAAATCCAGATCGAGCAATTGGTCCACTATCGTAGTGACGACAGCGTCATCCATAGAACCTCCCAGAGGTGCATACGGATGTGCGATCAGAGCAGCCTTTCGCGTTCGCAGTTGTGTTGATGGTCCATCTTGAAGTGAGACAGGGTGGTATATTCGGCAATCCAACAGAGTGCCGTCGGACACCGACGGTATGGTGAAACAGTAAACAGGCGTGTTCTCCATCATCATGGAATTGTTGTCATGTCGGAAGCAACAGCAAATATTGCACATACGATTTTTGCATCGTGCGCTCGTGAAGTCAGGAGTGTACGAGATGCCGCGGACGGAAGCTGATGACCTCGGCCGTATTCTGACAATGACTAGCTGGCAAATATCACGAACCAACGATCTCACCGCCAATCAGGTAATCGAGACTCCGACAGCAATAGTGATCAAATGGGTGAAGTGATCAAAATATAGATGACTTTCACAAAGAGCTTTAGGAGGCAAAAAACCAAGCTTGAAGTTTGCGTTTGCGGTGACAACTGTGCAATAGTCATAATTTCATGTCATGCGAGTCATAAAGCTATCTAGACTAAGAATCTAACAGAAGGGGTATCATCCAACTACTCTGTATCCGTATCCTGATGTGAAATCAAAAGCTCTGGGTCAGGTCCATCATCTTCAGTATCTGTATCCGAAATACTCTGTGTGGGACGCTTTGCTGTAAAGGCTTTGTCCAAATCGCGAATCGCCTCACCATCATCATTCTTGCTGCCTCTAGGAGTCTGAGCCTCTTCCAACTGACCAGAACTGCTGGCGGTACCTCTCGTCTCGTCAACAGCCGTATCACCATCTACAGAGGCAAGAGCAGCCTCGAGAATCTGTTTTCCTTTCAAAAATGCTTCAAGTTCTGCACCGATCGCCGCGACTAGGAGTTTCCAACTACGTTTTTCTGCAAGCTTGTGTTTACTTTCGAGCTCTGTGGTAGTCTGCTCAAGCATCGTGAGCAGTTCTTTGGTTTCTGCAGGAGAGTCGAATTGCGATTGCGGTTCTGTATTCATGCGCGACATGGCTTTTGAGAGCGTCCGTTCGAAAGTGGAGACCTGTTTCACAGTCTCTTTCCACACGACTGCTCCCTCTTCGAGCGCCTCTCGCTCAGTATCGCTGATGCGACGCCTTTCAAGTAGCGCATCTCGCTCTCGACCAAAAACACCCTTTGCAGACTTCAAAGTACGACTCTGGGATGGTGAACGCCAGAAACGGTCCATGTCGGCGACATTTACGATGGCAGTCCGGTGACTTGCAGAAGCATCATGAAGGAAGCTTTGAATCGAACCTTCGACCATAGCTAGGGCAGATGTATAGGACGCAAGGCTTGCATCAACAGTGTTCTCTATCTCTTGTGCTTCTGCTCTTAACCTGCGCTGATCTCCTTTTAAGCGAGCTAATTTGGCTTCGAGTTCGTTGATTTCTGTCTGCATATCGTCTGCTTGTTTGTGGAGTTCATGCGCGCGGTTCTGGTCGTCGCCGGATCTAATCTGCGATGCGCGTGACTGCAGGGCACTACGCTTCTTGTGCCATGCATCGAGTTGATCGACGACAGATGCAAAGTGGTTGAGGCTGGGAGCCAGATATTGAGACTCCTGAGTTTTGAGTTGTGCCAAACGTCGTATAGTAGCATACAAGCCAACCCTAGCATGTCGAAGATCAATCTTTTCTGATTTCGAGGAAGTTTGGGGCTTCGAATCTAAGGCGCTGACGGTAGGTGTACTTGATCCTGTCGAAAGACCATCGTCGTCGATAGCAGGAGTCGGGGAAGTATCAAGGCCGGAGAGCAGAGCATCAGCTTGGGCGTCAAGGAGGACTTGCAAGTGTGCTTCAAGTTCGCGTTGTTTCCGTCGGAAGAGCAGGAGAGTGTCATCGGTTTGAACGGAGGGGCTAGCAGAAGACGCGGCATTTGTAGGGACATAGATGCTGTTCACGATAGGTTGAGGTACGGCAGAAGCAGACATGGGAGAGGGAGTACGCCATCGAGGGTTCTTGGAACGGCGGCGGCTTTCAGGTGACAAGGACGCGGGTGAATAACTGGGAAGCGCATGGGAGAGCCATGATGAACTATGATCAATTAGTCAAGCAGATCGGCAAAGGTGTGCTGTCAGGAGCAGTCCTACTTCTCCATGTCTGTGGTGTATGTGATAACAAGTCAAATCAAGAATCACATACAAGTAGAAGCAAGAAAGCTACTGAGGTTGTGTCATGGGTCGGGTTGAACGACTATCATGTGAACACATGGATGGAGTGCAAACAGAGCAAACTCGTGGGTCTAGCTCGTGAGCAACAGAGTGCTCTGACACACAACGAGGATATACCTTGCGAGGCTGCAGGACACTAGCACACAGTATTCAAGACAAGCTTGACTGAATGACACATGCCTGATCGGACGGGCAGCATTTGGCAGGAACAGTGAAAGAAGAAGAGTGAACAAAGAAAGAGCAGCCCGCTGTTGGTCGGTGACGGGTGCGGGAAGAGCCGCTTTGGAGCATCGCCATTGCGCTGTCTGGAGCATCCGCCAGCGTCAGCGACACGACAATCTTCACCACCGAGTTCGACCTTCCTTCTTACAACAACCTCCCATCGCCTCGACCTAAACATCTCATAACAGCCCAACTGGACAACTGTCACTTCTTTGATTTCTACTCGACAGACGATTGAACACCCACACCTTCTCTAGCGTCGCGGCGTCGCTCTCTCCACGCAGCATACCTCACAATGTCCTTCCTTAACCAAGACTTTGGCGATGCCTCTGATGAAGAGGACGATTTCAACCCCGCCCCTGCTGTTGCCTCTGACGACGAGGGCGACGACAACCAGGACAACGACCAGGCACAGAATGACAACGACGACGATGACCAAAATGTCCAATCCAATGCTCGCCGTTCATCTGCGCAAAGCGACGACCAAGAAGACGACGCACCTCCTGCCAGGAGTCGTGTAAACAACGAGGATGATGATGAGGACGACGAGGATGATGAAGAGGATGAGGACGAGGACGATGAAGACGAAGACATAGTGCGCCCCCTTACACTCCACTAAATTTCTATCGCTGACTTGTGCATGTAGGGTCATCCCCGTAAACGTCGCCGCAAGGGTCCCCGCAACCAGTTCCTCGATGTCGAAGCCGAAGTTGACGACGAAGACGAGGAGGAACCTGATGAGGATGATGAAATTGCTGGCGAGGAGATGCACCCCGACGACTTGCTCGAGCTTCCTGCAGGTGCCGAACGCGATGACCGCAAGCACCGCGAACTCGACAGACAGCGCGACCTGGCTGCTAGTATGGATGCCGAAAAACAAGCTCAGGCCCTGAAGGAGCGTTACGGAAGAAATAGAGCAGCAAATGTCGACTCGGCCGTCGTTCCCCAGCGCTTGCTGCTTCCCAGTGTTGACGATCCACACATTTGGCGCCTCAAGTGCAAGCCTGGCAAGGAGCGAGAAGTCATCTTTGCCATCATGAAGCGTATCGAAGATCGCGCAGGCACAAGAGAGCCGTTGCAGCTTATCTCAGCATTTGAAAGAGGCGGTGTCATGTCTGGAAACCTCTACTGCGAAGCCAGAGTCGTCGAGGATGTCACAACTGCTCTTGAGGGCCTTCAAAATGTCTACATGGGCACCAAGCCCATGATGGTTCCCATCACCGAGATGCCCGATCTTCTCCGCACTCGCAAGAGCAAATCTCTCGAACCTGGCATGTACGTTCGTGTCAAGCGCGGCAAGTATGCCGGTGATCTGGCTCAGATTGACGAGGTTGAGTCGAACGGCACAGAAGTCACCCTGCGCCTTATTCCCCGTCTGGACTACGGCCTGAACGAAGATGTCAACGCTGCTACCGACGCTAAGCGCAAGCGCTTTGGATTTGGCTCAAATACTGGTCCTCGTCCTCCTCAGCGTCTCTTCAGTGAGAACGAGGCAAGAAAGCGTCATGGCCGTTACCTGACAAAGGGTACTGGTTTCACTGCTAACACCTGGACTTATATGAACGACACATATGTTGATGGTTTCCTCATCAAAGATTACAAGGCCAATCACCTCCAGTCCGAGGAAGTCAACCCTACCTTAGAAGAGGTTACCAAGTTTGCCGCTGATGCCGAGGATGGAACCGAAAACTTGGATCTATCTGCCCTCGCCGCTACTATCAAAAGCAACGCCTCTGGAGCCTTCCTCCCAGGTGATCACGTCGAGATCTGGCAAGGCGAACAACGTGGTGTTGTCGGAAAAGCCGTGTCAGTGCATTCTGATATCGTGCGCATCCTTGTCTCTACTGGCGAGCTTGCCGGTCAAATCATCGAGTCTCCTGTCAAGGGCCTTCGCAAGCTCTTTAGAGAGGGTGATCATGTCAAAGTCATCGGTGGCAGCAAATATTTCGATGAGGTCGGTATGGTCGTCAAGATTGTTGAAGATCGCGTCACAATCTTGACTGACTCGAACCAAATCGAAATCACCGTCTTTAGCAAAGACTTGCGTGTCGCTACAGACTCTGGTGGTCAGGTTGGTGTCGGCAAGTACGACCTACACGAACTTGTCCAGCTTGACGCATCCACAGTGGCTTGCGTGATCAAGGTTGATCGCGAGTCGCTCCGTGTCCTTGACCAAACTGGCACAGTAAGATCTCTCCTTCCGTCGAACATCTCCAACAAGCTTGAGCGCCGCAAGAACGCTGTTGCCACTGATCGTGAGGGCTCCGAAATTCACCTTGACGACACTGTCAAGGAGGAAGGTGGTGATGGCAGACAGGGCCGAGTTCTCCATATCCATCGCAACTTCCTCTTCGCCCACAACCGTGAACAAACTAGCGATGCTGGTGTCTTTGTTGTCCGCACGAACAACGTCAAGACCGTCGCAGCAAAGGGTGGCAGAGTTGCCTCTGCTCAGGCTGGCCTCATGAAGATGAACCCAGCACTGCAGCATCCAGGCGCTCAACAGGCTGGTGCTCAAGCCATGCCGCCACCACGTCAAATGGGTCGTGACAGACTTATCGGCAAGACCTGCACTATCCGTAGAGGCCCTCATAAGGGTCTTTTGGGCATTGTCAAGGAGAGTACAGACACTCATGCTCGTGTAGAGGTTCATGGTAGCAAGAAGATCATCTCCATCAGCAAAGAGTTCCTGACTGTCAGAGACCCTGTCACAGGCGCAGTAATTCAGCAATCGGCGGGCCAACGTCCCGGAGCCCCGCCAATGGGCGGTTCTGGCAACAGACCTCCGGCATGGGGAGGCGCGACACCCGGCAGATTTGGAGCTACGCCTAGAAATGACGGCGGAAGGACTCCCGCTTGGAAACCAGCAAGCGGCGGAAAGACCCCCGCATGGGCCGGTGCTGGTGCTGGTGGAAGAACTGCGTATGGCGGTAGCAGCGGAGTCAGCAGTGCCCCGGCATGGCAGAGAGGAGGCAACGGCGGCCAAACGAGTTACGGGGGCCAGACGAGCTACGGAGGACAAACGAGTTATGGCGGACAGACAAGCTATGGCGGAAGTACCGCATACGGAGGAGTAAGTCATCGTTTTCATACCAAACTTACAGAAAGCAATGCTGACAATAATCAGGGCACATGGAACCCAAACACTCGCACACCCTTCCATGGCGGCGGCACAGCCTACGAATCCGGATCAAAGACTCCTGCTTACGGAATGGAACTCGAGGCTCCGACACCGAACTTCAACAGCGCGCCAACTCCCGGCATGGACCATCAATACCGCACACCAGGAGTTTCCGCGCCTACGCCCGGCAATTTTCCCGAAACACCAGGAGCTTGGAGTGCCGAGACTCCTGCTGGCGACGGCGGCCCTGGATACGATTGAGCTTGTTCAAAGGTCACGACCGTGGAGAGGCGAAGAAAGTTTTGCATTTGATGGGCGTTGTTTTCCGCTTCTGGGAGGTTGCAAGGCCGTATGTTGACTTTGATGGCAACGGACTTTCATTCACAAAAACAGCTTCTGATGTGTATTTCGAAACGTAGAAATGAGATTGCTGCTCTTCCTAAACAATCCACAAACAGTTTCCTCACATTGTAAAATTGTTTCAGAATCACTGCAGGTTGATTATGGCTATGTAGTGTAACAAAGGTTGAACCTTACACGTTCAGATGAATGGCTCACTGGGTACCTGCATCGATGAAACAGCGCTGCTGTTCATGCGATCGTGAGTCCTGTTTTGATGCACGGCACTAGAATTTTATCACTTCACGCCCTTGTTCATGGCCTTGTGGTTTTCTGCGATCAACGACTGCGTCTTGAGAATCGACAAAATAATGTGCAAAGCATGCAGAAAGTGCAAATCAGCCGAGAATCACACTGCAAAGCCCCCGCTCATGGCGCATTTCAGCATCCCCTGACACAATCTCCCTCCGGTGCCAGCGAAGCGACCTGCCTGAAAGGGCTTTCTACTATAGCCCGCTCCTCACTGATATCAACATCACATGATCTGATTCATATGCAGTGATGGCTCGGTCTGGTCGGTGACGGGCATGAAGCATTTCTTGCTCTTCCCGTTCGTGTGTGTTGGTGGCGTCGAGTATTCAGATGCCAACAGAGAGCGAAACCCAACGACAGCGCATCCCACCTGACCACACCTTTAGAGCCAGCTCTTCCTTTTTTTCTGCGGTTCGAAATTGCAGTCGTCATGTGCTGCAAGCTGCCCAGCAAGTGATATTTGGTTTGTCGTGTGCTGGTTCGGTCTTTCCTTAGTTTTCGTTCCTGCTCTCAAATAAAACTTCTGGGTACAATGCTCTCAAGAGCGAACTGATCGACTGCTGAATTTGATCCCTCTGACACCGAATGGCAACGAGTTACGCGATGACTGGCTACCGAGGGGCACTCGACCTCTCAAACGAGCTACTTCACGATATCCTCGACCTCATAGCAGCCGATCCCGAGAGACTTGTGAGTGTCGACAAGCGAGCGTATCTATCTCAAGAAAGCTTCAGACCGGACCCTCTACCTTCTCAAGACCAAGTCGTCAACATTGGCAAGTTTAGACTACTATGTCGACGATTTGCTGCTCTAGGTGCTTCTCATCAATTTGCACGTGTCACGACCAGGTTCTCGTCGAAGGGACTTGCCAGACTTGAAGCTATTGCCGATCAGCCGCATCTTGCGAAACATGTCAAGAAGTTCAGCTACAAGGTGTCTTATTTTTGCACCCAAGGTATACAAAAACCACAGTATCAACCAGAGATTCTTAGGACGGTTTTACTGATATTTGCTTCTCAAAGGTCGAGAAAGTATACAAACGCTGGACACACAGATACAACAAACTATTGGCAAAACCAACATCGAACGATTCCGCTGCAAAATCTACGAACAGCAGAAGATCTTAAACTCCAAACGAGACGTCGAAGTCTTACGAAAAGCTATGAAAGCATTTATCGCACTCCAACACGTCCAAATCCTACGAGTCCAAGACCAAGAAGACGAAAAACTACTCACCTACATCCGCTACCATCAAAACATCACTCAAGCCGTCGAGTTGAAATGGGCACCCGCCTGTGCCCACAGTGCCAAAACAATAGGAACTGCATTGCTGGAATCTCGATCACCATGTTCACGCTTTTCCTCTCCAATGCTAAGTCCCCAAAGCGCGTTGGTGCTTGCAGAAAATCCCACTGGATCGTTTTCAACACTAGCAGAACGACTTACTTGTTTGGAACTGCACTTTGACGATGGATACTTCGACGACAATACTGATTTGGAAACTCGCATGTCTGAGCTTTCTCAATTGTTTAAGACTGTGTTTTTGGCTGCTGTGAATATGGAAGCTATCCATGTGGGGTTTCCCTCCCATCGACCTATTGGATTACCTCTGGAGACGATTTTCCACAATGTGACGTGGAATAAACTCGTTGCGTTTGGGATACAAGGCTGGCGACTTCACGATCATGAGATTATTGCCTTTGCTGCTCGACATAAAGACCGACTGCGAGGACTAAGGTTCAGAGATGTAATGCTCAGAGAAGGCAGTATGTGGAAGTCTATCCTCAGTTTCTTGCATACGGAGATGAGAAGGTTGGATTGGGTGAGTCTAAGGAGGATAGACTATGCTGCTCACTTTGATACGGTGTGGGAGAATGCGGGTATTGAGTTACCTGATGATCCGCCTGGGGGATTGAGTTCGGATGATGAAGACTCTGATTCTGAAAACGATGGTTACTGGGATGAAGCAGAACAAGATGATGAGGCAAATCACTCCACCACGGCATCGGATTGGGATAGTCTGAACAATTCCGACTCTGAAGACGAAGATGCAGAAGAGCGCGGCAGAGCAGCGCACGAGATGGACTTTCCACCATTGCTTTCGCCGGTCACGCCGAACTCGGGGCCTTGGTGTAATTGCAACAGAAGGGCTTTTCCTGTCAGTGTTGATGACTTGGGAGATGATGGGATAAGTGTGGATACCAAGCAGTGGAAAATGTGGGAGAAGTGGGTGTTGGGGAGATGTCCTGAACATGGTGTCTAACCGTTGAAGAAAAGGGTGGTTGCTTGAAGCGCCGGCTGAGATCGAGAGGTACTGGTATATCTTTCTTACTCCACAGAAATCGTGAGGGTTGGTTTGGATCTGTAGAAATGTACTGAGCTCTCCTCTTCTTTAGTTGTGTCAGAAGCAGACAGGAAACCACATCCCTCCAAGTGAAGCCAGCAGTACCATTCTCCTTCACTTCCCCCCTCCACCTTATAATCCACCAAAACCCCTCACCTCTCAGCAAATCGGTAAGTTGGTCTACTTGGTAACCACACCTATTTGCGATAAAACTCCCGAAGAGTTTCCTGCAGCAGGTCGTCGGTTCGATCCTCATAAGAAGCAGATTCTTTTCACTCTATATCTGCAAAGGTAGAATACTTTGTAGGATGGAGGGGGTTTTCCCTAGCAAGCTAAGAGGCTGCTTGGTTTTTTGCTTTAGAGTTTGGCTTGAGGTACTCTTTCTTCCTAGGTTTGCTTTGTCAATGAGATTTTGGATTGTTTGATGTAGCGTTGGTGGATGTATTGATTAGCAAGGGGTGGAGTTATGAAAGCAGCTGCAGATAGGCCTGAACACAGAGTCGATCGGCTACGCGCTTCCACCAAATACTTAGATTTTTTTTTCTCAGTCTCCAGTAGATGGTTTGTAAAGACCCAAGGAAATCAATGTTGTTGTGAAAAGACAATCTCATTCAGATGGGACCAGGGATCTCCAGATCATCTATCTATAGCGAAGAAGCCGTCTTCTGAGCATGCTTTTTTCTAATCTCCGTACTGCTAAGCTTGCCCTCAAAGTTCTGCTGCGATGAAGCGCTGGACGTCTCTGTAGAGTCAAGAACATCGACTTCCAAGACATCCAATTTGGGCCATCCATTTTCGGTGCGCTTGTCATTGACAGCACTGCCGCCAGCTCTGGTTTCTGCTGAGATGATGAGAGCGGAGATTTCCTTTTCAGTGATTGTTGGGCCGAAGGGATCCCAGATCTCGACGCATCGAACACTCAAGCCATTCGGGTATTTGATGTTTACTGCGTGACCGTTTGGACCTGAGTTTTTCACCTCTTCTACGACAGGATCTGCGGCATCTGCAGGAGCAAAGCTGAGGATGGCGTCTAGGAAGCGGTGAACTGATGTTTGACGAGCTGACCAGCTTTCGAGTTGCTCGGCGTATTTCTTGTTTTTGAGTAGCTCATCGCCTGTGATGCCTATCGTCAAGACGGACTCGGCTTTAGTTTGGTCGAGGGCAAAGGCGGTCATGGTAAGCAAGAGTTTGTGACCAATATGCAAGTGATCAAATGTGCCACCAACAGCAACATGGTGGTGTTCTTTAGCCGATAGACGAGGAGTTGTAGAAGGTCTCGATGCTCCAGATGTTGGATGGCAATCGCATTGGTGATTCGCAGCAGCCTGCTTTGCAGCAACAAAAGCACGAACAAAGACTTCTCCTTGATCATTCTCTACACCGAATGCATACTGCCATGGACGCCCGCTAGCAGCCAAAGACTGCAAGTCGAGCACAGGACCATATGATGAGGGATGTGCAGAAGCGTCGAAACTAGATTGAGGAGACCAGGCGATTGGAAGAATGCGGACGTCAACACCGTCAGCATCTTCAACATTGATATGCTCCTGAGCAGCAATCAGACAAATAAGTTTGTAGACGGCGGCAAGGATAGTCTGAGTAGGTGCGTAGAGTTCAGTCCGCGGAATGGCAGCCTGTGCGGTCAAGTGCGGTATGGCAAGAGCAATATCGAGAATCGAAGGCTGAACAGATTCCTTGGAAGCCAAATCGGCCTCTTTCAGGACTTGTGTGAGTGTGTCGGCATATAATTCTTTAAGGGCAGGGATAGTGGGTGGTGATGGCGGAGGGGGAAGCAAGAGAAGAAAACTCGCAGCGTCATCCATGTTGATATAGTAGAAACCTGGGTGAGAGAGTAGATAACAGGATGTAAGAGTGACAAGAAACTGATGCAAAGATGTTATATGGTCGATGATGAGTTGGTGAAGAGCATTGCATAAAAGTGTGGAGCAAGCTGTCGTGGCTGACGTTCGGTATCAAGTCGTAGTCGTAACGCGGACCGTGCGGATCATGGTTGATCAAGGGCTCGACGAGGCAGCGAGGACTTGTACTAAACTCCCTCTTCTCTTTGAATCTACATAGATTTTGACACGAGTAGTTGAACTGGACTCTGGTCATGTCGCATAATAATAAAAAGTCGATCGCGACGGGGCTGGGACTGAGCACAGCATCTCTCGGGGCTATCGGGAGTCCATCATCTTTGGCCGACATGCAGCATCGCCAGCAGCAGCAGCAACATCACCCTGACCAAACCGCGTTCCATCACCAACCACAGCAACAAGCTGCTAGCCAGGTCGCGTCGTCGTCACATTTGGGCAGCAATCGCGCGATAGCATCGGCGCCAGCGCCAGTACCAGTATACAGGACATCGGCGAAAAGTGCCATGTCGGGTCTCGACCAGACGCCGAAGAAGGGCGACTTTAACATACAGCTTCAACAAGCCACGCCCACCCATTCGTCCTCGTCGCAACAACAACAGCACAACATGTCCAATCTACCAAACACTCTGCTCCCCGGCGCTTCTTCGTCTTCGCGACCACCGACCACTGCCACCACCTACTCGGCCCCGCAAACCATCCCTACCATGCCCCCTCCTATCAACACCAACCAGCAACAGTACACACCGCGTCCACCTACCCTCAACTCTCAGCACAGTCACTCGCGCTCGAGTCCTGCCGGCTTGGACCAAAAGTACATTGCATTCTCCACCACTCCTACAAAAGGCTACAACTCTGTCACCCCCTCGTCAAGCCATTCTCCCCTAGGCTTGGCCGACATACGCCCTCGCACCAATTCAGACCTGCTAAATCGCCATGGCGGCCAGTCGACTGCCGTCTACGATTATCCTCCCAGCCAGACAAACTGCAGCTACATGGCTCCGTGGGCCGCCTACTCTTTTGATTGGTGCAAGTGGCCGGTGCCCAACGGTAACAGCTGTGGTAAGATGGCCATTGGCAGCTACCTTGAGGATCCTCATAACTTTGTGCGTCGCACTTACCAAATCAACACAATTGGCTATCCATGCTGACTAGGCTTGCAGATTCAAATCGTCGACACGCAGATCGCGCCCCAAGACCAATCGACCATGGGCGGTCCCGCCTACGGCATTGACTACGTCAAGGTCGCAGAAGCCACTTGCGCATATCCAGTAACGCGTATCTCGTGGGAACCGCCATCATCATCTAAACAATCAACCGATCTCCTCGCTACTTCGGGCGACCACTTGCGCCTGTGGTCTCTTCCCTCTTCCTCGCAGCCCGCCATGCTGTCCAACAACATCAATCGATCCGCCTCGGTCAACATGCGCGACCCACCCACCCAAAAGTTGCAGCCTCTTGCCCTTCTTTCAAATTCAAAGACTCCTGAACATACCGCTCCCTTGACCTCTCTCGACTGGAATACTTTGTCGCCGAAGCTTATTATCACATCAAGCATCGACACAACCTGCACCATTTGGGACATTCCTACACTCACTGCGAAAACGCAGCTGATTGCACATGACAAGGAGGTTTTCGATGTTCGATTCTGTGCAGGCAGCGTTGATGTCTTTGTCAGCTGTGGCGCTGATGGAAGTGTACGAATGTTCGATTTGCGAAGTCTAGAGCACAGCACCATCATCTACGAACCCTCGGAAAAGTCGGACAAGGATAAAGGTGTGTTTCAATTCGCTATGCTTAGTAATGTGAACCTAACTAATTCGACAACAGCGGCTATGCCAGCATCTCCAACAAAATCATCAGCAGCAGGACTACCAGCATCCCCTCCTCTTCTCCGTCTTGCCGCTTCACCACACGATGCACATCTCTTGGCAACTTTTGCTGCCGAGTCGAATATTGTGCGTATCCTTGATGCCAGACAACCCGGCACCGCTCTACTCGAGCTTCGCGGGCATTCCGCAGCACTCAACTCAATAGAATGGAACCCCAGCCGGCGAGGTATGCTTGCCAGTGGTGGTGATGACAGCCAAGTGCTAGTCTGGGATCTTCTCAACTCTGGCAATGGAGCCAGTCTCAACGGCGGTGGCGCACAAGGCGAAGCTCAAGCGAAGGGTCCTTCGGCAAGTTGGAGAAGTGACTACGAAGTCAATAACATTTCTTGGGCGCCGCAGAGTGCTTTGACAGGCCAAGGGGGTGATTGGTTGGGCGTGTGCGCTGGCAAGGGAGTGTGGGGTGTCAAACTGTAATGACCTTGATGATTGAGCAGCAGAGATCAAATTTGCATATAATGCGAGCGGCCTTTGAACGCATTTACGACTGGTCCGGCGACACAGATGGTGGTTGGAGGTTGGAAGCGAGGCGTCCTGTTGTGGGATAAAGTATAGTAATGCTTTACACCTTTTCCCTCCGTGCGATTTTCTTGAATATTCTGTGCAACCAAAGGATCGTTGGCATTGTCAATGAAACCCCCAAAGACAGACGGATCTGCATCGTGTCTTTCTCCAGGCTGTCCGCAACAGTGCCTGCGTGCTGCTTAAGAATCATGGGCCGTATCTTTTGTGTATGTGTGCTTGTCCGAAGATCTTCTCATATCTCATGTCTCATCTCTCGTGAAGTCGTGTCCCTCCTCATCTTCTCGTGGTCTCTGTGTCGCGACTGCTGCGCTAAGCACCCCCAACGTCTTGCGACCTGCTCTACCATGCAATCATCTTCGTGGCCTTCTTCTTCCATCCTCTCCCTTCCTCATTCCCTTGCGTTTTATTTCTTCTTCTTCTTCTTACACCTTCTCTTCACTCCTCGACCTCAATCTTCCTGATATGTTTCCCCGGCACGACGACCAGTCCCACAAATCTCTTCACCATGTCGACCTTTAGATTCTCTGTAGAGCCTGAAAGTTCATGTGTGTATGCTGCGTCCGAGATTGCGGAGGGAGACGGTTGACGGTATTCGTGAGTTAGGGAGAGGATGATGTTAAGTTGCTGTGATTGAGTGTTAGAGGAGAGATATGAGAGGAGAAGGAGGGAGGCAGCATACACTATCGGTACATTTCATAGTGCCGACAAAGATTCGTGAGTCGGTGGTGTGGATGCGGAGGGTTTTGTTGAGGAGGTGAGTGAGGTATTCTGTTGCTTCTGCATTGGAGGTGTCCATTTTTCTGCTTGGACAAGGTGTAATTCCTCGAAGGTTGCTGTTCTTAAGTGAGGAAAGTGCTGTACCTGGATTGTGAGAGAGTCGTTCTTTCCATTCGGGTAGAGGTGAAGAAGTTGTTGTCAACACCACTGTTGGGGACGCGATGGCTTCGCTCTTGCTCAAACTCTCTCTTTGTGGTCGACTACCTCTACCTCATTCCACCGACATCGTCTACTGTGTTGTTACAGGCATACGTGTCGACGAATGTAGTGTACGGCACGAGACATGGCGCCCACCTTATCGTCGTTCGAGCAGGGTTCCCCTCAACATCGAGTTCCTTTTTGTCTGCCGTCGAAAGTCAATTCATCTGGTTATCTCACGTTGTTCTGCTGAAACTCAATTGATATCGCTAACCCCGCTGCATCTCATCATTCTTGCATACATCATTCGATCTCTTTGACTTCCTCAGACGTTCGAAATGCTGTGTGAAGGTGTGATGGGCTTGGAGCATGAGGCATTGGTGTCGTACTTACCAATCATAAGGGTGTAGCATACATGTTCACACCCGAACAGATCGTAAGTGAGGGCAATCTTCCTCATCATTCCACTTCTGCTTCACTCTCTATCTTTGGCTCCACTTGCTTCACTCGCTTGTCTATATCTTTTCTTTCTCCTCGACGTGCGTCTTTCTCTTCTTGACCTCAACCTCAACTACGTCTTACTTGCCCTACTTCCACTCTTCACGACTTGTCCTTAATAGCAGTCTTACTCTACGCTTACTTTGTAGACAAAAAGATGGCACCACAGACTCCTGCATCGTCGCCGAAGTCTGGCTCGTCAAGATCACCGAGGTCACCAAAGTCGCCAAAGTTCTCTTGGTCACCTCGACACCGCCAGGCTTTGTTCGTGTTTCATCGACGACGTATGAACGACGACCAGATTGCGTTTACTTTCAACAAGATGTTTGACCGAGAGATTCGAGCCCGAGGCTTTCCTAATGGTCTTACGAAGACGACTATCAACGCGCAGTACAACAAAAGCTATCGTACATCGTGTCTAGCGTGGCAAGAGATCGAAGCATGTCAAGATGTCGAGCTCGAATGGGTCACTCGAGAGATGGAGAGATTGGATGTCACGGGCTCGCCTTTGAATTCTCCAACCTTGACACCTCGAGTTCAGAACTCATCCCAAACTCCAAAGTCAGGCCAACTTGTAGCCGTAGTCATCGAGACTCGCCAGCAGGTTGCCACTGTTGCTCCTCGCAATATCTTCAACAAGTCACCTCGGTGCATGATCACACATGAGAGAACGAGGACGGTTGGAGGAGAGCAGGTGCCAATAATTCGAGCAACCGACACGAATCTCGTTGTTAAAAACCCTGTCACACCGGCCGAAGCTCATTCTCCAGTCCCGGAACTCCTATTCAGGTTCTACGATGACCAAAGCCAAGGGGTCAGGACACGAGACGGCGAAATATCTGGCCGACATGCCTTCTTGCCATGTGGTCCCCCGGCTCCACCATCGTGTACGGACGATCGCTTGTTTACCGCCATTCTCTGCCACTTGAACAATGATGATACCGCATCGGAGCTGATAAGCACTACATCCAATCTCTTCTTTGCTATGCGGCTAGCAGCGAAGTCGAGCGCGAACCCACGAATCTATGTTATTCGCGGCGGTGCTTTACCGAGAGAAAAGGTTTTCCATGTCAAACCCTATCACTTGCGCTACAAAGACGAGGTGCTGTTTTACAACGGGAAATACAGGAACCCGTCGTCTCACGAGTATGCAGTATGGGCTACAATTCCGCGGCCCGCTATCATCTACGACTTTGCGTTTGCTGACCTCGAGCGCCACCTTGTCAGCAACCCATACATGGCGTCCGTTTTTCGTATCGATGAGATGAAAACTAGGAAAGGCAACACGAACATTTTACAAAATTTCGGGAAAGACAAGGTAGATCTCACACTTGCAACGATCGAAGGGATTGCTAGATTGATGCCGCAATTTGGCATCTCCGTTACCAGTCCTGCACCCGTGATCGCACGACTTATCTCAGAGATCGTACGTAGTTTCAAGATCGTCCTCCCAAATACCACGCCAACACAGTGGGACATCCTCGGCGGAGCCTTTGCATTTGCCCTCTCGCACTACGGAGAAAAGACACACGTTGCGGAAACTTATCTCGTACAAGCAAAAGAGGCATTTCTATCAGGCGTAAGAACCGGTCTTGGAGAAATGAATTGGCATCTCGATCCTATAAAGCAAGCAAAGATGATCAAGAAAGGGCTCTCTTTGGGTCTGGGTGTCGGTCAAGCTAAGGTCGACACAGCGAGACTTGAGAGGAACAAGAACTTTAGGAACAGCATTTCTCGGTTCGCATATACGGAGAAGAACACGGAGCCCAATCAGGATATGATGATGGACGACGATGACACTCTGATCGACGATGAAGATCTAGCTGTCGAGAACATAACAATCAACAAAAAGCCTACCCTAGCTCCGATGAAGAAGACGCAAGATGAAGTGGTAATGATCTCTGACGACGAGGACGAGGAAGAAGACGAGTACGAGGACTGTACTCTAGTCGAGGACGAGATTGAAAGAGCCAAGACCACTATCGAAGAACACAACGAGAACGAAGAAGAAGAAGCCGAGACCGATATCGAGGACGCCATCATCGTCAGAACTCCTCCGCCTTCATCTCAACGCAGCAGGGCCGCGTTTGCAAGAGAAGCATCTCACTCGAGCCGAAGGTTCGACGAGACCTTCATCATTTAAGACTGCAGTGATGATGAAGATTATGTCGCAGACAGTGATATAGAGTAAAGTAAGGTTAGACCGTCGTCGACGGATTCGCTATCCCACGACCTCACCTCTCGCAGCGAGTGCCATCCTTAGCAAACACAAACGATCGATGACGACGACGAACGCAAACCCCCCTGTCTATAACTTCAGCAGAGCTGATGATGTCCATTACATCACTGACCAAAGTGATGATGAGAACTATGTCGATGTCGAGGTCGATAACGACGATATGGAGCTTTAAGGTGCGCAATATGTCATTCGTAGTTCGGGGGAGAAGAAGATGAAACATGGCTAGCAAAGACAGAAAACCAAAGAACCAGGGACGATGATAATATGTGTTTCGTTTCAGTAGCTGAATTCAAAGAAGACCGTTAATCGTTGAATACAGTGCATATCAAGATGATTATGCTTTTTCCTCACTAGGTTCTATGTGGAATTGTGTAACAAATGTATCCCTCCATGCGAGCGTGACTTCAAGGCATATGGAAAAAGCACGCGAGTCTCTTCTGTGCGATTCTGTATATCTGACATTAGGAGACAGACTGCCAGATCCATGCGACCACATGCTGTTGTGTACAACTCCAAGAATTTGACAAGCCTTCTCGAGTTGTGTGACAGTGCATCACACGAGAAGTGTGCGAGGTGATGAGTCTGGTACTCAACCTTCCAAGCACGGCGAGGGCTTGGTCGCTGGCCCCATTCCCGAGACGGCGGCTCAAAGTGGGAGTGCCTAGTAAAGAGCGAGGTAGGATTGGAGAACTGAGTATATCTGATAAACCGGGATACGATGCAGACAAAGCATTATGTTGAGTGTTCGATACAGAAGTGGATAAGGGAAAATGGATGTGCGATGCTTCCAACTGGACAAGGGGACAAGTGGTGGAAGGGACTTACGATGCGTAAACATAGCTAGCACTTGCAGTATTAGAAAGGCAGCGGCATTGCTTATTGTAACGATTTGGACTCGGTATGTGACCTTGAGAGAAGCGGATGATATTGTGGTAAAGACCCAAATACCCTCATCTTCAACCCCTTCTCTCCATAGATATTCACTCTACGATCACTCACTCTATCCGAGGTGCTTTCAAAGTTCATTAGATTCACTCCTCACACATCTTCAGCCCCTTTAGTGCAGTGGTCTAGCACGTTCCGCACGCAATGTCTTGCAAACACAAGCAGAGTATGGTGAACGGTTACTTCAGTCAGCTCTGGCTCCCTAGCAGCCTGGGTTGGCTTTAGGCCATGACGTCTGAATTGGGAAAGGCGTGAGTTCGATTCTCACAGGGGGCAGTGTGGCTTTTCTTTTTGGCTAACTGCATGCCATCAAAAGAGACGATGGTCCATTTGAAAGAAAGGTTGATTGATGAGGACTGATGCTGCCTGTAGGATTCTAAAGATCTTGTGCACACGCGAGGAAATGGCGATCTTGCTCGTACGCCCATCAAGGCGCCTTGTCTGGGGCCAAGAAAACGCGGTCTTTCGTTGGGATAGCGAAAGCTGATGCACCGCCATGACCCCAAGCGCTCGTGATGTCCGAGCCTTTGGATCGTAGTGGTTGTGCGGGTCATCTCTGGGGAATGGGAACTGGCCTGACAGGTCCATCGGAACTGAAAAGAACAGAAGTCGATGAGAGTTGGACGGGCAATGCTCAATTTATCAACTCGAAGAGGGCAGAATTCCAGGCATGACCTGATCTTTGGCGCGTTGTTGAGATGGACAGCAAGATCGTTTCGTGATTTAGAAACTGCTGCTTGGCTTGATGACCAGAAGAAGGAGAATCTTGAACACGATCTGATGTCCGGTGCTCACTTGGGAATGTTGTGCTGGTCCAGCTTTTGACGCCTAATTTGGGGGCCGCGAGGAGTAGCACCCAGAACATGTACAGACAGTGGAACAATTGCCTACACTGGTCAGATCTAGTAGTGAGCATCAAGGGATGATGAGAATGTATGAATCAGCAGCTGAATTAAAAGGGTATCTTTCTGCTCTCTCTTAGTAAACCAGTACTGTCAATGGCCCGAATGGTCTGCCTCCTTTTCCCTGAACGCCCGCTGTGATGGAAGAAAACAAGTATAAGAAATGAAAATGAAAAGCTGTGGGGTTCTATGCAGGTTTGGCTGCATCGTTACTCTTGTGAGAGCCGAGCTTGCCTGTCACTGCCAGGTAGATGAGGACGATAATAATGATAACAACAACGATGGCGATGCAGATACCGAGGCAGTACCACTTCTTTCTTCTGGCGGATCTGGCCTTTGTAGTGGCGACATCGAGGTGCTCGTTTGCTTGAACCATATTCGTTTGCGTTTCTTCGGCCTTTTCCTCAATGTTCATGATCATGGGTTCTTGCTGCATGACGATCGTGTCAAGATCTTGGAACAGCTGTGCCAGCTCGGTCATTGTGCGCTCGATTTGTTGAATGGCATCGTGGCGCTGGCGGACATTTGCCAGTGTGCTCTGAGCTTGGCCGCGGCGGTCCGAGTTAAGGAGGGCCTGCTGGAAGATCTGGGTATCGGCACCAGACTCGGTGGCTTGGATGATTTCTTGCTCGGTAGCTTCGGGGTTTACGATGAGGTATTGACGACGCTGCTGTTCTTGAACTTCCTTGCGGAACTGCGACTCTACGGTCTGGTAGTTGTTGATTGCCTTGCGGATACGGCGGTCGAGGGCATTGACTTGAGCTTCGTTGCGAGGGTTTCTAGACTCAGGGCGTGACTTGATTCTCTTGACGCGGTCGGCGAGGGCGCGGTAGGCAGTCATGATCTCTGAGCCCATGGCATCGATTTCCTTGTTTGTAGAGTTGGTGCCCGAGACAAACTGTCTGTGTAGGCGCTGGAGACCTTGCAGACGGCTTTCGACATCATCGATGGCGCGGCCGACCTCGCGACAGTCGTTCAGGATGGCGTTGGGATCTGATTGTTGGCCGGCGCCGTAGGGGTCTGCGAAGGGATCGTTGAGAGGCTGCATCTCGACATCGTTCTGAGCTCCTGCATGGTGTGTAAGCAGGGGTTGTTGCTCTCAAGGTTCCTCAAAATGCAAGGTAGGCAGCAGTCGAGCATCGCGGTGCGTCTGACAGACGGCTGTACCAGATGGCTAAGGCCTAGGATGAATGACACGTACGGTATGTGGGGGGAGTGTCGTAGCCAGAGTTGGAGCCATAAGGATTGCTCTGTCCATAGCCATTGTACTGTCGCATGTCAGCATTGCTGTACCCCAGGTCGCTGGTACACTCGTCTGTGCTTACTGCCATGTTGATTGTTGATTATGCGTGAATATGTGTGCTTGTGTGAGGGATGGGATGTGAAAATGATACTGAAGCACCAGGCAGCAGATTGAATAGTTGTGAGAGCAAGAAAAAGAAGAGGTTCCGTGTCAGACGAGCAACAGGAGCAGATGGTGAGATTGTATTGAAAAAGACAAGGGTAACATTCAGGAGCCATGGTCTGAAACACTAAAAAGCCACAGCCCCCTGATCCCTGGTAAGACTCGACCGCCGTTACTATTTTAGCTCTCGATAAGCCTTATCCCCCGCATCCTCCATTCCTCAGCTCACTCTCGTATTGTCCATCCTTGAGCGAACCAATACAATCATCTGTTAATGTGGTTGCCTGAGCCAGTCTATTGCTTCTATGCTTATGTACTCGTCATGTCGTGGCTATGTACGTCCGTATACCAGCTGCAGATGCGCAGTCGTCTCTCGTCATCCTCCTCGGACATCGTCTCCTTACGCGCCTGCTCCGTGTTTCCATCAAGCGCTTGACTCTGCGCTTCCCCATCGCTTCGTCTCATCGCCTCCTGACCAAGATTTCTCAACATAGCCCAGCTCGTGCTTGACCTTTGCCACCAGCTCCGAATCACCCATGTTCTTACCCAGGTTGTCGCTGATCTTGATGCACGGCTTTCCATCTGCCTCAAACAGCTTGATGACGATATTCAGCGGCACGCTCTTCTCGCCAGAGGTCTTCTTGGTGAAGTCATTTGTGAAGAAGGTTCCTACGCCGAAGCTGGGCACCAACTTGACTGCCTGAGTGGCATGCATGTACTCGATGCAGCGGTCCACGTTCAGCGAATCTGAAAATACAATCGTCTTGGGTACTGTGATGTTTTGCTCGTCGTAGAAGTCGCGCATTCTCTTGATGAACTCGAAGGGATTGCCAGAGTCTTGTCGTGTTCCAGTGTATACTTCGGCGAAGCTTGGGTTCGGCTTGTCTAGGCTAGGATCGCGCGAGTGGCCTGGCGGTGCGGGTCTCTTGAAAGCCTTCAAGAAATCGGGTGTACCGAATGTGTCGGTGAGAGCGATGCTCAGCACTCCGCGACCAAAGGTGCCGCTCCAGTATTGCAATGCTGTCTCATTGGCCTTTGTGTAGTTGTCGGTTATGGCAGCGATGCCCATGAACCACTCGTGAGCCACGGTCCCGATGGGCGACATGTTGTGCTTCATAGCCATGTGTACGTTGCTGGTGCCAGCCCACTTTCCAGGGAAACTGCGCTTGGTGGCTTCATCCTTCGCCTGTTGCAAGCCTTGCATGACCATATCATGGGTCTTGTAGTCCCTTCTTCTTCTGCTGCCAAACTCGGAGAACGAGCATCCAGCCTCGAGCAAGCGAAGACCCTTCTCGTAGGCCTTGTCGACCTGTCCTTCGTGGTCCCAATCCGTATCGCAGAACTTGAAGTATGCCTCAGACACGAGAGCGAGTAGTGGGATCTCGTAGAGGATTGTGTCCAGCCAGCGACCCTTCACAAACAGAGCAATGTCGCCTTCATCTGAGTCGCCTTCGTTGTTGGTAGGAATGGTAGGTTGGAAAGAAAGTTCGACTTGTTCCTTTGGGCGGAGAGAGAAGGTGCGCAAGAAGTCAAGGTATTCGGGAGTGAGATAAGAGCAGTGCTCGGTGAGGTAGTCAATCTCCTTGTCTGTGACACGAATGTTGGCAAGCTGGGCGATTTGGACCTGGAGCCAGTGATAGGCCTGTCGGTTGAGTTTGAGATCGGCGGTACGGTTGGTGAATCTGTAGGTAACCTCTGCGCAGAGTGTCAGCGCACATCACTTGTGACTAGAAGCTGAGCGCATGTACCAATGTCGGGAAAGTACTTCAGGACAGCACACTGCATGGTAAGCTTGTAAAGATCTGTGTCGAGCAAAGAGCCGATGCCCTCGGGCAGTTCGCCGGAAGTCGCCATGCTGATGTGAATTGTTCAGTAAGTTGGTTGTATGTCGGAGATCTAGAAGTGAATCATCAAGCTCGACGCGAAAGCACCGCGATGGAAAAAAGTCATGACACGCCAGATGACGCATGGACATGTTTCAGCTTTCGTCTCACCTCTCATGTCTCATCTCACTACTGTTTCTTTGTCGTCAAATCAAGTACATTCGCAAGATTAGGTAGTCTCGACCACCTCCTGTACTACTACATGAACCTTATAGCGTTCGACAGCATGTGGTCATATCACATGGTTTGGGCTATCACAGCTGCAAAGAGCATGCCTACGAGAGTGGCTTGAAAGTTTGAAGCATTCTGCAGTTTGCACGAAGCGCACACCGATGTACCAGAGCCAGGCAGAATAGTTCATTGAATACTATAGCATACAGACAAACTTTTGTATCAGTCTGACAGTTAGAGGCTGAAGTCTTCCACAGGCTTCACATTAACAATCGCGGCAGCTCGGAGTTTATCCATCATTGTCCCGAGACGCACGGACGCACATCGTCATCAGGCTAATTCGAGTGTTGCTCTCAGATAACAATTATCCATTGCGCTTTGCGACAGGAAGGCACGACTGGCGCTTCACTTTTGCATCAATTCACTGCTTTGTCTCTTCTTCTCTCCCATCTTTCGTCTTCGAAGCGCAGCGCGTCTTGTTTCTCTTCCTTCTCCAACCTTTCTCACAATCACAACGTCAAAATGGCTTCGTTCCTTCGTTGGTTCGTCTTGTCTATTGGGTGTTCTCCTTTCGATAGCTAATAAGCATCCAGGTATGGCGTGAAGCTTGCTCAGCGCCCCATGCTCACTCAGAGTGTAACCACTGCTGTATGTGCTGAGAGATCGTCAGCGAGAATGGTCCAGTAGTTAAAACTCATGCTAGGTCCTCTTCGCAACCGGTGATACCATGGCTCAACAGGGTGTCGAGCAAGTTGGCTTGAAGAACCATGACCTTGCCCGTAGTGCTCGCATGGCACTCTACGGTGGAGGCATGTATCCATTGGCGCTTGACTCCCGTTCCGATGCTGACTGAATGATTCCAGCTGTCTTCGGTCCTCTCGCTACCACCTGGTTCGGCTTCCTCCAGCGCCGTGTTCGCATTCCCGGCTCGCCCAACGCTGAGATTCTTGCTCGTGTTGGTCTTGATCAGACCGTCCTTGCTCCTCTCAACTTGTTCGCCTTCCTGTCCTCGATGGCTATCATGGAGGGTTCGGATCCTCAGAAGAAGATTGAGTCGACCTACTGGAACGCTCTCTCCAAGAACTGGATGCTCTGGCCATTCGTCCAGGCCGTGAACTTCAAGTTCGTTCCCCTTCAGCACAGAGTTCTCGTCGTCAACTTTGTCTCATTGGGTATGTATCGTTCGCTCACAAAGGAAAACTACTTTGTACTGACCAAATCCAAGGCTGGAACTGCTACCTCTCCTACCTCAACTCTACCGGCTCCCCCATTCCCAAGGAGCTTCCTCCATCATAGAGGGTTGAAGATGTCTTCACACGTATGACAACTTCTACACGATCTCCCGGTCTCGAACCTCGAGGGGTTCGACTCGGATTCGCTTCGCGTTATCAAAAAGATGGTATATAGCCACGACTTCTTCTCAATCATGGCAATCGGGCCTTGACCTACCTTGACCTATACCTAGCTTTGCTACATCAGACCACAGACATTGTACATTAGCTAAGCGAGCGATGTCCAAAACGCTATCCAATTGGCATCTAGAAATGCTTTTTTGCTCTTTCATGCTTCGATATCTTCATGTGCTTTTTTAATAATGTTACAAGTATGTTCAGACGCGACTGAAGATTGACAACTATGACTCTCGTGCCTTTGCCTTCTCCTCTTCTTCAGGTGTGCGCGTCTTGAGTTGGAGAGCGTGGATACCACCCTCAGCAGCCAACTCATCTTTCAATAAAGTGTACACCATCCTGTGTCTTGCTGGCTGCATCTTTGACTTAAAGGCATCTGAAATAATGTTGACCCTAGTATTTCGTTAGTCATGATCGGCGTTTATTGAATATTGCCTTGTATCAGAAGGCAAAGCATGAAGTTGACTCGCCTGAAATGTGTTTCTCTCGAAGTCACACCAGCCATGGCCTTGTGGTGAGCATGCTTGTGCGAATCATTGAAAATCTCGAGAGAAGTCGGATTTAACTCTTGTGTGATCTGAAAATAGTCAGACAATCCGCTCAAAACAGTCTGTGTTGATCCAGCATACACACCTTTTGCTTGATAGCATCTTCCATCGGTGTCATTGAGGAATTCATGGTAGAAAACGGCCTTCTGGATGCCGACGTGATGACTCGACGAAACATTCGACTGTAACTACTGGTATCTGATGGTCAGTCAGCGCTTCTCGAGGAACAGGTCCTCTGATAAGGCTGATATCGGGTCTACTTACCTGAATTGTACTGATGGCGAGTAGAGTTGATGGTGAATCTTTGGCCGAGATGATGACCAAGTCTGGCTAGAAGGACATTGTGCACGGACCAGCCTTGATGCTATCTACAAACAATATCTTTTCGACCCTCACAGTCTGTGTAGACCATTTCTAGGGTCTGCGTCTTCTAGTACCGGCAAACTTACGATCGTTGATATGGAAATGGTATCTACTTGGCAAGATTTACTGGTCTCTGTCGAAGAGCACAATTCTGCCTCCGAGGGCCTACAAACCCTACTTTTGTTGCCAACAGCGGTCGCCTGGAACTCCTCCTTTGGGCACTAGTGCTCAGGACCCCTCCAAGCGTGGAGTTGCCTTTGGTGGGGCAGCCGCGTTTTGTAGCTCTCAAGGAGCCGCCGCCATGCCTTATCAACATTTGTACGAGAGATTCGGGAGCTCAGTGGCCGGTGATTGACTTACCTACGTAGGTATATATTCAAGAGGGCATTTCCCCTCTTTCTTTCTTGTCCTCTATGTACCGCTCCCTCCTCCGTTCTCCTGCTTCTTTTTCCTTCCAGTTTCCAAGATACCCTGCTCCTTCGAGGCTTTTTACTGTTATCACTCGCAATATGTCTGGTCTGTCGGTTGAGCTTACTGCACCTAATGGTGTCAAGTATACGCAGCCCACTGGTCTATTTATCAACAATGAATGGGTCAAATCTACCAAGGGCGACAAGATCTCCAGCATAAACCCTAGGTAAGTCTGTTCTTTGTGTGTCGGACTGCGTAGGATCCAAGTTACATGCCAAACTCCATGGGGGAGAAGTTAAAAGACCAAAGCAGTTGTCTCTGCATTGCAAGGCCTTGCTGGTGATTTCGCTTGAGTCACCAAGCCGAGCAATTTCATTCTTTTGAAGCCTGGCTGCGTTGTTCACCACTATTACTCAAGTCTATGAACATGGCTGACACACAACTCACAGCGATGAAAGCGAGATCTGCTCTGTCGAGGCCGGCACACTCGAGGACATCAACAAGGCTGTTGCCGCAGCAAGAAAGGCCTTCAAGGGAGAATGGAGAGAGATTGCCAGCACAGAAAGAGGAGAACTCATGGTTAAGTTGGCCAACCTGATCGAACAACACAAGGAGACTCTTGCTACAATCGAGACATGGGACAATGGTGAGCAACAAGTTCAACAATGCTTTAGAGGAGCAAAGCTGACAACATGGGCACAGGCAAACCGTACTCGGTCGCATTGAACGAGGACCTGGGCGAGGTCATCGGCACCCTCAAATACTACGCCGGATACGCAGATAAGATCCACGGACAAGTAATCGATACCACACCAGCCAAGCTGGCCTACACAATCCGCGAGCCCATTGGTGTCTGCGCCCAGATCATCCCTTGGAACTACCCTCTCGCCATGGCAGCATGGAAACTCGGTCCCGCTCTCGCCGCAGGAAACACCGTCGTGCTCAAGCCCGCCGAGCAAACTCCCCTCGCTATCCTCTATCTCGCCAATCTGATCAAGGAAGCCGGTTTCCCACCTGGTGTCGTAAACGTTGTCAACGGCTATGGTCGCGAAGCCGGTTCTGCTCTGGTCCAACACATGGACGTCGACAAAGTCGCCTTTACCGGATCCACAGCAACCGGCCGCGAAATCATGAAGATGGCAGCTGTAAACCTCAAAAACATCACTCTCGAGACTGGTGGCAAGTCTCCTCTGTTGGTCTTTGACGACGCAGATCTCGATCAAGCAGTCAAGTGGTCACACATCGGTATCATGTCCAACCAAGGCCAAATCTGCACAGCAACCTCGCGCATTCTCGTCCAAGAGGGCATCTACAACAAATTCATCTCGGCATTCAAGGATCACTGCAAGGAAACCAGTGTCGTCGGTGACCCCTTTGCAGAAACCACTTTCCAAGGTCCTCAGGTCACAAAAGCACAGTATGAGCGCGTGCTCTCCTACGTCGAAGCTGGCAAATCTGAAGGCGCAAAGCTGATTTCTGGAGGTGAGCCCTGCAAGCAAGATGGCAAGGGATTCTTCATCGCACCTACCATTTTCGCAGACGTCAAGGACGATATGAAGATTTACAGGGAAGAAGTCTTTGGTCCTTTCGTCGTGATTTCATCATTCAAGGATGAAACTGAGGCGGTCGACAGAGCTAACGACAGTACCTATGGTTTGGGCTCTGCTGTGTTCACTCAAGATATCACAAAGGCACACCGTGTGGCAAGAAACATCGAAGCTGGTATGGTTTGGATCAACTCAAGCAACGACAGCGACTATCGGGTACCCTTCGGTGGTGTGAAGTCCAGTGGCATTGGTAGAGAACTAGGCGAGGCGGGTCTTGATGGTTATACAAACAAGAAGGCCATTCATGTCAACTTGGGCACCAAGCTATAGGAGGCTTCAGTGATAGGAGGCTTCAGTGGTAAAAATCGATTCGAGTAACGACTTTTCGGAAGACTTGATGACTGATAATCCATTCTCAATGTGTGCCAATAACTCCGTTCTGAATGTGTGCCAATAACTGATGTGTTGAAGATGATATGGTTTTGCGAAGAGCGAGGGATGAGAGGATGATGAGAGGATGGATAGGAAGAAGGATGAGAAGATTGGAAGGGTGAACGAGCGAGTAAGGATGAGGAAAACTACTCTTCCCATTTATTTGTACACCATTTTGTTTATAGCCGGAGGCTTTCACTCCCTTCTTTGAATAATCACGTCTTTTTGTTATGCAGATTCAAAGCAGGGGAAGGCAATTACCGAATGACTCTCTTTCTGCGAACGCATATGACTGCTGAAGTCCTATCTGAGAGATACTGTATCTGGTTGATTTTCTTGTGATTGACCATTATTCTGATTTCGTCCCCATCATTGGCGAGGTTACTTTGGCGTGAAAGGATCTCGAGTCTTGAACTTCATCTTGCGCGAGTCTTGTCCCTTCTTCTTCTTCATTGTGTTTCCACCAAAGAGATTCCGACGCACAGTGTCACCAGCTGCTCTGATCGGAAGATTGGTCGTTCCAGGAGCTGTAGGCGTCTCCGAGTTGGATCCGTTTGAGAAGATTCTTGCGGCCGATGGCCTAGCCATGGCCTGAGTGCCATGGGTGGTTGCTCGTCTCACAATTGGTGTGTTGAGGACGAGACTGGTCATTCAGGAAGTCGTAGGTGTCTCCGAGTTGGGTTCGTTTGAGAAGATTCCTGTAACCGATGGTCTAGCTGTGGCCTGAGTGCCACGAGCCGTTGTGCGTCTTACAGTTGGTGTGTCGAGGGTCGCGGGACTTACGGTAGACTCATTGCCAAAGTGCAAACGACCAGGACGAGGAGTCAGGAGGCTATGAGTTGACGCATGACAGGCAGAGGTGATGGAGGCTTTCGTGGCCGTGGACTTTGTAGGAGACAACGCGCGAGCGATCTGTGTATACCAATTCTACTTCGGCTCAACGTTGTCTTCCAAAAGTGTGGTCCGCGCTTCTTCTGCGTCGTCTTTAGGCAGAGGAGGTTCAATGTTTGTCTATCGACGGACCCTCAGCTGTAACATTGGTGTTCGAAGGGTCGGCTGATGCGGAGTCTTGCTTTGCACGCTTGGTCTCTGCTTCCTCTGGACCATCGTGATCGAGCGATCTCTTGTTGTCTGAGAAAGGCACACTGTGCCAATGTCCGGGATGGGGAGCAGGGTCGGATTTGGAACGCACGTGCTGGGAAGGCCTCTCAAGGTTCGAGTCGATGTCGGGGTTTCCACTCTGCATGATAGTTGTGTCTGAGCCGACTTGAGTAGTTATGAACGTGCCAGACGTACCCTCGCTTACACCAGTGATCGTGCCAGCGGGACCAATACCGACAGCAGAAGTATCGAGGTCTTCCTTTTCATTCTTGCCGCCCCATTCCTCCCAATATTCTTCAACTCCCTTGACATCTTCTTCAGGGTCGTCAGGCATTCCCTGGGAGCACCACCTGTACGCGTCGTCCAGCTCGCCGCGCAATTGGTTCATATGAATCCACGTTATCTGGTGGATCGCTCTGTTGTTGTCTAGCAGCTTCCAAAGGGCTTCGGCGTGTAGGCGGTATCTCTCGGCTCTGAACCAGTGCTCGGTTACGACACAAAGCATCGTAAGAAAGGTGCACTTTCAGAAGATTGGTGGATTGGTTCTGATAACTTCGCGCAAGACTGAGGCACACTCGTCGAAGACATCAGCCTGGTACAGGTTGAGTGCCTTGCGGTAAGTCTGGATACAGGTCTGGGTCACCGCACCGCCGTCGCCAATGTACATTATCTCGGCCATGGTGATGGTAAAGCAGAGAGGTGGAGACGTGGTTGGTAAAGTAAAGAGGCGGAGATGTGGTTGGTAAAGTAAAGAGGCGGAGATGTGGTTGGTAAAGTAAAGAGGCGGAGATGTGGTTGGTAAAGTAGAGAGGCGGAGACGTGATTGGTGAGTGGTCGTAAGTGGTGTGAAGAAGCGCGTATCTGCTTCACAAGCAAAGTGGTATTGGCAGGGAGCTGGGCGAGACTGGTCTCGATGCCTTCACTAACAAGAAGGCCATTCATGTCAATGTGAGCACCAAGCTGTAGAAGGCTCCAGTGAATTTGTGGAGCAAGTGAACAAGAACCAAGAGGGGTTCTGCTTGTACATAGCTATGATAGCTTCAGGAGCCACTGTCATGGTTTAGTGGTACGTGATCTTTCCTTTCAACAAGTCTGCATGCTCAAGCATCAACTTCAACATCTCGGCGTGGACCAGAGTCAAGATCGGGCATCCAGCCCTTTGGCCGTTCTCTACCGCGTATCACCAGACCGTAGAGTGCCTTTTCCACCTTCTCGACACTGGTCTGCATGACATCCATCTTCTTATCCACATCACGAGCAAACGAACTGCCAAAGCCAACATTCAAGCCTTCCAACTCCGAACGCAAAGCACGCAGATCTGTAAGCACATCTCTGTGGCTGCTTCCAGCTTGTGCATCCACATCCATCTTATCCTCTGCCGTTGCATCACTCGATTCCACTGAAGGCAATTTTCCATCCGTGGCCATGGTAGTGATTGAGAAACGCATCAGCTCTCCCGTCATGTCGAATACGCCCAGCAAATAATCCTCGACTGTGAGTTGGACGGGGCCACCCTCTCCACCTAGTGTACGCAATTGCTCAACCGAGTCTTCATATGTGAGTAGCGTTCCAGTAGTCAGGTAGTGTTGGAAGATAGCAGCTTCCATGTATTCTTGATTGCCACCAGTGATGTTGCGGGCATATCTCCAGGCATTCAGTCCTTGCAGTTCGGCAGAGACTGTGTTGTAGCGTTCCTTGATGATGTCGTAGTATTGTGCATTATTCTTGTTGACATGTGCGGGTAGTGGTTGAGCGAGTTTGCGGATTCTATCGATACACCATCAGCTCTCTTGTCGCAGGTGTGGTTGGAGGGTGTTGATCATTCGAACCTTTGAAGAGTAAAGATACTGCATATCGCCTTTTGTCAGCCGTGGTTCTGTGGCAATGACTTTTGGAAGGGCTCAAGGAACGGACATCTTCTTCGATGCAGCGGTGATATCACGCGATGCTTTGATGGTGCGTTCGCGGCGATCGTGATGTTCATCCAATTCGGCGCGAAAGGTTTCGAACATGGGCATAAAAGGCGATTGCTGAGCTTCGGGGGCCTCCATTTCTGATCTTGGTCGCTTCTGGCCCATTTGCTATGTTGGAGTTGTATTGAGAGTTTTGGATTTCTGTTTGTGCAAGCTGCCCGCCTTTCTGTTTGTAGAGCTTTTGGTTATGTCACTGGGGAGGTCTTGGCGTTCATGGGCCTACATTTTGATCGTCCCGCGCAGCTCTCAACATGACTGTGACAGGGTTGACAAGGATGCTGGACTCAAGTCAAATTTGCGGGCCTGATCGGATGGTTTCAGGCTGTCTGCACCCTGCAGCACTGCCTGTCGTGGATCTGCTGGTCGTGTGCTACATAAGAAGTTGAATGCCCACTATTTTCACCTCGTCTGATTGTTGACCATCTCAATTGCCCTCAAAATCGGATCCCATGCCATCTCAAAACTAGGTGAGTTTTCCAAGATGACCGTCATAGTCAAGTCCAATCTTCTGATTCGCGAGCAGACGATTATACCACATTTTATATACCTTGCCACTTTGACGATTTCGACAATTTACAACAAGGCAATTGATAGCACTAGTCAAAAGTCGTCTGCACAGTCTTAGCAATCAACAACGCCATGGCATACGAAAATGCGGTTCCGATCGCTGTCATCGTTGCTTTTATCGTCTCCATCGTTATCCTGGTGCTTCTATTGCGCTGTCTCAAGCACAAGAACAGACAGAAGGAAGCGAGGGAGAAAGACATCGAGGCTGCTAAATTGGAGTCATCGGCCTTTGGCGATGGAGCTTGGGATGCCTTGACGCCAGTCGCAAGTCCGAGTGATGCATTGTTTCATGCAAATGTGAGAGAGGACAAGGGCCTGATGTATGAGCATGCTGCGGAGCACAAGACGGAGATGGAGTGGAGGGCTGCTAGACGGGCCCAAGGTCACGCGTGAGTGGGGATGAGGGTGGCGGCTAGAGTTAGATAACGAATTTACGACATTAACATGCTCTGTTTGAAGAGTTGCTCGAACTTCTCCATATGTTAAAGTATTCGTGAGGAGAAAATGTCGAGGTGGAAAGATGCGAACTCCACTCAAGGAGAAACTTCGGGGCTAGGCTTCGGTCAGGTCGTGACTGCGGGCAAGTTGCGTTTCGAAACCTTCAAGGTGTTTCGTGTCCCGTCACCAATTCCCTTGGATATCGCTATTTATTGCTAGGAGACTGGAACAGACTTACGACCGTATCGCTATCTGTCTGGAGGAGTTGCGCGCACAAAGGATGACGTCCTACGAGGACAGTGTCACCGGCCATGCGTACAGCACTCTGCTGCGCCTTGGGTTGCCCGCCTACACTATGCACTTCAAGAGTCCGACGTATATGAGGGAGTCTATGTTGGAGAGGTTGGACAGAACCGTGTGCAAGGATATCCTCAAAGCCTCTGCCCAACAGCCCGAAGTCAGGTTCGTCGCATGAACTCCGACGACATTCGCCATGTACTGATGCGCCTGCCTGTGTAGAGAAGGCCTAGGTACTGATGACAATATATGGAAAGACACGGTCACCTTGTTCCGCGCCGCCATTCCTTCGCTCGAACGCCGCTCTTTTGCCGTCTGGGATCCTTCCGCCGTCGACTACGAATCCACATCTGGTGCACTCATCGCTCAAAACTACCCTGGATTGTGGAAAGATTTGGAAAGGCTTAATGACCTGGTCTCAATACTACGCAACACCTTGACGATTGGAGAGAAGGCCCAGGATCTGGCTGCCGAGTGCACCTTCGACCAAGAAATATTCAGATTGATCAACTGCTGCGTGCGAGTCACGGCTAGAGGTTTTGATGGCGATGCTGGCACTGGTGATGAGGAAAAATGGCAGTGGATTGTGAACGCCTACAAGAAGTTGCTCATAACTTCTCTACAATTTCTGAACAATTTGGTCGCACGCAATGAACGAAGGAAGCTGATGCTATGGGTTGCTCTCTTCGACAACTCGACCGAGGGAATTCTGGCCGAAGATGCCGACGATACTACTGGAGGTCAATCTGCTCTTGGCGAGATGCCCAAACCACCTGTCTCTACTGGCGATATTCTGGTTGCGCTCGGTGAGACAAGTAAGGCTACTTACGACGCTGCACAAGACGCCTTGCATGCAAAACGACTACTTGCGAACAAGGACCAAATGAAACCACCCTCGAGACCCGTCTCTGGCTATGTACTGTTTGTTAGGCAACACCAGGCTGAGACTAGAGAAGCACTCGGCCCAACCGCAACTCCGGATAGCGTCGCAAAAGCGCTCGCTGCAAGATGGAGTATTCTGTCGGACAAGGAGAAAACGACTTTCAACAAACAATACGATGCTCTTGCACAACAGTATGAGAAGGAAATGGCCGCTTACCAGGATGCCCGACGTCTCGCACAAGCCGAAAAAGACAAGTCAGACAGAGCACATGCCAATCAAGTTGCTGCACGTATTGCGCATATTGAAGAGCAGCTTGGCGATCGTATGAAGCCCGAAGGCACCAAGGTCGCCCCTATGGAACCCCCAGTATACAACGCAGATGGAGCCATCGCGTTCCCAGATGAGAAGACTTCTGCAGGACCCAGACCGGTGGCTGAGGATGATTACAAGATGATGTTTACCGCTTCAGCCGGAGCCAAGATTCTGGAGAGCGGCAAATCAGAACTCATGAAACGACTGGAAAACTACCCTATTCCGCCACAACAAGCTCAGATCGCAAGCCCAGCATCTCCAATCGCTTCTCCAGCTTCACCAGTGTATGAGAATCGAACGGACGAGGATGATGTGGGCCTGGACGAAGAGAGTGAGGAAGAGGAAAGCGAAGATGAAGACGAGTATCCTGGTTCCAGCGAGGATGGACGTGGGCTGTTGACCGATGTTCCCCTTATACTGGGTCCGTCTGAGATCGAAGTCCTGCCTATGATCGTCATGTCTGGAATTGTCCCACCCGCAAAATCAACACAAGCTGGTACGACAACCGAAGAAACCAACGCAATCGTCAATATGCATACCGTCAGATGTCATCTGCTACTGGCTCAAGACAATGGTAAAAACTTGTTGAGAGAGCTCTTAATATTTGTTGCTGCTTGGGATTTGCGAGAGGAAGAGCTCTACTTCAAATTCATGGTAAAGATTATGGAGGCAATCCTGGTCAATGGCTTGATGCCTTACGCATATCACGCCTTCCGGGATAAGTCCAGGTCCAAGGATATAATATCTCCGGCTCAAGCAGTCATCATGAAGCTGCTCACAAACATCTTCAGATCAAGAGCTGAGGCCTCCAAGACGAACCCACAACCCAGTGATTCTTATCCGTTGAGAGTTGACGTTCACATTGTCAACTTCATCTTCACAGAATTTCGCCAGCATATCATCCCGCAAACATGTGCGCTCATCTTCCTGCAAGGCAAGATTCACCAGAATTTGGCCTCGCCCGAAGACTTCCCGCTCAATCTGTGGGACATGGAGCGGATGTACGAAGGCGTATACCAATATCTTGAGTTCTTCGCGGTGCTTACCGAAGAGAGCATTTGGAAGGATGTCATGGCACAGTGGGAAGTTGCGAGTGAGCTTGTGACTTTGCTGAAGGAGCTTGAAGCTGCGATCCCTAAACTTGGACCTGGAGGCACATCGCATGGACCCATCCCGAGACGCCCGGCTCCTCACCAACAGAATCACAACTACCAGCCACCCGCCCACAACTATCCTCCTCCGCCAGCACCACCGCAAAACCTCAAGCCTTTGCCCATCAGTGTGGAACGACCGTTCGATCTGTCTCCGGATTTGGCCAACACCCTTCCACCCCTTCCCATCCCGCCAACTGATGCCAACGCCCAACCACCCAACACTACAATCTTCGAAGCCGAGACTCCTTTGGCCTATCCAGAGGACCCACAAGACGAACCTTCAGATTTCGAGTGGCGCAATCTCAAGAAGTTGACCGTACTCGTACTTTCATCTCTAATCTGGAAGAACCGCAAAGTACAAGATCAGGTCCGCGAATATGGAGGTCTGGAAGCTTTAGTCGGATGCTGCCGCCACGATGAACACAACCCCTACATCCGCGAACACGCCATCATGTGCCTACGCTTCGCAGTCGAAAACAACGAAGACAATCAAGCAGTGATCAAAGATATGGCAGGCATGGCAGCAGCAAGCGAACAGCGCATGCCCACCTACGCTGAAATCCCGCATGGCAAACTCACTCACCCTGATCAATTGATTCCTTTCCAAGTCCCTCCTGTGCCTCAAGAGGTACTCGACACCAATGGCTACGAGACTTTTATGGATGGCAAAGGTCAAGTGGGCTTGAGAAGAAAAGACATTGGTG
Organism: Aureobasidium sp. EXF-3400; assembly: GCA_024195585.1. NCBI lineage: Eukaryota > Fungi > Ascomycota > Dothideomycetes > Dothideales > Saccotheciaceae > Aureobasidium > Aureobasidium sp. EXF-3400. The sequence goes on from SWBL01000001.1 coordinate 459,111, forward strand.
TTTCTTCAGGGCCGCAGAAACCTAGACCTCACCCTAAGATGACTGCGGAAAAGGCTGCAGAGCTTATGCAGACTGCCCTTCGCGACCTTCCTCTTGGCGACAAAATACTCTTGGATAAAGAGAAGAAAGAGGCACTTGCCAAATTGGACAGAGCGTTTTCCTAGAAGGATTACACTTGGATCAATCACCCCTTTCTGCGCGACCGCGAGCCACAACCCCAGCATCCAATCACGGTTTTCACACAGCACCAAGACAATGTGCCAAATCCTGTTACAAGCAAACTTCTGCCTCGCCATACTGGTAGACGGTGTCCTCAGTGTTTGGAAACTATACCTCGCTGTCGTTGCGACAAATGTTTCTTCTGCCGGCGATTTCCGGATCAGTGCGTGTGTCGTTGGTTGATGGGTGAGTGAGGCTTTTGGTGTTGAAGAACGCTCGCTTTTGGATATTGTAAACATTCATTCTGGTGCTGTTAGTTTTAGAATTGGAATAATCAAGACGTTCTTTTTCTTTGTTCGTTACAGTCAGAATTGTACCTGGCTCTTTCTGCACGAAAAATAGTGGGAACAAGGACAAAGACTTGGTGAAATGCAAAGTTGTTGTTCTATAGCTCGGACATTATGCAGAGATCGAATGAGGTGGCGGGCGCTCGGCGATGTGAGAATGACTATATTTGTAGTTATAGCGAATGCCACAAACAAACAGCTCTAAAGCTACAATAATCAGATTGATGGAGAACAAAAAGTTGTGTGATAAAAGTACAACAGCGAGAAGAAAGCGAGTCACACTCGCTCCTTCCCTTAGAAATGAATGATGGGTAAAAAGAATGAAAAAAAGCCATGCGCTATGCAAAACAAAACAAAGACAAAACCGAACAATGCTCTCGAACGATGCTCTTTCTATCGTACCTATCGTACACGAGGACGATGACTACGATCCCTCCCATTTTTATCCAATCTCCCTCGTCGACTCTTGTCAGGAGGAGGAATATACTTGACATCCTTGAGTGCCCAGTCCAAGAACCCAAGCATATAAGTATCCACATGCGCGACTTCCTCTGCATCCGCCTCTTCCACATCCATAACATCAGCAGGTTCAGCAGGAGTAGGCGGAACACTAGTTTTCGGTGTCTTGGACTCTCTGCTTTGGTTTGCAGTAGCATTGTTGGTATTAACGCCAGCATCAAAGTCAAAGTCATCAGCTTGGCCTTCTTTTTGCTGTGCGTGTGCTGCAGCAACATCTTCGGCGTCTTCCACTGCTTCCAACACTTTTTGGACGTTGTGTTCGCCTACATTGTTGCCGAAGACTCTTTCCACGGCTGCACCTGCGAAAGCATCGCCTAGAGTTTCATCATCGACAGTAGCGGCAGGAGCATTAAAGTAATCAGTTGTGAACTCTCCTTCTTGGATGACGACTTCATCCAACAAACGCTTTTGATTGGACTTGCGTAGGATATTGACTTCGATGGTGTGTTCAGAGACGAATTTGTAGATGTGGACGTCGCGGGTTTGTCCGATACGGTGAGCGCGGTCTTGACATTGTTTGTCCATTTGTGGGTTCCAATCGAGGTCGTAGAAGATGACTGTATCTGCACCTGTCAAGTTCATGCCTACACCTCCTGAGCGTGATGAGAGGATGAACACGTCAATACGGGTGTCGCGGTTGAAACGCTCCATCATGTCTTGACGTTGTTCAATCTTTGTGCTGCCGTCGAGACGGAGGTAGCGGTATCCGTGAATATTCAAGAATTGTTCCAGGATGTCGAGGACGGAAGTCATCTGAGTGAAGATCAGGGCGCGGGAGCCGCGAGACTGGAGCTCACGGAGAAGGTCTGCAAGACGCTGTAGTTTGCCGCAGTCGTATTGAAGTAGTCGCTTATCTGGGAATGCAATAGACAAGCGCACACGCGATTCATGGAAAGCGTCTGGCTCTGGTGACTGTGAGATTGACTGCACACTGTAAATCGTGCTGCGTGGAACCATGTATGGCAGTATGTCAGATGCCACAGCATTGGGAGTAATGCACGCGAACTTGCGGATAAGAGTGTTCATTGCTGCAGATCGCTGATCAACACTCTTGACCATGTTGTGGATCAGAGAAGAAGAATCGAGATACCACTCTGAATGCAAGACCCTGTCTCGAGGAGGTGACTGTCGCAGTCGATCTGTCGTATAGGTTGTACATCTCTCGACAAGATCAGTACCGTACACGGGCGCAAACTCTGTCCGCTGTTCGGTGAGGAAAGCGCATTGGCGCAGGCGATTCAGCTTGTCCATCGCAGTCATGTGGTTCTGTTTTCCAATGACAGAAGTAAACGAAGAACTGTCAAGGGTGGTGGTCCCTAGCCTTTCGACTTCTCTGCGCACGATCTGATCCATTGCCCTACTGGCTCTGAGTTGTTTGCTGCGTTTGACATGATACCTCGACCTCGACTCTCGGCTTGTCAAGTTGAGACTCAAGAAGTCCAGGTCAAGCACCTCGTGAGGGTCTTTGTAGAGCATCTTCCTCCGCAGGAACAGATCTGTGATCTCGAAGTCCGCTGCAATGGATCGAGGTTGACGCGTGTAAGGCTTCTTCATGGCGTAAGAAGTAACGATGGGACGCTCTTCAAACAGATCCGGATGATTGCACACCTTTCGCAACGACATCAACGCCTGTGATACACTGATCATGTTGCCTGATGTCAACTTTGCCTTGGTATCGGACAAGCCCATGAACGCATCATAAAGCTGACGTTGTCGTTTGGACAATCTGCAAATCATTGTATGTTCGTATTTGCCTGGGAGTTGTTTCTCAACAGAGGACTTAAGACGGCGTAAGAGGTAAGGTCGAAGTGAGTGGTGCAACTTGTTGACAATATCTTGGGCTTCGTTGCCAAGCTTACTCTTGCCGTCAACAAAGATCTCATCAACAGGTCTGCGGAACCACTCTGTAAACTCTTCGAGGTCACCCATACCTTGTCCGTCTTGACCAGCAGTCAGGAAAGTAAGAAGCGACCACAACTCGATGATACTGTTTTGAAGAGGTGTACCAGTCAACAAGAGACGAGCATGTGTCTTGAGTCTGATCATGGCTTGATAACGCTGAGAGTTGAAGTTCTTGATGTTGTGAGCTTCGTCCAGAATCATGTAATGCCACTCGGGAACTCTGATAGCTGGCAAATCTTTTAGGATGAGTTGATAGGAAGTGATGACAACATTCCAGATATCAGGGTTGCTCCAGCCTTTGCGCTTTTGCGCTCTCTCCTCGACAGAACCATAGTATGACAGAACCTTGAAGCCCGGCAAGAACTTTTTGAACTCCATCTCCCAGTTGAGGATAACCGAGGTGGGTACAACAATCAGATGAGGACCCCAGATGTGATGCTCCTCTGCGAGGTGAGCCAAAAGAGCAATGGTCTGAATCGTCTTTCCAAGACCCATCTCATCAGCAAGGATGCCGTTGGTCTGGTTGGCATAAAGTTTTGCAAGCCAGTCGAGACCCTCATGCTGGTATTCTCTCAACGTGCCTCTGAGCAGAGAAGGAATTTTGACCTTGGAAGACTTTCCAGGCTGAGGCGTCTCGCTAGACTCAGACATTCTGTCAGCTTCATCCAGATCAACGCTAGTGGTGGATTCGGCTTCAGTTGGCTCAATAGTGGTGTCGTCTTTCGGAGAGGTTTGACTACTTCGGTCCTCTGCGTGCGAATCGGCTGACAGCATATTGTGATGAGGGCTGAGAGAATGGGCGTGGAGCTTCTGAGGAGCAGTATCCTCAGTCTCCATGTCTGCTGACAGTGATTGCGGATGTTCATGCTGCGCAGCGGCCGCCGATTCTTGCTCAAGTACGTCTTGAGACTCTGTAGACTTCCCGGAAGGCACTTGAAGGTCGTCGTCGAGCGGCGTCGTGACGTTCAAGTTCTCGTCAACCTCCATAGCCTCCGGCGCGTCCAGACCAAGTTCTTCTTTGTTTCCAGAATCGGCATCCTCGTCAGAGACGCCGTTTGTCTGTATAGGATTGGTTTGTTCAGAAGGGCCCTTTATGACTTTGGCGGCTTCGTCTTGCGCGTCATCTTCGTCTTCCTCGAATGTTTCGGTTTGCGGCTCAACTATCGACTCGGCGTCTTCAGATACTTCGACGCCCGAAGTTGTCTGAGTCTCTTTCGCAAGAGCCTTACGGCCTCCAAAGAAACCAAGCAGACCGCCATCATCTTCGCTCTCGCTCTCGTCTTCCTCCTCTTCTTCATCGTTCTCGTCATCCTCTTCCTCGTCGCTCATATCTTCGTCGCTCATGTTGGTAGAATCATCGCTGTCATCGAGAAGAGCATCGTCCACCTCGTCCAGCTGAATTTTGGAATAGTCTCGCTCCTCTTCGATTGGTTTGTCGTTATCTTCCGCGTCATCGATCGCAGCTTCTTCATCATCATCGGTTTCGTCAGGGTTGTTTCCTGTGATGTCTACTGGTACAGGATTTTGATCTTCATCAATGTCCATGTCGCTATCATCGTCCTCGGATTGTTCTTGCGGTAAATCTGGTATGTTGCTGTATTTTCGTCTGAGGGCTTCCGGAGACAAGTTAACGTCGTCGTCTTCACCCTCCTCGGCATCGCTGCCTTCAGACTCGGACGAGGTCATGCGGTGATCTTCATCGAGGTCCTGGATAGATGCATCCGATCCTTCTCCGTCATCGGAAGCACCTTCGCTGAGACTGATATCATCGTCGTCATCGCCATCTACAGATAAGCCAGAATCCAAGAGTGCGCGGCGCTTGTCGAGCAGATTTGTTGACTTCTCCAGCATGCTCTGCATTTTGAGTTCTCTTTCGATCCTTTGCTCTTCCTCGTAACGCAACGCTCTTCGGCGATCAATCTCAGCGCCAACCAGTTCCCATTTTCGTTGAACGTCCTTGACAGTCTGGCGGTAGATGAGTCTGTACCATTCATTTTCCTGCTTCTCCTTCTCTTCTTCAGTCTGTGGTTGCCTCTCTTTCCATTTTGCCAAACAAGCGTATGCGACTCGTTTGGCACTGTCCATATGCGCACGTTTCTCCTTGTCCATTAGAGACCTCAAGAAGGCGCCATGTGTCCATAGATGGTCCCAGTGGTTGTATTGTTGCGCAGGCTCTTTCTGGTCGTCTGGCAAGTATAAGGAACTCTTCTCCTCGCTCAGAGGACCACCCGGCTGGGCAGCTTCTAGAATTCTTAGACGTGCCATAGCCTCCTTCTCGGCTCGTTCCTCGGGTGCCTGCTCAACTCTTTCCGGTGCGCGACGCTCAAGGCCTTGGTATCTATCGTCTTCCTTGCTTTCAAACGCGGCTTCCTTGCTCTTCTGATCGTAGTGGGCGATAATATCGTCGAAAGACTGGAACAACGGCGGATTGACAACATGACTTGGATGACGTGGTAGAAAGGAGAACTGTGGTCGCTTCAATTTGAGCTTGATGCGCGGGTTCGAGGCGGCGTTCTCGGACGAAGCAAGTGGTTGCGACTCGGGCAAAGGTTGAGCCTCAGCTTTGGGTGGACGGCCAGCTTTGCGCTTTGCTTGTGGGGATTGTGATGGCGCAACAGGGTCCTCTTTCTTGACAATTTCGGGCGAGGCTTCGAGAAGCTTGATCCTGGCAGAGACACGAGACGGACGTGGTGGAGTCTTCTCGCGTTTGGGGACAGGGGTTTCCTTTAGCTTGGGCTGACTTGTCTGTTGAGCAGATTGAGCACTCTTCAGGACGGAACCTTTACTTGCCGGTGTCTTGGCGACAGGCTTCTTGGACTTGGGAGTGGCCTTCTCAAAAACAGGGGGGGCTGGAGCATTGACACGACCGGATCTTCTCTTTCCATTGTCCAAGATTGTGGTAGGACCATCTGCAGCAAACGACTTCCATGGCGGCGAGATGGGCTTCACAGCAGATGGTGACCTTGAGCTGGACTTGAGGTCGGCAAGCTTGCGCTTTTTCGAGTTCGTAGCAGATGGTGTCGAAGGGCGATCGGACGCGTCGAAATCTAATTCGTCTTGGGAGCTGAGGGGAGAGTCGGAGTCGAGAGCAGCCTTGTCGTCGGCAGGGACAGGTTCGGTGTCATCGGCCGGGAGTGCATCGGGCATAGGGGAGTCTTCGGCAACATGTCGGTTGTGTTTGGGGGAGTTGTCGTTGTGATTTGTGTTTTGATGAATATCGGGCGGAGGCGGACTGGGGCTTTCGTGGCTATCACGGGCGCCCTCGTGTTGGGGGACCCCCTCAATCTCCATCAACGACAATCGGGGCTCGATCAAAAATAGGAGCGCTGGAAGCTCAGGCTGCACTGATTATCATGCCGCTTTCAGAATTGCAATATCGGACGTGGTTGGGTGGATAATAGCGGCCAGACGTCACAGGCGCAGAATGTAGGTGAGAACTCCAAAAGTCCATGGGCGTGTCACGCGTTTGGCTGCGACGTGGAATATGCCGCTGACCTCTTTCCCGCTCCCGCTCTTCCGCTAGCCGGCCAGGACGCCAAGACGCAAGCTGATGACCGCGCCCATACCGATTACACTTGGTATGGTGATTGAAGGTTGCTGCTACCACACATCACAACGTACGCTCACCCCCGATTTCGTTCTCGACCAGTCATTGACGACCCTCCAGATGCTCTCCCGTAGACTCGCCGCGGCACGCCCGCTCTCCAGCGCCGTACGAACCGTCGCGCCCCGCACCACCACCACACAATTGCGTTTCGCTTCCGAGAACAATGCCAACAGGGAGAACTTTGTCGGCGAGGTTGCCGTTGAGGATATCGGCATGGTGTGTTATCGAGCCTCTCCCACGCCCACCAAGGATACACATTGACAATGGCCATACAGAACGGTGGATACGTCAACCCCCCAGCAATCAAACGCGCCTTCCGCGACCCTCACGGCGACTGGTGGGACAAGCAGGAGCGTCGTAACTTCGGCGAGCCCGTCCACGAAGACAACGACACTCTCGGTATCTTCTCCACCGAACCCTACACCCACTTCCAACCCGGCCACGGTGCTGTCCTCCTCGGTGCCTTTGTCGCATCCGTCTTCGTCCTTATGGGTGTTGTCCGTCAATTCTACCCCGACAAGCCTGGTGTTCCCAGAACCTTCCCTGGTGGTCTTGATAGGGAACTTGGCGGCCCCGGTGCTGTCCCTGTGAGTCAACAAGTCCATGTGTGGAACTCACAAGTGCTGACTATCTACTTCATAGGCCCGCTCCGACGAGGAGTCTTTCTAAATAAATATTTGTTCATACCCAATTCAACGCCTTTTCTTTGTTATCATCCTAATCTCCAAAGACAGAATCGTGAAATGTGATTAGTAACATCTGCTTCTCGATTTGGTAGTCGTCGCAGATTCGTAGGCTGGCTGTCGTTAGCAATGTTCAGACACGACAAAACGAAAATGGCACTTCAACGAAACTCGGTGAGTAAAAATCGTGGCTTGTCTCAAGTCCGATATGCGATTGTTAGCGATTTGTTGGGCCATGTTGAGAATCCCGTAAGATTGTTGCTTGAAAACTCTTGAAAAGGGATTGCAAAGCTGATCATATTGGCAGAAAGTGAACGACTTCCCGATTTGGCGCGACGACCACGACTTCGCGCTTTCCTGTCCCCGCTGCCTTGACCAGTTTCCTCCAACACGCGTCTTCCTCACCTTTCACGCCTCCAACGCAGGTTCTTCTCATCTATCACACTCAAAGTGTTCTTCCTTCACTGTTGCACGAAACCATCATGAACGAGGACACACGTAAGCTGATCCTACGCATACAAGGCGAGGACCTAGCAGCTCTGTGGGCTGCGTCCACCGACAACACCTCCGAGATTGATGCCACTTTGCGCGTCTATCGCCGCCAATTGAGCTTACTGGATCGTCATCTCGAGGACACACGCCGGGCAAGAATGAATGAGGCCTCTGGAGAAGCTGTCGGACACAATGCAGTGACACTCGCTCTTCAGATCACTGACCCCGATGCACCTATCTTGACTCGAAAGGATGCTGTTCCTCAAGTTGGCCGTGCCCATTCGCGTCCAAAGACACTGTCCATGTCCACACCTGCTGCTCCGATCACTCCTATCATCAATGCTACAACTACACGCTCACTCTCTCAAGTCTCTGGTCGTTCTGTCACCCGGTTCTCTTCGTCTGCACCACCCGCGGGAGAGCAACTCGACAAGCGCGACCTGCAAGACAAAAGTGAACCAGCAATCCGACGCGAGCAAGTCGAAGAAACGGTTGAGGAAGCTGAAAGAAAAGATGAAGACAGAAAACAGATGAACACTTCGAGAATACCTGTCCAAATTCCCCAAAGACTTCAACTTGGCCCTTCGCGTGCTCAACCTGTGGAAGACATATCAATTCATGATATTTTCGAAATACAGGATCAGAAAAGGGTGGAGCTTATGATGACTGTTGCACCCGGTCGACCCATCAGTGTGCTCTACAAGGCTTTGAAGACTTGCCACGGCAGTTTTGACGATGCCGTTGACATGGTTTTCCGTCAAGAAGGAAACAAGAGCGATATGGAAATTGTCGACCTGACCGGCTCAGCCATCGAGAGCAACTTCGCGACACCCAGTGCCCAACACAGGTTGGCCTCCAAACAACAGTTCAAAGCACCTGTAACGACCAATGCCGATAGGTACTCAACCAAGACCAAACCGACTGCAATCTGGATGTCCACTGGATCTTCCGCAATTGCCAAAACAAGTCTCAAGCGTTCTGCGGACCACTTTGCAGCTCCTGATACCTCACCATCCAAGAGACAAACAGGCACCATCTCCAAGAAGGGACTGGCATCTGTGCCTGGTTCGTGTGTACAGAAAAGCACGATAAGGGACGAACTCGAAACCCTTCTTCAGTCGTTCAGATCGTTAACAACACCGGCTCTGCGTACCAAAAAGAAAAGGCGTAGTAAGCGTGGTGGATATGATCGTATTCGTGGCCTTGGGCCTGCTTCCACTGCACTGATACTCAGTCCGAGATCCGAGATTCCATACCACGTGTCCATGACGCCTGGCATGCGTTCTGAGATGATAGGACCAAGTGTCGGTCACCATGATCAGCGTCTCGGTGAGCTTCAACTGGATAGCTTCCCTCAAACACTGCCTCGTGTTCCTCTTGCCCCTCGCGCTTTAGACATCAGGGCTCCTGACGCCGCCAATTGCGTTCAGAGGAAGCAAATGCTCGGCGAGGCTCTGTATGTCTACAACGAATATGTCGAAGCAAACCGCAGTGAAGACGGCTGAGTGTGCCTTCATGAACTTCACATATTCTTGTGAACATCTTTACTGTTACAAAAACATCCGCTTTTTCTTCGAGCATGTATCTATCGCTTTGGTTTCCAATCCCTAACCTATTAGGCGTTCTCGGGTACTGTGTCTACTACTCTCTTCACAGCCGCCAGACCAAAGCCTTCACAGCAGGGACATATATGCTAGATGCTTGGTGTAAGTGTTGCAGAGTTGACGAGCGTGGTATATGCGTGGTGGATACTTTCTTGTTCGTTAAAGAGAGCGTCAAAGATGTGTCCAGTGTAAATCGAAGTGGTTGAGTGGACCGTGGTCGAAGTATGCAGCTCGCTGATTGACAGAGTACTTTACTATTGCTCCTTGATCAAGATGGCAAGATATTTTCTATCAGTATTCTATGCTTTTTCCAAACAGCCCTACTCGTTCAAATGACCGTTGCATCGTCGTGTTTGGTTGTGTTCTCAGGCTTGATTTGGCCAAAGTGACAATGTTGATGGTCTTAGTACACTGGCAGGAGCGACTTCTCCTTACAATTCGGAATCAAACACCTTGTTTGTTTCGCGCTCGCTCACTTCGCGTTTGTCTGAAGCAGCTTCTTCTCACTCACTTCGCAACAAATTCACCGCGCTTGTAAAGTCTTGCTGGCTTTGTCTTCTCCTTCTCTCATCTTCAGCCTCTCCAACTCATATGCGTGCAGCTTTGTCTTCCTCTTCACATAAGATCATCACATACAAGCAGTATGGATGACGATGAATCGCGCAAACTGATCTTACGCTTGCAGATGGAAGATCTCGCGTCCATCTGGGCCTCATCCACGACTTCCACTGACGACGGCGCCGAACTCGATGCTGACGTGTCTCTGCGTCTGTACAGACAAGAGTTACGCACCGCTGAACAACAGATCGAGGACGAACATTCTGCGCAGGCTACTGCTCAGGACGAACACCGCCAGAGAGATGCCATTTTGGCTGATCGTGAAGCAGCGCGCCGTCTTTTTCTCGATCTCAATCCCAATGAGCCATTGCCTGAGTTCGTTGGTAATGATCAGCTGGCTATCACTGAGTCCTCGACCTCCGACACTGCTCTCCTCATGCCCGAGGCATCATCCGCGCCTGGTTTGAACCACTCTACAGACCAGTCTTCTACTCCATCAGGACCATCCTCGGTGTTTTCCCGACGCACTTCTCTTACTTCGACCGGTATGAAGCGGTCGGCAGACCATCTTGATACTGATGACGAGCCGCCTTTGAAGAAGCAAGCAACCGAAAACACAACTCCTGTTGCAAGCCCGGACGGCTCCGCCCAGACTCTTACCCTTCCTGCCTCAACTCTCGCAGGCCGCAAACGTCCTGCACAAGACGACGGTATCGCTCCACCCGCAAAGAGACAAGAGATCTTGCCCATCGACTCTGCCCTTGTCTCCGGGACGACGCAATCTGCCGCCGAGCAGCAGTCTACTTCTGCTGTGTCTGATCAAGCTGTATTTGGCTCAGCCACCTCCAACCAGTTTGTATTTGACAACTTTGGGAAGTCTTCAGTCATAGCCACGGAAGCACCTCAATCCAGTCAGCGTGCTAGCCCAAGACGTGATTCGGCTTTGAGACCTTCCTTTCCTCCTAGAGCCAACGGAAGAGACAATCGCACGGCAAGCACTACAGATCCCGAAGATCCTGAACCACAGAAACTCCCAGCATCCAGACAGCCTGTCGCACTTGGACAGCAGCCTGTCCTTGAGCAAGATCAATCCTCCACAGTCGAATGCATCGCTTGCTGTAGGGAAGGTCCACGCGGCAAGTCCTACAGCAACTCCTGCAGCCACACATACTGCTCAAAGTGTATTAACAGGCTGTTCAGAAAGGCTAATCGTGATGACTCTCTATGGCCACCACAGTGCTGCAAAGCAGAGATGCCCATTGAGGACATTGAGCACCTTCTCCGGGATGATTTGGTACCCTTGGTGAAGGCCAGACAAATCGAGATGAGCGTTCCGATCCTGGAGAGGACTTACTGCGTGAATTGTTCCGCGTACATTCCCCAGGACACGATTCATGGGAACTCGGCCCTATGTCACAAGTGCTGGACCTCTACGTGCTCAAACTGCAAGGAAAACGCTCATATTGGCGAGTGTCAGAACAAGCTTGAGCAAGAAATCAAAGATCTCGAAGCACTTGCAGAGAAGGAAGGTTGGAAGAAGTGTTCAACATGTATGATGATCGTTGAGCATAATACCGGCTGTAATCACATGACGTGAGTGTTCACCAATGTCTAAAAAGTCAGAATACTAACGCTTGTGTAGATGTCGTTGCAAGAATGAATTCTGTTATCTCTGTGTCGAGAAATGGAAGGATTGTGAGTGCCCTTGGTTCACCGAAGAACTCTTACTAGATCGCGAGGCGCAAAGAGGCGTCGCTCCTATTCCTCTCGAAGTCTGCCCTCACGGAGACTGGGAACAGTACGACACTGTAGACTTCTGTGACCACTGTGGAGATCTCATGCCTAACTATCTCTTCAACTGTCCTGGATGCCTATCTCACTATTGCAGATGGTGCACTTACAACAGAGGACTCACACTTGCTTGAATGAGGAGGAACCATGGTCGTTGTTGCTTTTTATGTTAGAGGCTCTTTGTCTTCTTTGTTTGTAGGATGCAGTTCCTCTTCGCTTACTGGCTCTTACTTGTCACAAATCGCTTTTTCTAACAAAGCAGCTCTGTCATATGTGGGTTAACCACAGATACGATACGGATAGATAGGCTTTTACATACAATCCAGAGTTTGCTTCATACTATAACAATGACCATATATACAGTAGAGCACTTTTTGGAAGCTGCGTGACCGTACTCTTAACATCATCGGTATAATGGAGGGTTTGTGTAGCACGATTCCCCCCTTTTCTTTCATTCTGGGTTCGCTAGTAGTGCTCATTTGCCAGATGCTTTGTAGCGAGTGTTTGATCATCCGCAGTCAGATTCAACCTTTGTTAGGGTCAGAGCATATGATTAGCCAGAATTTCGCTTGAGTTAGAGGTATCGATGTATCGATAACCAGTTCCGACTTTCAGGAAGCAATTGATATATATATTCATTACCGACCCCTGGACTTCGATAGCAACAAATTTGTGTTATATACAGAGCACCAGATGTATCTCAAGCCGATCACACAGCCGTCTTGAACGACATCAACTCCCATCATGGATTCCTTGCAAAATTCGCTTTCTGGGGGTTCGCATCAAGCTCTCTTTTCGACTTCGTGAAGAATAGCGCACGAACTCCAACAAATCCGAAGATGATCAGCAAGTTCCAAATCTCATCTATCTGATCAACGATGTCAGAGATCGCCTCCACCCCTACACAAACATACACGCCTCCTGCGACGCCACCGAACCCATCACGAAGATCTACGTCTCCTTGTCATCCTCTACCCTCACTCCCATGACGGTAATGAGTCTAATTCACGACAGCCACAAGCACCTCAAAGTTCTTGCTGAGCGCCAGGCCGAAACCTACTCCAACCTTGAACGCCTGAGAGGAGTGCTCCAAAAGGCCGACTTCCACTCTTTCCGGGAAGATGCTTCTGCTAGAGTCAGACACACGGAGATGACTGTCTAGCAACTCGAGGAATGGATCATTGAGTATGAGGCTATAGATATTTACTGATTGGGTGTGTGGGAGATGATCAAAGGCCGTTGTTTGGTGCGTAGACTCTGGCTACCAAGCTGTCCTCTTCGTCGACTCCTCAACAACACTACCAGTAGCTTTACCACTACAGTCGCGGGTATAACAGCAACAGGTACAGATACTAACATCGGCCAGCTAGTCGGGACGCAAATATTCACCAACACCTTGGATACTCTGATCGACCATTCAATCATTTCTCCATGGTCTGCCCTCATACTACCCGCAACTGGTTTCTCTGGCTTGGCTTAGATACCTCGAATCTGCTATAAGCTTTGCATTTTATAGTTTCGAGATTGATAGCAGTAGATTCATGGTATCTCTGCATACTTCAACGACTCTGATGAGTGCACACACAGTTGTAAGTCAACTCACCTATGACTACCAGCTGCAATCAACTGTACTTACCCATCTATGTAGGATCATGCCATATTCAGTAGATTATACATTTTCCTCCATCCATATCTCGCCTCGAGGACCTGCACATTTGGCATTCTCATAGTCAAGACGATCGAGAAGAAAGACGACTCGAAAACTCGGCATATAGAGCTGCATCAGAAGGTCGAGTATTTTGCTGAAGTAGGCCTCGATCGCTCCGTTGAACAAGTCTCCCTCACCAGCTGTGAACTGGATAATGGTGATGAGATTCAGCAGGTTGAGTAGAGAGAGCGGGCAATGAGCAGTTTTTAGGGGTCTCATGGAGTGCTCAATGGAGTATGATTCAGTGCTCTTCATCAGGCATATCCCTCGTGATTAGAGTCAGTGCCAGATGGAGACCTGAAAGCATTCTCGGGAAGATACCATATCTGATTATGTGACAGTCCTCTTTCCGACCTGGGCATTTCACTTTCACGTCATTCGCTCGACAGTTTGTTTTCACTTCCTGCTTCTCCTTTATGATCTTTGATTTCCCTCTTATTTGCAAACGCATAATATGAGCAACCCTCCTCTCTTCAGGATGGAGCAACATCATAACAGTCCGGTAAGTCCACTTTTCTCTCTCCTATGATGTTTTTTCTTGCTCGATTCAAGGTATATGACGGGGTGGCAGCGAAGCCCAGTCGTCGTATGTAGCTGTTGCTTTGATGTTGTTAACCACAGAAAGGCTATACAGCTTGTCGACAAATGCTCTCACATATATTGCGACAAGTGCCTCCATACTATGTTCCGCATGGCTATCAACGACGAAGCAAGTTTTCCACCGAAATGCTGTTCGATGACCATCGACCTCAAATTAGTCAAGCATCTTCTCCATCGTCCCCAAATCAAGGCCTACGAAAAAGTCGCTCCCGAGTACACAACCCCTGAGACCGGCCGACGCTATTGCGCAGACAGCCGCTGCAACTCCTTCCTCGGTCGCGCAAACAATGACCTTCTCAGATGCGACAAGTGCGGCAATCTGACTTGCAACTCCTGCAAAGACTATGCACACCCCGGACCGTGCAAAGTTGAGCGTGGTCGGGACGTCGAGAAACTCGACAAAGATCTCGAGATCCTGGCTGCAGCTGAGGGCTGGCAACACTGCTCGTCGTGTTCGAGACTCGTAATCCTGGTAGACGGATGTAACCATATTACGTTAGTATTTGTCCAGTCTTCTGGTTCTTGTCCATGATATTGACTTCAGTACAGATGCCGATGCAGACACGAATTCTGCTACATTTGCGGTGCAAAGTGGAAGACTTGCACCTGCTCACAGTGGCAACGTCCGGACCTCCAGCAACAGCCTCTATGGGTCGATGATCCAGGACTGCTCCTCAATTACCCTGATCGCGTCCTTCGCAGGTGGCCGAGGTGGAGGCGACTTTTTCGCCCTCCTGCAAATCTTGAGACATGAGGAATTGGTTGCTGCCGGGTCACATCAGCGAACCTCATGAAAACTCATAGACGATGCCACCAATATCATACTTCGACTTGACTATACAGACTATCGAACCAGTTTCTTGAGCGCTAGATCGATCCAGATCCATTTATGTAGTCAAGTAGAAGAGACATTACAACCTACATAACCTGTCACACACTTGCTTCAACACTCGTCGAAGTCGACGGGTCTTTGAACGTGACTGCTCTTGACGAAGTTGGTGTGCTCTCTCCGCTTGATCCCTCTCCATCTGATCCCTCTCCATCTGATCCCTCTCCATCTGATCCCTCTCCATCTGATCCCTCTCCATCTGATCCCTCTCCAT